>OZ024887.1:73164161-73634161 GCA_964017195.1 Siderastrea radians | reverse complement strand
GCATACCGATCGTCACATCCCATTTTCGTTTGATACAGAATTGAAGTTCTAATAAAACATGGTAAGGACCGCAGCGACAGATCTTCCAAAGTTTGTTGAGGATCGCATGGACTTGTTGTAGCTGGTCTCGATGATGTTGTCGATCAGCCAACTTCAAAGTATACTGTTGAATTTCGGGTGGTAAGAAATCCCAGTAACTGGTACGTTCTTGTAGGTAAGACATGATGTTTCAAATGAATGAATGAATGAAACAGTGTGGGTTTTTTATCAAAAGAAATGGTTCCTCTCAGGAAACAACATGTTCGCAACCTTCAAAAAGTAAAATTCGGCGAAAGCATTAGTATTCCGATCCGAGCAGTATCACAAAGCGCGGTATAAAACCAACGGTTATCATTGTATTCACACACACACGATGGAGTTCCGCAAGCGTTTAGGTTCAGGGGGCTTTGCTGAAGTCTACGAAGGTACATTTGCTGGTCAACTCGTCGCAATTAAGAAAATCAAAAACTCTACAAAGAATCCCACTGCAACACTCGAAGCGTTTGAAAACGAAGCGAATTTGCCGCCGCTTTTTCATCCTAACGTAATCCATATCTTCACAGCGATCCATCAACCCGACAAACTCTTAATCATGGAACTGGTTCCGAACGCGAAAACCCTACAGACCTTGATCGATGAAGAAGCAACCTATGATTGGAAAAACTACGCGCGACAACTGATAGCTGCTCTTAGCTACATTCATCGACAAGGGATTCTCCATCTGGATATCAAACCCGCCAACGTGTTGCTGACACAACAACATCAGTGTAAACTCGCTGACTTTGGTTGTTCGCAATCCATCCATTTACCCGCTGTCTCTCAACTACAAGGGACCCTACAGTACCGAGCCCCCGAACTGTTATGCGGACAGTTACCCACGACGAAAGCTGATATCTACTCGCTCGGAATCACCCTCTGGAGTCTTAAAACACAACAACAACCTTATCAAGGTTTAAACAACTTTATTGTCGCTTACTGAGTGGTTTCACAACATCTTAGACCCGGCACAGATTTTGAAGACTTGTGGCATGCCAATCCAGAAAGAAGACCCGAGGCTGACAACATACAGTTGTAAAATTACAAAAACGGCTCTTTTAGGAGCCACCAATTTTCAATAAAGTCTATGACCAACTAGTAATCAAATTCTTTTAAAGCTTGTCTCATTGTCTCTGTATTTTCTGGTGTACAAAAAGTCCAGTGAAATAAATTCTTGATGGCGTTCGTAGCCATAGGTCCCAAACGTTTGGCTCCCTTTGATTCAATCTTGGTTGGGTAAGACAAATCCTAAACTTGGTCTGCATTTTCAGCAATTGACTGACAGGGTCCACATCATATTCTCGTTCTGCATGAAACCATTCACTCGTCGTTAGATCGTAGACATAGACATCTTTCTCTAAATCTAAGGCCATCTGCACACTCCATCCTGTTCCTCCACGACACGTTTTTAGTTTTTGTAAATGACCCACAGCAAAAATCGCGTTGGCTTTGTTGATAATGCGAAAGTTCCTTTGTAGCAGTGTTTGTATATAGACATGTTCTGGTACCTCTCGTTCTAAGTTTTTCGCTGCTTGATGTATGGCTGAATTTGCCATCAATAAGAGTTCTACTCCTGCTGGGGTTTCTACTTGATCAAACACTTGATTTTGTAGTCCATATTCTTTCGCCATCTCTTGTGCGATTTGGTTCGCTCCCACGTCGTTGCTTGAATAAAGCACATAGTTCTTAGCCACAGCGTGTTGATACTCGATCAAATCCATCGTGATACTGATAACTAATGTTTGTAAAAGCGAATTTTATAAAAGTGTACCAGGCAAGTTCAGACAAGTTTATGATGTCATTCCTTGGAATAATGCAAGAATCATCTGTTCTGTTTGGGTTTTTTCTCCTGGTAACGCCTGAATGGCTTCCACTAATTTTTTGTTGGCTTTTTGAACCTCTTTCAATGTTTTGGCTTTCTCCCTCTCCTTGTCGTAGTCGGCTAACAAACGATCCAAACGTTTCATGTTGTTAGATCGCGTTGTTCCACTCGTAGCGTATGAAAAAACATCCTCTGTAGTTCCTCTTGTGTTTTTATACCCATCGCTTGTGGTAAAACAATCGTCGATTTCTTATCCAGTGTAAGTAGTTCATCGCAAGGCTTGAAGCGGTTGATTTGTCTGACGCGAGTGATGTTTTCTGTACCATCCACTGCCAAAAACGTATCTCCTTGATACCAGGTGAGGGTGATTTCGTCATACACATACACGTTTTTTCCAAGTTGTATGCCCATTTGTACACTCCATCCTTGACTCCCTCTGACTTCTTTGCGGTTGCCTTCTAAAATACCAAAGGCATAGATACTATCCGCTTGAGATACTTTTTGATATTTTCGGTAAAGGCTTGCTCGAAATTCTGGTAAAATAGGTCTATCCAAAATCTGGCTAGCTTCGTGAATGGCTTTATCAGCCACATATCGTTCTGTTGTGTTTAACGGTGATAAACCCGAGATAATCACTCTTTTTGGCTGATTATTACAATCAAATTCGATATCAGCTCTATCTCCTACCATGTTGATATCAGGGGTCATGTTGTTTTGAAAAAAGAAAAGACCAGAGTGATTATATAGCGTCATGGGTGTAACAGGGCAAGCTTAGACAAGTCTTTCTTCTTTCGCAAAAGATAAAAAACCGGATGTTTACGGGACGCTATGACCTCATCGGGCAAGTGTAGGCGAGGCGATGACGTTAATGGGCAAGTTATTGTTTTTGTCGATTATAAAAATCTGACCTTTTTTCTCTACAGATCATTCTCACACGATGCCAAGCAAGAAACGTCCACCTCCGTTGAATCTCCATGAATCCAAAAGGCCAAGTTTGAGACGGATCCCGATGTCATGGCTATGGTGGAAGAAACTAAACAACCAGCCAAAACTTCAACCAAAAAGAAAAAGAAAATTGGTCCATATGATCCCAAAGTATACCATGCTATAGAAGAAATTCGTAAAGAAGTGGAAGAAACGACCAAAGTCTTACAGCAGATGTCACCTGAGGAAGATCAGAAACAAGTCAAAGAACTGGAGAAACAAGCTATGGATCTTGAAAAAGCAGTGGATCCAGATGAACCACCTCCCATGGTCTGTCCGTTTCATATTGAGTTACTGGTCAATATGCCTAACCGAAAAGGATATGATCTGCTGAAATGCCCTTCTCAACCCTGCTTGATTTCTGTCGTGGGTAAAGACCAAGCCGAAGAATACATGAAAGGTGCCTATGAGGGTCTTCACAAGGATGTGGAAAATCGCTGGCATTCCATGAACTGCTACTGTGGTTTCCCACCGGCTCTGCGACAAAGTCATTCAGAGAAAAACGCCAAAAGGATGTACTTGTGCTGCCGAAACAAACCTGCAGACCGTTGCCGCTTCTTCCGTTGGGCGGATGAACCTTTAGAGGAAACCACTCTTAATGGTCTCGACTACATGGTTTGTCCAAAACATCTCACACGTTTGGAACATTGCAAGTCTCGTCAAGGATGGGAGTACATGAAATGTCCTAGTATCCCGTGTTTCCTGATGTGTGGTAAAGACAAAGCCTCTGACTACATGAAGGCAGTGTACCAAAACATCCATCCTGATATCTGCGATCGTTGGGAAAAGCTGAACTGTTTCTGTGGACATTATCCCATCCTGAAACAAAGTTGGTCCGAAAAGAACCCAAACCGTCTCTACCTGAGCTGTGGTGATAATCAGAAATGCAAGTTCTTCCGTTGGGCTGATGAACCTGTCATCCCAGAAAACTTCAAAGATCCGTTGGCTGTCCACGACTGGCTAAGAGATCAACCACCTGTAGCAGACCTAGGAGAAAGCTACAACGGCAAGGTGCTGGATCCTGCTCCTAGAGCACCCATCTTTGGAGAAAGTGTGCAAGACTTTCAAAGAAGAATGCAACAAGTGAAAGTGGGTTTTAACCCAGCGAACTTTGAAAAAGACTATGTGCCGTTACACAAAGATGTCATAGAACGCGGTAAACTAGGCTTATTTTAAGTTTGTCTTCCGTAAGAAAGTAATTAAATAATGTAAAAATAGACTATAAAATAGGTAGCATTTTACAAAATAAAAGGTTCATTTGACAACATGGCAGGTTGTGCGTTGTTTCTCTGTGAGACCCTCCGACAATGGCTCCTGTACAAAAGTCATCTGCACTTATGTCAGAGATTATTTGATTTGAACGAAGGGGATTTGGAACAATTACCCACGTATTTGGATGACCCCTTAGAAATCTTTGAAGAAACCAGAATTGAACTAAATATTTATCGATGGGTGGTTTACATGTTATGGTTAAAACAAAGTCGTAAACCCTTTTACTGGTTTCAACAAATTCCGAAAAAGTATCCGATTCCTTCCATTATCACCTTAAAGGAACTGGTATGGCTCCTCGAAAGAAAGGAAACAGAGTTCCCCCTAGTGAAGCTCTCCTTAAACTATATCGAGATCCCGCTAAACCCGGTAGTTTAAAAGGGGTCGAGCGATTTGCTAAAACCTGGAAGATACCTGTGAAACGAACTCAAAATTTATTACGGAAAGATTTGGCCTATACGCTGCACAAACCTCGACGAAGAAACTTTCCTACCTTACCCGTCAAAGTGTTTGCTAAAGATGATCAATGGGCTGCGGATTTGATTGAAACTCAAAATATCGCCAAAGAAAATCAAGGCATTCGTTATTTGTTAACCGTCATTGATATCCTGTCCAAGTATGCGTGGGTGGAACCGCTTAAAGACAAGAAAGGTCCTACGATCGTCAAAGCGTTTACCAAGATTCTCAAAGAGGGACGCAAACCTTACAAACTTCAAACCGATAAAGGAAAAAAATTTTATAACAAGGAGATGAAAACATGGCTCAAAGACAACGATATTACTCATTTTTCGACGGGTGGGGATGCCAAGGCGGCTGTGGTTGAACGATTTAATCGTACGTTAAAAGAACGTATGTATCGGTATTTTACAGCTGCTAACACGTTGACATTTACAGATATTTTGAAAGATTTAGTCAAAGGCTACAATGCGACGGTTCACAGAAGTATCAAGATGGCACCCAAAGATGTCACGGCTAAAAATGAAGGACAAGTGTGGGAAACCCTGTATGGGAAGAAACCTAAGATACGAAAACCTACGTTGAAAAAAGGAGATATGGTGAGACTCAATAAAATTCATCGTACGTTTGAAAAAGGGTATTTACCAGGATGGACCGAAGAAGTGTTTATTGTGGATAAAGTCAAGCCCTTTCCTGCGTATAAGATAAAAGAATGGGATGGAACCCCCGTAGAAGGCACGTTTTACGAAGAAGACTTACAAAAAGTCTATGTGACAGATGTGTTTCGAGTAGAAAAAGTACTTAAACGTCGCAAGAACCAATTGTTGGTCAAATGGAAAGGGTGACCTGACAAGTATAACAGTTGGATATCGACGGACGATGTACGTGACCCTACCAAGTCATAGCAGCAAGAAAGAATTTCCTAACAATCATGCCAGTTCGTTCAGGATTCGTTTAGCGGAACCCTTAAGACTGATAGGAGAAGGTTGGCAAGTAGGACTGGCTTCCATTTCCATTCCCGATCGAGGTCTTAATCTAACGCATATTACTCCTTACGATCAACCTATATTTCAATCCTCAGCGGTTCGTCAGAAAAAAGATAAGACGTTTGTCCACAAGTTTCACGAACTAAAGCTAAATCAATTGAAAGATGTCAATTCCATTCGAGATGGGGTCTCGTTTATGAAATCCTACCTTCATTGGCTGGATCATATACAAGGTCAAGACTTTCGACAAGAGTATGAATCCAGTGAAATCTATGGACAGAAACATACGTTACTCAAGTTTACATGGGAAGGGGAAGATTTGATCATGGATAATTCCAAAGTGGTCCGAGTCCGATTTCCTGGTGTCGTGGACCCTACTCCATCCTTTGCCTTCAATTCTGTCTTTGGAATAAAGATGGGGTGGGTACGGACGAATGACAAAAATCGGTGGGTACCTGGAGCCAATCTCGAAATGATGTATTATAATGATGCCGTACCTAACTCAGGTCAGCGAGATTTTCAAGACAAAGATGGAGACCCTCTTTACATGCGATATCAAACCGATAATAATGGGGTGACGTGGTTTTATTTAAGTTTAAGAGTCAGCTGGAAATTTACTGATTTAAACCTCGCGTTTGACAAAACCATCAAACAACCCACACGATCTCTTCATGTGTATTCGGATGTCAGTGGCAGCTCGATGGTAGGTCAACGCGTCACCGATTTGTTGAGAGAGGTCAATTATCCAAGACAAGGTCAAGGTAAAGTCTACTTTGAACCCAAACAAATTCACTATTTACCCGTACGACGAGAAGTCATTGATATCATTGAAGTCAACATCACGGAAAACACGGAATATGGAGAAGAAATGGTCAAATTAAAAGACGATCATACGATTGTCACCTTACACTTTAAAAAGGCAACAGAATAAAGAAATGTTGTCATTGTCAACATGTTCTTTGTGACGTTACGTAGTCATAGTAGCAAAAAGGAATTTCCTGACAATACCTCCAACGCATTCAAAGTCCGTTTACCTCAACCGTTACGATTGATTGGGGATGGGTGGAAAGTGGGGTTCAGTTTGATTTCTCTTCCTGATACCAACGTGAATTTAACCTCAATTGCTGAACTAACTGAAGCTGTGATGGGGATGACATGCTACAAAGTAAAAAGTGGTACCATCAGGACAGAAACAAAAAATCTTGTTCTTAAACGCTTCAAGATGATGGATTAGTAGTAGATGGCGTCAGTTTTATGAAAGCTGCTTTAAAATGGACCTATCAACAATTGCAGAAAGTTTCTGGGGTTATTGGGGTTACACTGAAAAGGACAACAACAAAAACACCTGTCTCATATGGAAATGGGAAGACGAGGACTTGGTTTTGGATAACAAAAATCTGGCAAGGCGAAAATTTGCTGATAGTGATACGTATTACCCTTATGTGGCGTTTAATGCTAAACTGGCTCTTAAGATGGGATGGTTTACCCAGAATCAAGCAGGTGGGTATGAAATAGGACCTAACCTGATCATGAGTTATGTCGATGGAACCGTACCAGCTAAAAAAGAGGCAGATTTCGTGTCCCCAAGTAATAATCCACTTTACTACCGATGCACCCTGGATAAAGGTTATACACCCAATGTCACGTGGATTTGGTTAAGTATGCGAGTGAACTGGAAATTTGTGAACCTGAATCAAGCGTTTCAAAGTGTCATTCAGGACCCCACCAGAACCCTTCATGTCTATTCCGATGTCGGTAGTAGTACCATGGTAGGCAACAAGATTGTGGATTTACTACGAGAAGTCAAATACCAGCGAACGAGTCAAGGACAAGTCTACTTTGAACCTCACCATATTCAATATATACCAGTACGACGTGAAGTCATGGACATTATTGAAGTACAAGTGGCAGAAACAGTCGGAACAGGGGACGATTTAGCTAAATTTGGACCAGGTCATACGTTGGTCACACTTCATTTCAAACAATGAAAGGAGGACGATTTCCTTTAGGAGCCATTATTCCCAAGATTGTACCTACAGTACCGATACGTAAAAAACAAAAAGGTGGGGTGATTCCTTTAGCAGCCATCGTCCCAGGATTAATGGCTGCTGGTAAAACAGCAGGGTTAGCGGCTTTGGGAGCTGTGGTGGGTCAAAAAAACCAAACAGTGGATGAAGAAAAAGAATAAAAGGAAGACACATTCCAACCAACGTCAGAAAAGAAACAACCATGCGAGGAGGTAGTTTGACTCGGTTTAAGACCGATATTGAAGATCAAGAAGGGGCTGGGGTGGTGAAAGAAACCTTAAAAGGAGGACTCAAAGGAGCTATAAAAACAAGAAACCCTCTCAAACTTCCTAGTAATATTTCAAAAGGAGCCCAAGAAGGATTTAAACGGGGTCTCAAACGAAAAGCCGAACAAGTCTTGGAAAAAGAACTAGGCAAAGTCTTGAAAAAACCTAAAGTTAAACAAGCCGTCAACGTTGCGACAGCCCTCTTTCCCAAACAAGTCAAAAAAGTGCGAGACATCTTTGGTAAAAAGTAAATTTTATTCTTAGCTTTTTTCAAAGCGTGAGACTACAAACATGGAACCAGTACCGTCGAGACCTTCCTTTGTGATGGGGATAAAGGAATAGGACAAGTGCGCCGTGTTTACACTCAAACGGGTGGATGGATTAGTGCGGAAGTCCCTAGACCCCCAGGATATCAACTAGCTAAGTATATAAAAAGACAACCACGCAAGAAAAAGTAACTCATTTCATCATGGCAGCCCCCACCGTCATGAGCTCAACGCTTCAGTTGTTTAAGAAACCGGAGACGGATTATAGTATTGAATCCTATCGGATGGTCACCATCCAACCGACCACCACAGGAATTAATTAAATTATAACCCCATGGAATTTATCATACCGAAACTGGAAAGTTTTGTGGATCTTAACCGAAGTTACTTTACCATGGAACTGCGAATGAAAAAGAGTGATGGGAACAACTGGGATGCCAGTGAAACACTGTGGCCCGCCAACAATTTCGCTCATACCATCATCAAACAGATTGATCTGCACTTAAATGGAGCGTTGATCAGTCCTCAATCGGACACGTATCACTACAAGGCTTATTTGGAAACCCTCACCAACTTTGACACCAAAGATGGTCGAACTGTACTGAGACCACAAGGTTGGTTTAACGGGATCAATCCACCAGCGCAGTGGACTGCTAACAATGTGGATACAGCTTCCAACTCAGGTGCAGGTCATGCTGATTACCAAGCTTTGCCAGCCAACACCAAACTACTGTTGGCTAACATGAGTGCAGAAAGAGGCGAACTGGCAGCAGGTAAAGTCAGGCATTATGTCTTCAAACCCCATCTGGAAGTGTTTCATACAGACAAAGCCTTGGTCCCGGGCGTGGAAATCAAGATGAAGTTTCATTTTAATGACCCTAAAGTGTTTCGGGATGGTGTGGGAAAAGCAGGACGATTAACAGAAGACGATATCAAGATTCGATTTCATCTCTGTCAGCTAAGACTGAATGAAGCGGTTCACAGGCATTTGGAAAGCAGAAGACATAATGGAAAAGCCGTGGCCAAGTACCCAACGGTCAGAAGTGAAATCCGAACCTTCAGCATGGAAAGTTCCAAGAGTCGTGAAGAAATCAGGGATTTGTTTCAGAATCGAGTCCCAGACAGGATGATTGTCGGTTTGCTAGACAGCAGAGCCTTCAATGGAGCTTACGATCGAAACTGCTTCCGTTTCCAGAAATTTGATTTGACTTCCATCAAACAGATTGTCAGAGGGGAAGAATACCCTTATGAAACCCTGGAATTGGTAGGCAATGACAGCAGTCGAGATTTGGTGGGGTATTTCCGATACCTGCTAGCTAGTGGGGCTTGGTGTCATTTAACAGGCAACATGTTGGAAGAAAAAGATTGGGGTCAAGGTAAAGGCTGTACGTTGTTCATGATTGACAATGTAGCCAATGGTTGTGCCGATACCCGAAACCTGAATCCTAAACAGTCTGGCGACCTACAGCTTAAATTGGAGTTCCGAACCTCCCCAGCCAGCAATATCACCATCCTCGTGTACGGTGAGTTTGAAAATCTGCTGGAGATTGATCCCAACGGCGCTGTCTTGTACGACATCTATCAGCAGTGAAAAGCTTAGAGTCCTAGAAAAGCTACGCTTTTCGTAAGAAATAAGATGGAATTTGTGACGTTAGATACGGAGCAATTGAATACCTTAGCCAAACAAGATCCCTATTTGAAATGGGTGTATGATGGAACCTTTCCTTGTGATTTACTACCCCGTTTCCCAAACAAACATCGTCCGACGGCTTACATTGTCAAGACAGGCCCAGCGGGGCAACCAGGTCAACATTGGATTGCTTTGTGGACTCGCGATGGTATCTGTGAAGTGATGGATAGTTATGGGTTACCCTTAGAATGGTATGGAACCACCCAACCGATTGTAAACTGGATTTCCAAACATTGGAAACATTGGGTGCATAATGGAACTTCTTTGCAGGGGTTACACAGTTATGCCTGTGGACATTATTGTATGGCTTATTTGAAATGTAAGGCAAGAGGGGGGTCTTTACAAGATTTCTTAGCGTTGTTTTCTGAGGATGATTTTGTGCAAAATGATCAAAGAGTCGGGGATATGGTAGAGTATGTGGTTTGTGGACCTGGCAAGCAATCTTGTCAACCTCTTGAAAAAGTAATAAAAAGCGTTGGATGGTATAAAAGTCTCAGTCATTTTTAGAAACTAAGTAGAAAAGCTTCGCTTTTCGTAAGAAATAATGTTTCCCTTAGTGAAACCCTTTCGTATTCATACCCCGTCATCCATTTTAGTGGTAGGACCGTCGGGGTGTGGGAAAACGGTATTTACCCAAAATTTGTTAGAAAACAACTTGGATTTGTTTGAGACAACTCCTCTTCAAATTCATTACTGTTATGGGGCTTGGCAACCTAAATTTGCGGAGATCACATTTGCCAAGTTTCATGAAGGCATACCAGAATTAGAGGAATTGGATGCATGGTTTCCCAAAGGTCAAGGGATTTTAGTCTTGGATGATTTGATGGATGAAGGCAGTGGCGATAAACGGGTGTTGGATTTATCTACGAAACATTCCCATCATCGGGATATCACGGTCTTGTATTTGTGTCAAGACATGTTTCCTGTGGGAAAATACGCCAAAAGTATTTCTAGAAATGCCCATTATGTGGTAGCCTTTAAAAATCCACGAGATCAATTAGGGGTAAGAAACTTGCTACTCCAAAGTTTTCCTACCTGTTGGAAAGAATGTTTAGACACTTATCAAACGTGTACCCAAGAACCGGTTGGGTATATGGTGTTGGATTTACATCCGGCTTCCAACGATGAAGAACGGGTCTTATCCCATGTGTTAAAAGACCAAGGATGGACACGTAGCTATCAGAAAGGACAAGGTCTTGGAACCCCGTGGACCGTAGCGAAAAAAGCGGAGTGGGTAACGCGAAAATTAATTCCTTCCACCCGACACGTGTTTGATCGTTTTTGGAGTGGCGATATCGCTAAAAAAGCGTTTGCGGGGAAAGCAAGCTTGTTTACCAAGAAATTTTGGACCCACCCGAAAAAAGGAACGGTGGTTCGTTTAGTCAAGAATCCTAAAACCGGGAAATACGAGAACGTGTACGAGGAACCATGAGAACCTATTCGAAGGAGGAATGGCAACACTTTGTAGACAATTGCAGACGACATTTACATCAGATGTCCCCTGACAATATGGATTATGACATGATGAACCAAGTGTATATAAAAGTCAAAAACCAAGAACCCTTTCATTATTTGATCAAAGCTTACGCCGAGACTTATTTTCGTGAACTGATTGAAAGTTTAAAACCATGGTCCCCAGCTTACAACCCGACGCGTCGTTCGATCCAAGATTAAAAACCTTGTTTGCGTTTTATCATCGTCAATGGTGGTCCTATAAACAACAATGGTCTCGTTATAAATGGATTTACACGTTATTGAATGCCATCGCCTTACTTTTGGTAGCCACAGGAGCCATTGTAGGACCCATTATCAAAAACGCCATTTTAGTAGCCACTTTAGCAGCCGTAGGGACTTTTATCAAAGGATGGAACGAATTTAAACAATATCGACATAAACTGCGAATGAATGCCGTGGCTTATACCGCCTATGCTAAAGCCTTAAATGAATTGAGACAACATCAGCGAGAAGAAAACAACGAGTCTTTGAGTGCGTTTGTGGTGAAAATGGCCACCTTGGATGACATGATTGTGGATTTGGCTCCCCCGATTCCAACCCGTGTGGCCGAAGCGTATAAAAGAAAGTATGATCCTTGTGAAGTGGATAACTATAAAAGACCACCAACCCCACACCCAAAATGGTTAAGATCAGACAACGAGGAGGCGCTTTACGTCGAAGAAAACCACGTTTAGTGGATAAAATTGCACAAGTGGCTAGTTTTTTCTTAGCAGGACCCGCACCCACGTTTGCCACAGCCGCTGGAAAATTAGCAGGACAAGCCTTAAAAGGGATCACCGATAACGTCAAACATTATAGAAAACGACGAAAATGAATCGACTAGAACAACAAAAACCTTTTTTCAAAGCGTTGGCGGATCAGCCGAGTCAAGTGACACGACGAAAAGTGCTGGAACAAGCCACCAAAGATCAAATCAATATGATTAGTGAAGTGGTTTTAAATTTGATGAAACGTAATTTACCAGTGGATCCTAGTCTGATGACACGTTTGAGACAACATAAACAAGTTTTACGCGAACTAAGACAACGCAAACATTCTGTGAAAAAACGACGAGATTGTTTGATGGAAGCGAAAGGGAACAAACTGTTTCGAGACTTGTACGAGTTGGTCTGCGTATGCTTAAATAGAAGCTAAACACCCAAATGTGTCATTCACGAAATGGAGGGATTTTACAAAGTACCCGCCGAAGTCATGGAGGAACTGATGGATTATTATAGGGAGGAACTGACGGATAATTCCCAATTGACCAAAGCAGCCAAACTAGCAGCAGAGAAAAATTTATGGTTGGCTTCAGGCTACCCACCCTCTGTGATTAATGCCAATATTAAACCCTTGTCGAGGGAATTGGGACATTTAACCAAACGTATCAGAGAGGAAGGAGACGATGAAGGAGAACCCTCGGTCAAACCCCCCGTTATAAAAGGAAGTCCTAAAACCCCTTTCGTCACAAAGAAAAAACCAAAAGCAAGTACAAGAAGACGTTTGTTACCCACCCGACCCGACGAAACCAACCCTAAACCCAAGAAACGAAAACGGCAAACCGAAGTCGAAAAGTTACAACCCAGACCCGGATGGGAAGAATGGGGCGCCGGAAGAAAGTTAAGAAGACAGTTGGAGTACGACGACGACGAATAAAGGGTGGCGTATTTGATGTGCAAAAAGCTTTAGCCAAAACAGGGGTAGAATTTCACTGGCCTGGTTATCAGTATTTGGGTCCCGGGACCAAACTCAAGAAACGATTAGCCAGAGGAGACCCAGGGATTAACCGTTTGGATAAAATTGCCAAACAACATGACATTGATTATGACAAGGCAAGGAATTTGAGGGACAAATGGGATTCGGATACCAAAATGATTAAAGCGATAGATGCGTTACCCGGCAAGAAAACCAAAACGGAAAAAATTGTCAAAAAAATCATGCAAGCTATAAAGAAAGTCAAATTGTAATAAACCATGGTTAAAAAACCCACAATGAGTTTTATTCTGCCTGAAACCTATTTACAAGTAGTACCCTAATGGTCCTAACCCTAGCTAGCTATATACAAGTTGATATTTACAATGGTTTGACCGAATGTCCTTATTTACACTATATACACTTTTCAAAAACCGACTAAAAAACTAATCCTTGTCTACTTACAAATCCAACAAAGTGTTTATATCCTGTTCCATTTGTGCCTCCTTCGAGACATAATCATCAAAGAAGCCGTAGGGAAACGTGCGGTGGGTTTCGTAGTCGATCGCTCTCTTGTCGTACACCATCCTGTATTTTTTGTTTTCGGGCATGGTGGTTAAACTGAAATCCACGGGATTTCTCTTGATAGCATACGAACGGTTGACATGGATGACTCTAGGTTTGTTTAACGGGTTCTGCAGTTCCTGAAGCAAGTTGTTTCGCATGGCTTGGTAATTTAACTGCTGGTACGTTTCAGCGTTGAGGCGAAAACCTTTTACCTTGCATTCGATTTTTCCGTTGGCGCATACGTATCCGTAATTTTTGGGTCCTGCAGAACAAAATTCAATAATGTGTGTCGTTTCCCCGGTCTTTTTGTTGTAAAGTTCGTCCGTAAAGTCTCCCAAATAATCTCCTGTTTCGGGCTGCCATTGATCTAGAGCTTCATCCTCAATGTAGATAATGGAGTCGGTATCGTAGTACAGCACCCTGTCTCCTAGTTTTTCCAGTGTGTCATACAGTTTAAGCCGAGCCCAGCATGCGGTAAATGCTGCAATATAGACATTGACGTTGGGATTCGTGTCTTCCGAGTGTTTTGTCATATCATAGTAGAGGGTGAGGTTGTCGTTCTTCTGAAGATCAAATTTTTTGACATGGTAGAGGTCACTGTCGATGTAATGATACAATTCTTCGAGGGATTTGATTTGTGCGTGCTTGGTTTTGTTAAGGGCTTGTCCAAATTTCCCCCACATGCTGTTTAACATTAGTTTTGCAATGTTCCGTAAGCCATCGTTTGGAATAATTTTGTCATATTCGAGTTTGATTCCCTCTTTTTCGTAGTAGTCGTCAATGTATTTTTGTTTTAAAGCTTCGGTCGTGCACCATTTGGGCCAGCCGCTCGCCTGCTGCTTAATCTTCAGCCATTTGTTGATGTACTCCTTAAACAGACCAGGTGGGTGTTCGTGAAAATGATGAACTTCATAAATTTCCTTGATTTCGTATCCCATTTCGACAGCTTTCTTGAGTTCTGGCGTGCACCAAGTTCCCACAAATTCTCGCTGATCATGGTAGTGTTCGCAGTAGGGAACGCGTTCGGTGACCGGCTTCTGCAACTGTTCGTTGACACACGCTTGACAGAGTGGGAAGAGTAGCTTGTTTTCGGCTCGCATGGGTAAGACAGGGTGGTACAATCCAAACGGGGCTTCTATACGGACTTTAGCAATCCCGAAGAAATGTGAGATGTCGGTGGTTTTGGACTGACAGAAGATGACGGGATGATTTAACGGGTATTCCTTGGTTTTGGTAATGTATGGATACAAAGACGTAAAGTCAATGTATCGAATTTTTTCGGTGGGTCCACACTTGTGATATAGTTTAGCCGCATTTGTTCTTCCCCCAAAGAACGCATCGCGGGGATCTAGCGGTTTGACGAAATGAAGCGTGTCGACGTATTTTTGACAGTCAGGGTGATTTTTCTTGTAAGCGTCCCACTGGCACTCCCACATCTCAATGACGATGTATCCGAGAGATTTTAATTCTTGCGTCTTTTTCTTAGTAGCTTCGTAGGCGTCACACATCCGTCTTCCTCCCAATCGGCGATGTTCTTGTGTGCGGTTTTTAAAGCATGTCGGGCACCCGTGCCAGTAACATCCATGGAATTGGTAGACGATGTTCGTGTTTTCTTCGTAGCCCATCCACACTACTGCGAAGTCTAGGATCGGCATGTTCACCTCCATTACGTTCGTGCTGAATTTGATCTCGCTGTCGAGGATCATCATAGTTCACGTCATACTTGGCCATATCATCATGCATTTCGTGTTCTTCTACCGACATGTTCTCAATCACCTGAAGACGTTTTTCGTAATTCAACCAGCATAACCATTCCAGAGCAATGAGACTTTGATTCCCTTGGCGTCCATTCCAACCGTACAGGGGTTCACAAGCAATGGTGTTCTTCTTCATGCAATTTTTTCTCAGATCTTCGTTACACGCGCTGGCAATGGTAATTTTGTTAAACGGGTTAAAGTTAGCATATTGTTCGAAGATGTCTTGAAATTTCTGACAACCCAGTTTGAGTAATTCGACATCAGATTGGCAGTACAGCAACAGTTCGTTCTTGAAATCAAATCGGGTAACGGGGGCTTGCGCGTTTTCATAGAATTTGTCAAAGGCTTCTTTGGTTTTGAGGGTCATCGATTCAGGCATATAGTAGTGCTGAGGCGGTACAAGTCCCACGTAGCTCATGTTCTCAGGTACATTGAATAGGTGAGGAAAGAAGCCTTTCATTTTTTCTTCCAAATTGAAGGTCGCGGGAAAACTGCTCAACGGCATCTGGAAGAAGTTCAATGAATCGATAAATCGTACCGAATCCATTTTGACGGTCATCAGCTTGGCTCCGTTTCGGATCTGCTCCACTAAGTAATTGTTGTTGTAATAGTGTTTAAGGACAAAGTACCCGTCGTAGCCCTGAAGATTATGCGCTATGGCTCGGACTTCGCGAGTGTCTCCCTCCGTAAATTCTTGTAAATCGTCAATAAATTCTTTCAGACAGTTTTCTCCGAAGGCGTGTCGAAATCTTCCTTCTAAATGCTCATCCGAGGACCAGACGACTAAGTTTGCACAATGTTCACCGTTGATTTGCTGACTTTCGATATCGAAGTAGACGTTTAAAGGTTCTTTCTCTTCTTCTTCTGCATCATCGCCTGCTGCTTCCTCGTCCGCAAAATCTTCGGGGCAGGCGTCCGAGTCAAGTCTAGCTCGTTTTTTGGGACGATTGTCTCCACGTTTTCTTTTCTTGCCTGGAGGCTGAATGAAGCACTTGTGCTTGGCGAGTTCGACGTACCCTTCGCAGGCATCACAGAAACCCCATCCGCATTTGTGTTGACGTACTTGTTTGAAGCCTTCACACTTTTTAAAACACTTCTTACATCGGCGACGGGTCAAGCAGACAGGCGCTGTTTTCTCGGTGGCTTTGCTACGGTTGGTGGTCAACGTCAGATGATTTTCATAGCATTGTTCGTCATAGAAGTATTCAAAGCATTCTTGACAGGGTCGTTTGGGTTGGAGTCGCTGTGCTCGACAAAGGAGGAAACCAGCGCAGTTGGGTTGATAGCAGCAGTTGCAGACTTTGTTTTCTGGGAGGCAGTGATGTTGTTCTTCAGAGTTGTAGCAGTTCAAACAGATACGACAGTAGTAGCTTTTAGCAAACATCGCGTTCAGCCTGGTGATCGCATCGTAGTGCCCCACAGTGACTTTTTCTCCATCGGGGTTAGTAATGATTTCAGTGGAATACAGCAAGGCGAGAATAGGTCGTCCTTCCACGTACTCGGAGACGGGTTCACACTTGTATTGGTGATCAGCATAACATACTACAATACGGTAGTCAGGTAGGGCTGCTTGATACTGTTTCAGTTCTTCCCAGCCCAGTCGGGTGTTTTGGGCGAACCAGCATTTTCATGACGATTTTCTGCCAATGTTTTCTGTAGCTTTTTTCCACTGTTTCTAATACTTGCGTAGCTTGGATGTTTGTCTACATAGGCTCTTGCGACCACCAACGCGCGAGCAGCACAGAGATCGTCATTTGGATTCTTGATGTTAACAACACTCTTTTTCATGATCTTGAAGGCTGTGGTACTTTGGTGACCTGGTTTGCGGGTACGTTTCTGACCGCGACCAGCGGGTCTGGGTGGGATCGTTACAATCTCTACATGAAAAGAATCGTTCATTTCGAAGTCTTCGTTGCTGTTTAGGGTTGCTGCTAAGGTGTTGAAGACTGCATCAGCTTTCTCGGTATCTTCTTTCCAGTCACGTACTGTTAAACCAGTCCCGTGGAAGTTACCATTGTGAAGGCGGTCCAAGTAGACATGGAAGAACAGGCGATGGTTGTTGCTGAGGTTTTGCAGATTTAGAGCTTGACTGATGCTGCGATGAAGTCCTTCGATGAAGCGCTGCGGCTAAATCGGAGTTGGCAATCAAGTTTCCTGTTTGACGCATGGTGGCACGGTAACGGGTGGCATTGATGTTGAAGCGCTTGTTTCGATCTTGAGAAATACGTTCAAAGTCAAAGTCTAAACGACCCGGTTCATCAGGGTTTACCTGTCCACCCGATTGTTCAATAAGGTTACGTTGAAATTCCCGACCACGATCCCGGGCTGCCGCATAATATTGATTCAACTCGTGTAATTCGATGGCAGCATTTAAAATATCGTCGTCATCCCACTCATCGTTCGCATACGCTTCGACTTGATCCATCAAGTCATTTAAGTCTTGATCGGAATTCATGGATTCTTAAAATAAAAAAACGGGTATAAGTTCTCAAATCAAAATTGACTCCTCATATGAGGAGGGCAACTAACAAAAAATTTGTTTAAAAGTTTGTCAATTCGTCTGTTAATTTTGTAGAGTCAACAATTGAGAAATTCACCCGTTTTTTATCTAACCTTAACGAATTTGTTTGAAAAGGTTGTTTTTTCAACTAGATCAAAGATCGCAGGTTAAAAGCGAACTTTTACACAACTGTTTTT
This sequence comes from Siderastrea radians, assembly GCA_964017195.1. Taxonomy (NCBI): domain Eukaryota; kingdom Metazoa; phylum Cnidaria; class Anthozoa; order Scleractinia; family Rhizangiidae; genus Siderastrea; species Siderastrea radians. The sequence goes on along the minus strand of OZ024887.1, from coordinate 73,616,113 downwards.
AAATCTTTGGTCTAAAGAAAAAAACAAGAAAATCCAATTCGCTAGAAGACAAGAAAAATCACGTACGGTTGAGGTCCATTGCGATGCTGAACAACTTTTAACTTGACTTGATGCTTGTGATAATCGTGGTGATAACTGACAGAGATTCGTTCTAGACGCAGACTAAAGGATAACTGAGAGAAATTTTCCAGTGCGTTTTATATCTAAGCCTGCATTGTGACGTTCTTGGGTGTAGTCTTATTGTGACGTTCAGGTTTTTAGAATTGGGTGCAGCGCGTACATGCAAATTCTTTTTCTTAGAACAGTGACGTCAAGCGGGCGTGTTGAGACAAGCCGCTTCTCAGAAAAGAAAAGATGTCGTTGTCGAGTCAAGTCTCTTTAATTATCGATATCGATGGTTTTCGGATTTCTACGGGTCTTATCGTCAGAGAATTAGGTTGGTGTACTTTAGAAGGAGCGAACGACAGTCAACATTTTTATTCTCCGATCAAATATAGTCAACTGAGTTATAAAGATCGGCGAACGGTCAATCATGTATACCGCCACGTTCACGGGTTGCGCTTTGAAGCCGCTTACAAAGAAGCTGCGTTGCCGCAAAGAGCTGTAGAAGGAGTCATTCGTGTGTTGTATCATGGTGGATTGACTGCTTACAAAGGTGGACATTTGGAAAAAGATGTGTTGGACAAGATAGGTTTACCGAGTGTGGATTTAGAAGAGTTTGGATGTCCGAAAGCCGATTCATTGTGGTCTAGTCATTACCCACCCGGGAAATCATGCGGATTTCATAAAGAACACACGTGTAAATTTATCCATTGCCCCAAACAGGAGACTTTTTTTATTTTACCAATGGTTGAAAAATAAGTTACAAGAATAAAATTTATTTACAAGTATAAAAAGTTTTGTATTACAAAATAGGAATATCAAATTTAATAATCCTTCTTGATTCTTTCTCCTGAGCTTTTCTGAGTTTGGCAAGTTGTATGCGTTCTTTTCGTTCTCTTTCTTTCTTTCTTTCTTCTTCTAGTTGACATTTTTCACAGCCTTTACATCCTTGTTTATGTTCCTTGTTGAATGTTCCATGACATTTTTCGCAAAAACGTTCCTTTAATTTTTCCTTTTCAGTCCATTCGCTTTCATACGCTTCAACTCTCCAGGCAGAAACACTCTTGCATTTAAATTTAGGTGAACTTGTTCGGATTGATCTTTGTAGTTCCCTGTAACCCTCGTGTGTAAGATCCAATGGTGTACCGTCACAGAGGTAAGCGTAATAACTCAATCTTAAACTTGGGTCTTTAAACTCTTCACAACTCTTGTTCCAAAGTTTTTCTTTTCTTTCAAACTTGTTGTACGCTTCATTCATGATGTGATCGTCTTCAAAGTCATCGTAAGCAGCGTTCATTTCGATATCGGTCAACTCCATGTTTGCGTGTAAAAAATCATAAAAAATCCGTCTGGTTATAAAGTTTTTTTCTCTATTATGACGTTTTTTCTAAGAATCGTGACCTCAGAACCGCACCCTGTCGGTAAAACCCTTTACTAGCCGCAACCCGTCGGTATTACTAGAACCATTACAACTCATTAACCAGTCAGCCCGGGACTGGCGCACTCAGGTACGTATTAGGTTAGTAATTGACCTTCTAAATTCTTCTTCAGGTTCAACACCCGGCTGGCGCAACTTTTTTTTCAAGTAAGAGACTTAGAAAAATTTGGGTGGAAGTCGCTTCGCAACTTAGAAAAAGACTTAGAAAAATTTGGGTGGAAGTCGCTTCGCAACTTAGAAAAAGACTTAGAAAAAATTCTAGGGTTGAAGTCGCTTCGCGACTTAGGGCGAACCCCGCTCAGAGTAACACGGGTTCGATTCGGTTCGGTTATGAATAAATTAGATTTGGTTCGGTTATGAATAAATTAGTCTCATAGTAGCCCCCCTTACTGCTTCTAGGAACAGAGGGGGAAATTCCTGAATGTTACTGAATCAACTCAATACCTTCTTTTCTATAACGATTTTATTTCTTTATGATTTCGCTACGTGTTCATTCAGAACATTGTAAGTTTGCCCAAAAGGTATTTTTGGTCGACCTGCACATTACAAATATCGTCCGTTTTCGTCTCATGCACAAGTAATTAAAAGTGTTCCTGAAAATTCTCCGTTGTGAGGAAATTTAATCCTCGCAAAAAACGATGCATTAGGAAAGCTAAATGTGTTCACCTAAACTGTAAAACAGCTGCTTCTCTTGAAAATTGCAGGGGGACATTCGAATCGCCCTGGATACTCACAACGCGCGAAACGTCGAAAGCATGGATTTTTATGCGTAAGCCTCGCACACTCGCCGCCTGACGTTTTTGTTATTAGACCGACTCACTCAGAAATACAGACTGGGTAGCAGCTCAAGGTAAGCCTTGACTTTAAGTATAGAGTAAAGACTTCAAACTCCCCTAAACAAAACACGCGCCGGTATATAAACAGCTGGGCGGATCTAGGACTTTCTGAAAGGGAGGGGGGTTGTAAGGACAAGGGGGCCGCAAGCAAACGTCCCTGGGCCTAGGAGGGGGGGCATCCCTGGATCCGCCTCTGAACGATGTGTATAGTAGCATTGTAAATGGACGTGACTTAAATGAAATAAATTGTTAGTAGCCGAAAAATCAGCATGAAAAAATCGGAGAATTTCTGTTAAAATTGCTGAAATTTGTGTTCATATTATAGCGTACATTGCCTTATGACCGATCGAGAGAATAACACGACCTTAGAATTTGCCCCTAATACACATCAAGTGAAGCGAAAGAAGAAACACTCAAGGCTTTAACTCTAGAATTAAAGAACCCAGATCCAAATTCGCAAAACACAAACTCCTAAAACTTTCGCTTTTCAAAGAAATATAGGTTTTTTAAATATAATTGCTTTTGATTGTCTAAATGATTTATGCCAATAGTAGTAGCTCCCAGTGGATATTATTAACACTTATTTAAAAGTAACGAGAATTTTAAAGCTAGTTGAACACAGAAAGTGGAGTGTAGATAGCTTTATAGAAGTAAAATCATTGCAGCCCCCGGGCCAGCTGAATTGTGACCTACCTTAAAGTGTAAATATTAAAAATATATATAAATATATGATACTACTATAAAAAGGATAAAATATAACCAATAATATAATACAAAAAAGGAAAATATCAGAAATAATAATTAAAACTGTTTTCCATGATAAAAGTGTTTTTAAACCTATTTGTCCTACAAATCGGTAGTTTGAAGTATCCCTGGCTTCGGGTGCAATAGGTGGACCCGTTGCGTGGCGGCAGCAGGTCAAGCTTATGGCTTTGATCCCTTACAATTTGATCGAATAGAGCTTTACTCAAGGCCTGCCTCCTCTCGTACAGTGAAGTGATGTCTAGAGCTACTAGAGCCTCAGCATAGGATAAGTCGGGTTGTATTATCCGCAGCGGGCGCTTTTGCAACCTTTCCATTTCATTAGACAGGTACTGCGGCAGAACATTATGGAAACTGGGCACGCATATTCTAATACAGGACGTATAGATGTCGTGTAGAAAAGTAGCATATCCTTGGGTGGGACTTTAGCGCGCTTTAGCTGTTTTAAGAAGTACAGGCACGTCGCAGTACAGGCGCGTCGCAGCCTCTACATGCGCGTTCCACCAGAGGTTGTCCGAAACTACCACTCCTAACAGCTTTGCGGACGAGACAACTTCGATTTGCTTATCATTGATAGTGATATGATCTGCAGTACTTCCTGATCTAGAGAATGATATTCTCAGTTCTTTGCATTTAGAGTCGTTGAGTTGAAATCCATCAGCTTTAGACTGCCGTACAAGTTCATCTACGCGTGACTGCATGGAGCTGATCTCGTCCTTCGATACTGATTCGGCGAGAGTGGTATCATCTACGTATTTCCAAAGAGTAAGTAAGATCTAGTTAAGGCAAGAAGTGTTGTGGAAAAAATCTCTAGTGCCCACAACTTTTATTTATGGTCTTTTTGCATAGGTCTGATTTTCTGTTGTTTGGAATTTTTTGGTGCATGCTCGGAAAAACATCGCGAAAAACAAAATGTATAAGGCGAATTCAACCAAACAAAGACCATTACTTTGTAATCACTATAACCTGAAATCATGCCCTCCCTCCCTACTACTACTGCGGGGGAAGGAGGGCATGATACATTTGCTTGTCGAAACTCATGTAAAAAAAAACAGATTCTGGTTTTTTGTCTGATTGGTCGAGAAACAATACCTATGAATCGATGTGTTCTGATTGGCCCTTTAACAATAGAGCTGTCAGCGGAAGTAAATTGTCGACGTGACTCGCTCACAATTTCGATGCGACCGCCATCGCAAGGAACAACCAAGGAACAAGTCTGTCGAAGTAAAATGTGTTGCTCTAATAAATTCTCGTCGTTCTAGGAGAATTGTTACCATTTCTTTCTCTCCTGAGTATGGCGTTCGGTTTGACGAAAGCTTTCTCTCACCTGGAGCAGAGAAGTACAGCAACAGTGAAGTATGTTTTCCGTTTTATCGCATCGTGTCTCGGAATTTTCATTTGACGGCTTTCAGCTAGTATTGATAATATGAACAGAGTAGTGGTTGTTTCCGCGTTTTACGGAACAAAAAGAACAGCAGACGAACAAGTATCTTTCGCCAAGAATGATCGACAACAAGTCAACCGATAATTCGGTAAAGTTAACGGTAAACTGATGTTTGGCGACTGAGCCGCAATCAAGTCGCAATAACGATTTTCAGTTTATTCATTCATTGGGTAATGCTTATGTCGTTTTATTGATCTCTGACATTGACATTTACCTGCGATCAGGCCGAATTTTAGCATCGCTCTCATATTCTCTTACGTTGGTCGCTCGCTAAAATAGGGCCTGATACAATCTCTCACAGGAGTTCGTGTCGGCGGCCAAATTTTGGCCGCGGGAATCTCGCAATCTGATTGGCCCTTTAACAATAGAGCTGTCAACGGAAGTAAATTGTCTACGAGACTAGCTCACAATTTCGATCCGACCGCCATCGCCAAGGAACAACCAAGGAACAAGTCTGCCGAAGTCAAATGTGTTGCTCTAATAAATTCTCGTCGTTCGTAAACTGGTGTTTGGCGACCGCAATCAAGTCGCAATAACGATTTTCAGTTTATTCATTCATTGTTTAATACTTATGCCGTTTTATTGATCTCTGACATCGACATCAAAGGATCTGACTAGTTTCATAATAAATGTTCTTCGTTCTAAAATTCGCTGCTGTTTAGAGATAAAATTCGCTGCTAATCTCAAATATTTATCACTCCTGGAACTAAATTAAATTACAAAATAGTCCTTTGTTTATAAACGGTTTTATTTATATCTTTATTCTAAAGAATGAAACTGAAGGTATTTCACTTAATTGCCCAAGTTTTTTTTCGCAGAAAATCGGTGACAAATGCGAAAGGGAATATTTCCGGATACCACCTGAAGGGGAAAGGATTCAACATGTTCAAGTATGCAGCATATTTTGGTACATGACAACCTCGTCGTGTTTTGAATTTTAAATCAGTTTCAGCTCAGACAGAGCAACCATGTACAATACCGGAACCTTCAAGTTAGCAATCGTGTAAATTTGAGTGCTTGTGCCTAGAAGATATATCGTAGCCTATGATTTTCTTATTTTGCCGACATTTGCGTGACTTTTTGCGAATTGCCGTTATGGGAAATTTGCATACCGAGGATCGTGCAAGCAGAAGAAATTTTGATTGGCTGTTTTGTTGAATGTCAATCAATCAAAAATGTGGGCGGAAGACGTTCCGTAGAAGAATTGTATCAGGCTCTATTTTTCGTTTCGCCCGTCCGCCTGAATGTTTCACCGAGCGAAACGAAAATAGAGCCTGATCGCAGGTTACATTGACATCAAAGGATCTGACTACTTTTATAATAAATGTTCTTCGTTTTAAAATTCGCTGCTGTTTAGAGATAAACTTTGCCGCTAATCTCAAATACTTATCACTTCTGGAACTAAATTAAATTACAAAATACTCCTTTGTTTATAAACGGTTTTATTTATATCTTTATTCCAAAGAATGAAACTGAAGGTATTTCTCTTAATTGCCCAAGGCTTTTTACGCAGAAAATTGGTGACAAATGCGAAGAGCAGACCTGCCAACCAAAAAAAGCCCAGAAAAACCGGGAGATTGGGACCTCAAACCTGGAGATTTCCAAAATGTGTGTTAAATGAAAATAAAAATGGTAGATTTCTTGTTTCAAGGTATTTTTTACCTTATCTGTGCACCTATTGTATTCTTTTGCTGCATATTTTGAAGAGTCAGTTTCTGTTTCGCTGTCGACGCGAGGCGCCAGGTTGAGTTTACTGTTCACAGCTGTAGCCTTCCAGAGACCTAAGCGCACCTATGTTTCACAGGAATGAGGCTGGAATGCTACCTAGGTTTCCCTCAAACATTAGATGTGACAAATTTGGCCATTTTCAACACAGATTTTTCAGTATTGCTTCATACTATCTGAATTGACATAATATTCGCTAAAAGGTAAAATGATGTATATACAAGGCTAAAAAAGATAAAAAAGGGGGTATAAACAATTACAAGGAACCGAACGTTTTCGACATGTATGTCATCATCAGGGTTAAAAGGCCGTTCGTGATTTGCATGGTTTTTATACTCAGGTTATTCCCGAAGGGAACAACTGGGCAACATAGCAATTCACTTGTTTGTTCAAAGTTGGGCTCCTTTGTTGGATAATTAGGCCCTCGATGATCTTTTGATTTGTCTAGTCTTTTCAGTCTCAAGGACAAAAACCTTCACAAGTCCCACGTTATTTACGAAGGAGAATGCTCATGCGGAGAAAACTATGTAGGTGAAACAATGCGAAATCTTGAAGTGCGAATAACTGAACATTCAAATATCTGCCACACCTCGGAACCAGCACGTCACGTTTTGGAAAACCCAAGTCACTCATTCCAGTGGAGAGTCCTTTGTTCAGCAAGATCTTATTTTAAGAGAAAGATCATCGAGGGCCTAATTATCCAACAAAGGAGCCCAACTTTGAACAAACAAGTGAATTGCTATGTTGCCCAGTTGTTCCTTTCGGGAATAACCTGAGTATAAAAACCATGCAAATTACGAACGGCCTTTTAACCCTGATGATGACACACATGTCGAAAACGTTTGGTTCCTTGTAATTGTTTATACCCCCTTTTTTATCTTTTTTATCCTTGTATATACATCACTATCTGAACTGTTTGGCAATTTCAAGATTTTCTGATTCACCATGAGATTTGGAGGCCAAATCGTGAGACCGTGAGTTGATAGCCCAAACCGTGAGTCTCACGGTGAAACCGTGAGAGTTGGCAGGTCTGGAAGAGAATATTTCCGGATACCACCTGAAATGGGAAAGGATTCAAGCATGCAGCATATTTTGGTACATGACAACCTCGTTGTATTTTGAATTTTCATTCAGTTTCAGCTCAGACAGAGCAACCATGTACAATACCGGAACCTTCAAGTTAGCAATCGTGTAAATTTGAGTGCTTGTGGCTAGAAGATATATCGTAGCCTATGATTTTCTTATTTTGCCGACATTTGCGTGACTTTTTGCGAATTGCCGTTATGGGAAATTTGCATACCGAGGATCGTGCAAGCAGAAGAAATTTTGATTGGCTGTTTTGTTGAATGTCAATCAATCAAAAAAGTGGGCGGTAGACGTTCCGTATAAGAATTGTATCAGGCTCTATTTTTCGTTTCGCCCGTCCCGCTTGAATGTTTCACCGAGCGAAACGAAAATAGAACCTGATCGCAGGTTATAATCACTATCAAGATGCTTGTCTTGTGTAGAAAAAAAAAATTCTGTTATTAACGCAAATTTGACTTCTCGGTTATTAGATGAACATACTCTTCAGCAGCTCTGACCACAGGCAACCAAAGCGTAATATGAGAGCTACCCGTGCTCTGACTTTTATGGTTTAGGGGCTATGGATGCAAACCGGAAGTTAAAGCTTTCCCTTAACACAAGTAACACCCCGAACGGGCTAATTCTCTTTTAACTTCACTTCAATATCGCTGCCATTTGTGCTTTACATTAACCAAGCGTTTATTTAAATAATTGCTTTTTCCAGTTAATGAAAGATTCAGCTAATAGCCCAGTTTCGAGTTCACCAAGACCGCTGGATAAAAAAGACAAAAGACGCATTTATACAGGGTTAGTCTCGCTCTGAATAAAAAATGCACAAATACTAGCAGGAAAGTGGTTAATTTTTAAAGGAGGTCACTTCAGAAACTGTGTATTTTTTGAAATTGTTAATAAAAAGATAACACTAAATTGAGTTACTGACCGTGGTTTTAGCTTCTAAAGTGCATCCGATCCCACTGCGCGCCGGCATTTGGAAACGAGCCCACGTTGCCCGACCGCTGGTCTCGTTGTACGATATGACGTCATGGACAAGCGGCCAGGCTGCTAAGTACGATTCAAAATGGCGGCGCGCAGTGTTGAATTTTGGCCCTCTTTGGAGATTAACTTCAGTGGGATCGATGGACTTTAAAAGCTAAAACAACGTTCAGTAACTCAACTTAGCGTTATCTTTTTATTGGCGATTTAAAAAATACACCGTTTCTGGAGAGACCTTCTCCTTTAAATAAAACAATACACAAAGTTGTGAATAGTCCATCTTGTAGCTGGTATTTGTGAATGTTTTACTTCAGAGCGAGACTAACCCTGTTAACAAATGCATCTTTTGGCTTTGTATGCAGCGGTCTTGGTGAACTCGAAACTGGAGTATTGGTTGAAATCTATGTTTGCACTCCAACTGAAATTGTGCGCAAACTATCTGCCCATAATCAGGAAATCATATTGAAGGGCAACTTCTTGAAAAGACTTTCAAGTCTTAAAAGGGCGGGTCTGGCGTAAAGTGAACACCCTCTAAAACTGAAAAAAAAAAGTTTTGTGGCCAGTCCTGAAACCTACACATGGCGGCTTGTTTATGAAAAAGATAAAATCATATGGGATTCTAGTGCTACACCCCTAGTCACTTGTGACACGAACAAACATCACTCAAGAACCATGATTTATTTAGTCGCTACACTAAAAAAGCTACAAAATGTTCATTATTGCTTGTAATTCTTAAAGTGGGACCTTTCCTAAAAACTAAAATAAATGACCTTTAAGTGCATTGCTCATCGCATTCACTTATACTTAGAAACACGATGAGTTCTTCCGGATTCTCTCCTACCTCGGCTACTGCCCGTGCAACCACCTCTTAAAAAAATTGAAAATGGTGTTCTGTTACAGCCAGCAAACCACGCAGTAACGCCCGATCTAAAGCTCAAAGAAACAATTTTAAAAATTAGATGGATACATTATACCAGAAAATCTAGAGTACTTTCAATATTAATCACAGTGTTGTGAAGAATGATGACTTGTCACAGCGACAACTTTTGCTCAAAAGGCCATCTTAGGCTTTAACAATGTTAACATACTGCATGCATCCTTGATTTGCTTTACTCTTGATCTTGTTTTGATTCTGCCCAGGCCTTCTCAACTTCATCCCATGCTTCATCAGAGAGATCTATTGAGGGGATTAACACCAATGACTGATAGTGAAAAAGCAATCATGTTGGCGCATTATATTTATCACTCTCACGTTTTACAAAAAACGAGTTGAATCGTGATAAACGAAATCGCGTGTCACTGGAGGTTAAATGCTGTAACAGAATGAAGCATGGGCAACCAGTTTTTTGATCATTTTTTTACCGTTACAATCAGCTGAAGGAGGCTGAGCTGGTTTAGAAAGAAGCGTTACAACTGGACTATAAAATGTGGAGACTTGGTAGTGTGAGTGATTCTTAGTAAAGTGGTTCCTTCTGCTCATTTAAAGGCTTACAGAAATTAGTAAGTAATCACCTTTGATCTGGCAATTGCAGCTTGTAAATTCAAATTTTCCTGACCGTGATGATCAGAAATGTGGTGCCACGTACAAAATTCAGTCCAATGAGTGTCAAAAGCCTACAAGACTGCATGCACTTTCAAACCACGTTTAAGGACGGTGCATCCCAATGCAGAGGTATTTTTGCAAAGGTTATGACCATGGGGAAAAAGCAGATGTTACCAGGGGTTATTGGAATCTAAAACGAAAAATGTGGGTAGCCACGCATTTTTCACAGATAATTAAGCAACCATTACTCTAAAAAATCTTTATATTTAAAATACAAAGAATGAAAGGCAATTTCTTTCCAATTAACTCAATTATCTCTGAAAAATGCATGGTTACCCCCAATTTTCTTTTTGGATTCTCGAAGCCTTTGCTAAGATCTTCTTTTTCTTCATAGCCATAAGCCGCACAAAAATACCTTTGTTTTATCGGGCAAATTCCTTAAGACGAGACCTGAGATGCGCAGAACATATGCGCAGTACCAAAAGGAGGCACCGTCCTTAACTGGCTATGTCAACACCAAAAGAACCTCCGTTAAAGGAGAATTTGTTGTTCCCCTCACTTCTGTCCAGTGCTCTTGGTATATTTGCTAGAACCACAGCTTTTTTCTCGTTAAGGATTAAAAACAATGATGTCCATGATAAGAAACATTTAGATCGGAGTAAGCGTTACGCGTACGACTTTCAGTACGAATACCACTTTGCAAACCTACTGTGTATGCTTCAGGATGAACCAAGTGCTCTGGAAACTAAATTCTCTTCGTACTCTTACTTACAACTTCCGTTTTCTATTCGGGAATCTTAAGTCTGGACATTTTCGGTATCACAAGAAATTCTTACCAGAGATAAACTTAAACGCAATTGCATATCCTTGAAGCTTTTCATCTGGAAAAGGTTCCAGGTCCACTATGTCCTCACTTGGAAGGGCGGGGACAAAAATATTTAGAAGAAAATCACTGTCTTCGTCAGTGAGAGGCTCACTGACCGTCAATTTCTTTTCACCTTTGGTTAATGCTTCTTTAAACTATGAAAAAATGAATAAAAAATAACTGTTACGGCATTTATATTTCAGACATACAGTGGTTCACTTACAAGCCATAATAAGTATAAACAGGTTTTTTAATAACTATAAACGGTAATTGTAGAATGTCATAATTTTATTTAAGGCCTTTGCAAGTTGGCGCCGAGACTTGACTCATTTGCCTACAAGGCCATAAATTTATTGAGTCTCTAGTACCAGTCCTAATATAAGACATTCACACAAAAAAACCGTAAAATCAATCAATCAGTCACCCACTTTACAAATAACACTACATAGTGCATAACTCTAACAACCTAGTGGCCCTCATACAAATACTGTAAAAATTCTAACCATACAGTTATATCTATTTATACTGACCATATCAAGTACTGAGACCTAACTGGTTATATTACGTTAAAATAGTTCTAGCATGTTCGATTTTGTTGACTGAAACAAATGTTTTCGTTGTTGTCGTTATTTCAGTTACAGTTATTGTCATTGGTTGTCGGTGACGTTGGTGCTGTGTTAATTTTGTTTTTACTGTTAACTGTTATTGTTTTTACGTGTACCAAGTAATCGAATTTATTTATTCAGCAATGTTTAGTTACAAACATAATTCAGTGACCATACCCAATGCAGATACTTGTTGATCCGCACTTTACGCTCTTCTCTGTTCTTGGTGGGTATCAGAACTACTTTCTTTATTTTCTCCAGAATCCTACTATCCTCGTCTGTAAAGTCATCTAATATAAAGAGAAAAAGGCTAATTTCTACTACTGGTTTAAGATAGCTCTCAGTAGCCTAAATCATACAATTGTCGAAATATCACGGTGGATTTTGAGCAGCTTGTATCGAGAAAAACCAATACCGCTCGGAGAGGGAGATCAGGTTTGCGATTGCGGTATTTTGGTTTCCAATAGCCCTGTGGCATGCGGTTTTTTAACGCTCTCGACGACGATATTTGGCAGAAAAAGTATTCTTTATAGTAGGACGGTTGTGGTCATTATTAAACAGCTCCCGGTACGGATGATTTCAAGCTTTCTACGATTTCGGTATTCCGTTAATTTTTGACACGGTTTTTGCCGATTTTTGGGGGTAGCAGTTTGCTTTAGGGTATAAACTCCAGAGGTGTCCCTGACGTCAGTAAACAAGAGGGACTAGTCGCAGGCCTAGTTACTGCAAAAAGTCGCGCACACGGCCACGCGGAAGAACAAGTCAGGGGCAGTAGTCGCAGAGAAAAGTCCCATTAGTGTTAACACGAGCTCTCTGGTCGCAAAGACAAACCGGTTTGGTTTTTGCCTGGTCGACTTTTTTCATTTGGTCACAAAAACTTGCGCACGAGGGAACAAGCACAACATGTCCTGCGACTAGTGGCACGAATTCAAACCAGTTTGAAATCTTAAGAGAAGTTGCGAGGAGGACATTTTAGTCCCCAAGGCTGCATTTTAAAAAGAAATTGTGTGGTTTACACAGAGGGACTTGGTGTCCAGGACTATAAGTATCAGGGAGGAGCCTCTCGTCTGTGTAGACCTTTTGAAAGTAAATGTGAAGACTTGGTATTTAATAAGTCAATTGTATTCAGTCAACTGAACACAATACTATGCACAGCTCTGATCTAACGAAAGTTATGCGCGAAACAGGGTGCAGCAATAGTACTTCCATTAGACAGAGTTTGAAATAGCATCTCTTACATATTAAAGGTTTGCGAAGGTCTCCAAGTTCTTCTAAGTATCTTTGAAGCCGTACTGGAAACCTAGTGAAGATATTTAGAGACCTGTTCCGAAAGTCAATTGAAGAATTTTAGCGAGTTTGAACCGAATCGGGAGATTTTAGAGTATTTCCGTAACGGTCAGAGTTATTCATATTCTCTCCAAATATAGCTGTACCTGCCCAATCACTTTCCCCTCCGCCTATCACAGTGTTTTCGTACTCTTCCTCATCATAATCTTCTTCCTTTTTGTATCTATGGAGATCAAAACACTTAAACACCCTTGGGGGGAGACTTAGTCGGTTGGCGTCAGCGTCGTAAACCACTGGGTGACATTTAAGGAGCAGTGGACCACGCATGCCCCTCGTCGCTATCCTTGGAGGACGCTTATTCACTTTAACATGTCCCTTCAATTTGGCAAGTGGGGCAAGGAACTCCGGTAAATGGACTCCTCCTTCCACCTCAAACTTGCAAACAACAACAACAACAACAACAACATAAATGAAAAGTTAATAATACAATACTACATCCCAGTGCTGGGGGTTGGGGAGGATGGGTGATGGAGAGGAGGGTGTTATTTTGATGGTGAATTTAACCTATTTTGACGGCAAGCCATTTGCTTAAAAGTTTACGGTTTATAATCCATCGAATACTCGTCGCTTGTGTGTGATTGGACAAAACACGTTACGTGACACAATATGCCCCAAATGAAAGCGGGAAATGTCAAAAGATGCTTCCCAAGTGACATCCCCCAGTTTTGAAAACGTTACGTTAAAGAACTGTCCCTCCCGGAAAGCTGTCCGCTTCTCAGAACAGGTGACGTTTGCGGGCAAATATCCGCTCCAACGTGACTCAGAGTTTTAAGCGGCGCTCAACACAACTACAACACCTTGGTCTCAGTTTATTCAACGAATTGTTTCTAAATTTTTTATCAGTGTGTTCCAACGCCTAGCAATAAATGTGCAGACTGCCGGCGGTACAAAATTAATACTGCGCGTATCAACACATGCACAGTCGCACTAGTAAATTTGAGCACCTTACTCCAGGGATTCAGTGGACCCTCACGGGCCAACTCAGTCGAGGTCTTCAGTTAGTTTTTGCTGATAGTTGTAGTAGTAGTAGATAGTAATCTTTATTTCTGATTCGTGTTTAATGTCTGCAACGCACAACCAGATGGCAACGAAGAAAGAAAAGCTTGAATTCGTTGCTAACAAATTGGGAATGAATATCAGTGTTTCCAACTGGAAAACCAAACTACTAAGGTTGATGAGATAGTGAGCAATCACTTGGAGGTAAAGACATTGAAACAGTAGACGAGTTTTGTTACCTGGGGTGTGTCGTCATCTCAGATGATGGAACAGACAAAGATATCAGTGTTAGGATTGGCAAGGCCAGGCATGCATTTAGGGCTCTACAGCCAGTGTGGCTCTCGAGGCAGCTCTCTATAATCTCCAAGCTTAGGATATTTAAAACAAACGTTTAATGGAGCTACGTCACGAGGATTTTGCTATTTTACCATTTTAGGTATATTCTGTGCTAAAATCATTACCTATTGCCTTTACTCATACACAAAGTGCTCCTGTAATACTATGAAGAAATGAATTCTATCAGCGACAGCTAACCATAATAATTTTTTTGGTGGTTTTTAAGAACATAGCATTAAAACTTGAAAAAATTGGCCCAATTTTTTCAAGTTTCAATCCATTTGCATCCTTGCCATCGGTAGCAACAGACGACAGGAAACAGTTTCAGTATCGTAAGATAGACTTTAATAAAAAAGCTAGGCCATTATTTTTGGAATTTAGTTGATGCAAAGACACTTTTAGCTTTTAAAAACATAGTCCCTTTAAGTCCGTTCCTTTTTACGGTTGTAAAACCTGGCGCTCACTAAACTAAGGGACTCCACAGTAAGCTTCAAGTTTTTGTCAACGAGTGTCTGCGATCTATCTTGAAGTCTGGTGGCCCAAAGTAATCAGTAACGAAGAGCTGTTAAGAAAGACCAACCTGAAAACCATATTGACATCAATAAGACGCAGGAAATGGCGCTGGATTGGCTGCGCTCTCAGAAGATATACAACAACGTGGCGAGAAAGGAGTTGGACTACCATCCGCAGGAGTTCACCCAGGGAACAACTGGAGATCCTCCACTTACTCTATTCTACGTAAAAGAACTGAATGGACAGGGCTGTTCGTGGGACGTTAGCAGGGAATTGCATGAGTTGGTGATTTCTTGTGGACGCCGCCCTATCTTCCTCTGGGATTGTTAAGGGTTGATGATGATAACTCCAAACAATCCATGGCGGCTCCCAGTTGAAAGTATTTCTACTGTCTGGATGATTTGCCCATGCTACTCGGCTTCATATTGTGGTCATGCGCAAGGACTTCAAAATTGGATGCACACCTCAAATTCACCCAGCGCTATGAGTCATTCCTCTCGAACCTTTATAGATGCTTTTGCCGAATCTTTTGCCTCCCACTACCCATCGTGGGCGTTAGTATTTTTCATAAGCGAACAACAAACGCTATTATCAGGGGTGATTATAGTCACAGGGAGTCCACAACAGACCATTTTCATAAAGAAATTAAAATCATCAAATTGCGTACCTGGTTCGTTTCCAGTTGTTTTCTTTTGTGTGCACCTCAAGCCGATAGACGCTAGCGACAGTGCTGTACGTAGTAGTGAGCTTAGCTGTTTTATGCGCAAGCGGATTTAAGTTATGCTAATTTTTTTATATAATAATACTACTGGTGGAGCAGCTTTTTCACGAAACAGTGGTTTCCTATTTGCTTCATTGCAACCAAAATTGCGACAAACGAAAGCTGGATAATTCGTGAATCCGCTCACCTGTCATAATCCTGAAAAGAAACGATTTCTCGGTAGAATTTTAACTTCCTTTCGGCTGTTTATATTACCAGTTTCTTTTTGTCAGAGCTGTGACCAGTTACCACGGCACAGAAACGTCAGATTTTCGCGCCATCAAGTGCGAATCAGTAGCCCTTCCTCCCTCGCAAAGATCTTTTCGCGCCGCAAATATGAACAGTCACCCCCTCCCTGCTTAGTCAAAAATTTCGCACGGCCGGAAATAAAAATACAACCTGTTTAATTTCATTCTAGCTTGTTTAGTCAGACGGACTTAGACAGGGAAATTTAAGTAGAGTTCTATCTCTGTTATAGAGTAGCTAGTGAATTTCATTGCGCGATATTAGAGCAGATTGCAATTTTTTCCTGTCGCGCGAAAAGATCTTTGCGGGAAGGGAGGGTTACTGATTCGCATTATAGAGCCGTGCCGTGGTAACTGGTCACGCATCTGACGAAAAGAAAAACTCATGCATGGTATAAAGCAGCTGAAAGGAAGTTAAAATTCTGCCAAGAAATCGTTTCTTTTCAGGATTATAGCAGGTAAGTGTATTCACGAATTATTCAGCTTTCGCTTGTAATAATTCTGGTTGCAAGGAAACGAACAAGAAACCAGTTTAAGGCTAGGCGATTTCGCAAAGTGTGCTAAACTGTTTCGTAAAAAAGCTGCTCCCCTTGTAGTATTGTTGTATAAAAAATTAGCATAACTCAGATCCCCTCGCGCGTAACACAGCTCAATCAGCTTGAGGCTGCACACAAAAGAAAACAACTGAAACAAACAAGGTACGGAAGTTGATAATTTCAATTTCTTTATTATTCCTTTTTCTTTACTATCGTGGACTCCCTTTGTTGTAGTGAGAAATTATATAAAATACCTCCCTCTTTCTTTCACCTCTCACTTCAAGACGTTCGCTGTAGATAACTTCGGTTATCAAACGCAGTTTACAACCTTCCAATTCTTTCATCAGGTTGCGGTCGAGTTCCGTGTCGGCCAGTATACGACGTACGTCTCGATCAGTGATGTACTCTTGATCCATTTTACCGAGTTCCAACTGTCCAAGTTCCTCATTTACATTGCTGATGAGAATAAATGACACAACAAAATCAAAGCATGGGCCTTAGTCTCTATGATATATCATGTACCGTCTCTTAAAGAAATCCCTCTTATGGGTGTTTAGCTCAACTGGCGGATCTGCTCCCTCATTTATAAATCTTTTTAGGTATCGTGATCATAGCAACTCCCAAGTAAAATTCGTTTTCTTACATCAACCCATCCTCTAAAGTTCCCTGAACCCTTTAACGCCAAGATTTTTGGAAAATGCCACCGAGATTTGGCTGTTGTGGTGTTCATTTGCATTTAAACGGACACAAAAGGGCCAATTTCTTAAAAGATACACATTTTTTGTGTTACTTGAGGTAATTTTGGTGATTTTTATTTTTGGCGCATGAGCAGAACTCGAAATTTGGACTGCTTCTTTACGAACCAAATCAATCCTTATTTTTCCTCCTCTTTCGTTTCTTTCCATTTGTTTCTTTTACTGATTTTTTAGCCTTTTTATATCCTTTCTTTTATGAGGAAATGTGTCTGGCTAACTTTTCACGAAAGTGGAAAATTTCACTTCGAAAAAGTTTCAGCCAAATTTGCCATCGATTTGGCAAGAAAACATTAATTGTTGTTTTATATGTACCTCTGGCAGAATCGGTCAAAATTTCCGAAATGTAGCATGTATGCAAAGATCAAATGACGTCATATACTACCCTCTGGAGTAGTATATAACTCCACTTGGCCGAAAGGTTGATAAGGTTATAACTTACAGCTAGTAACATATCATTTCAATCATTAATAATAGGCGAGGAAAAATATTCACACAATATCACTCAAGTTAAAAGCAGAAACTAAAAAGCCATTAAAGTGAACATTAAAATTAGGGTTTGCTTTATTTATTTGTACTTATATCTTCTCACGTGACAATTAAAATGCCAGCTGTTTATCGATCGCGACTCGAACGTGGATAAACATGGGTGTTTTTCCTAAAAAAATGTCTTCGGAACGCCGCAAAATAGTCAGGCGGATATGTGAAAAATCGTGCACTTTGTCAAGAAAGCACCAAATTTGGCAGAGATGAATTCTGTAATGTAGTGAAAAATTCTGATATGGAGGCGTGCATCGCCAAACATCATGAAAACGAGGCTCAAAGGTAAAAAGGCCTTTCCAGGCTAGGCTTACTCCACTAAGATGCTTTTATTCAATTTCACTGACACAAAACCATTCTTAAAACAACATTTAATAGTTAGATGAAGCTTCATCTGTGCCAAATGTGGTGCTTTCCCTTACAACGTGCACGATTTTTCAAAAATGTGCACATATCCGCCGACAGAAAAACCAGAAGGCACTAGCTCTGCTATATTTGGCGTCGGGACCGCTGCCAAACGCTACAAATTCAAGCGATGTGCCGACCGAGTTCGCTGGAGGCGACCAGCTCTCGAGTTCCGTGAGCAGTTCCGATGTCAGATCTTCGCACTGATTGGTTTCGATTTGTCTTTCCGATTTTTCTTTTGTTGCAGTTATGGTTCACATTTTTTCGGTTGCCTCGTGTTTGAAAAGTTTCCACACTAACGATGAGGAAAGGGGGAAATTTTTCCAAGAAAGGGCAGTTGACTCTGCAAGCAAAAACGACTAGGTGTAACTCTGGCCAGATTCATTCGATCGTTCTCATCCTAACCGAAAGAGTTTTTTCCACTGCATCAGTGGATTATACCACATGTACAATGTAGACCATCCGAACTGCTTGAGGCCATGTGACGACACGCTACGCTGTTTTATCTCACATCTCTCAGAAATGAGCACCAAAGTGTTTACGAAATGGGTACATGGGAAAGCTATACAATTTTTTGAATCAGAAAAATTCATTTGTTATCTTTGCTTTCTTTCCTGAAAACAATGAATGAGTCAGGGATCTTAGTAACGCAACACTCCCTAACTCATTAAGATTACTCATAATCAACAACGAAGTCAACTGAAGATTGCTGTAGTTGTAGTAAAATGTCGCCATCGTAAAAATGGCCTGTCTATCATTTAGACGCTATATCACTTTCTTACATGTAAATATTCAATTTAAATTTTTGCAAGTCACAAAGTGAAATTAAATCATTTACCTCGCAGCCCCATTCTCCTCACGTCCTGCAGGTATTGGAAAACCATCTTTCTTGGTGTGCAACTTTAGGGAATCCAGAAACTTGTTTACCTCGCCCAGCGGCACAAACTTTTCCAATCCTCCGAGAAAGTTTAATTCGCTTTTTTTAAATGGTCGGTGAAAAATTGACCTTGGTGTCTTTACGAGCAGACCAAGCAGTTTTCCGGCATTGCTGCCGTCAGGAGGAAGGTAATATCCCCTACCAAAATTTTCCACAGCAAATTGTAGAAGCACAGCTTCAATCATCTGGTTAAAAGAACAATTAAGATGTGGACCGCTTTATTAATTCGCAAATACCTTTTCTTTCGTGAGATCGTACGGTCAAAAGCTTAACCGTCTGGTAAAATACAACTAAAGCTCGGTCAGAAGTTTTTATTATTATCTACTTGTATTACCTAATAACGGTCTGGCCAGCTGAGAAAATAAACATATACACCCAGCTGGACTCATTTCTAGTGCATGCTTTATTTGAGCTCTCAATTTTTATGTTGTTTTTGTTTTTTTATTTCGTTTTTAGGGATATCTTGGAGGGTTGCGTAATTTTGACTACGTAAGCGAGGATGCTCTTTTCTTCTTTCATAACTATTTACGGTCTATTTTTCGTAACCTTTTAGGTCGCAACTGAGTACACGGACACATTTAGGTTATCGCTCACTTCTTTCCCTTATTTGATCTTTTGCACAAATGCACTTTTGAAATACGTTAATGTGCACCTTATCACAAGGTAGAAACCCAAAGAAAGGTACCTTCGGAAATGTACTTAAGCAATTCCTGCCTAAGCAAACATTTTGGTTTTAAATGTTTGCTCGGGCCATTAAGGCCGCGGGTGAGAAATTAGGTCATCAGTATTCATTTATTTAAAGCGCATGCACGAAGTGGGACGAATGGTAGCGACATTGCGCGAAATATTCATGAATTGGCTCTTCAGTAAAACTTTCAGTTTCTGAATCAATAATTGCACGTGCGTTAAATTGTGTGCCACGGATAAAATACTCCCGAAGTCCGGCCTTTTTTTTTCGTTCAAACGTTAGTAGGAACTTTTTAGAAATTTTCCAACAAAACAAAACTAAAAGTAAAGTAATACTCCTTATAGCTAATTTGGAGCTTCGGAAACGCTTATACTCTTCAGTCCAAATATTTGCGATCTCGGACAGTGAACAATAGCTGCTAGAATCACAGGACACCCAAGCATAACATTTGAATATTATTAAAAATGGCGTTTCAAAATATAAGACTTTGTATGGGATTTCGAAGCGAACATTTTGAGCAATACATAACCGCAAACTAACTGAATAAAGTTCATGAAACATTACATGGTGTTGTTTGCTATCCTTACAACGCATTTTGAGCAATTTTAGGTCTATTTACCTTACTGTGTATTAGTACATGTATAATACATTGACAAGGAAGGAGTCATTTGGCCCGATTTAGCCACTATCACCGCTCGACACGTTTCGGAATTCGCTCGAATTTACCCACAAATCTAGTTCAGGCTCCCATTCTGAGTTAGCGACTTGACAAAAGGAAGACATACAAGTGATTTTCTCAAAGCCAATTGCACATACCTCGTGTCCCAAAAGAATTATCCACTGCACAAAATCGTAATAACATCTCAAAATAGGCCGCCATGGATGCGTGAGGATCCCGATAGCCCCGTTTGACCGCGGTCGGCACTGGACACCAGTCAAATCATGCCCTTATCGGGAGGGCCACGCTCGTTATGGTCGTGTTACAATTGTAGTAACTATGACCCGGTACGGACACAAAATTGTCGCTCCAACGTAGTCTGGTTCGCGTGAGAAAATCGCTGCGTGTTGCAAGCGGATAGCAAAAATAAATCATTCCCATTTCTGAATTTATATCCATTTTCAGGGTGTATATTTTCTCGTTTTTTTAATAAGTAGGTTACCTGACCGGCTTCATGCAAATATAGAAATAGATATTGTATATACAGTTATAACAATTTTAAAATAAAACATTTCCACGCGCGTGAGGATATGAATTTAAATGAATTTGCCGACTTCGGTTCGAAAAAATATACCTCAGTGGTATATAAAACCTATCGACGATTCCAAAAAATTGAACACATTCAATTCACGCAGAGTACGTATTTAAGATTAACGCAGTAGACTGACCTGTATTACAAACGTTTTGTACATCAACGCAAATATGTTCAATTTACCACGCATGAATAGAAATATAGGAGGAAGGAGAAACACGGTTCACTTTCTCGTTTTCTTGACCCGTTTTCAGTTTCTAACGGCCAAGATCGTTTTAATTTCTTTCGATAACTTAATTCTCTCCATAAGGTCACGGAGTCCGGCGCAGCGATTCCACCATTCTCGCGCGAACCAGACTACGTTGGAGCAACAATTTTGTGTCCGTACCGGGTCATAGTTACTACAATTGTAACACGACCAAAACGAGCGTGGCCCTCCCGATAAGGGCATGATTTGACTGGTGTCCAGTGCCGACCGCGGTCAAACGGGGCTATCGGGATCCTCACGCATCCATGGCGGCCTATTTTGAGATGCTATTATGATTTTGTGCAGTGGATAATTCTTTTGGGACACGAGGTATGTGCAATTGGTTTGGAGAAAATCACTTGTATGTCTTCCTTTTGACAAGTCGCTGAGTCAGAATGGGAGCCTGAACTATATTTGTGGGTAAATTCGAGCGAATTCCGAAACGTGTCGAGCGGTAATAGTGGCTAAATCGGGCCAAATGACTCCTTCCTTGTCAATGTATTATACACGTACTAACACAGTTAAGTAAATGGACCTAAAATTGCTCAAAATGCTTTGTAAGGATAGCAAACAACACCATGTAATATTTCATGAATTTTATTCAGTTAGTTCGTTGTTATGTATTGCTCAAAATGTTCGCTTCGAAATCCCATACAAAGTCTTATATTTTGAAACGCCATTTTTAATGATATTCAAATATTATGCTTGGGCTTCCTATGCTAGAATTTGATTTCCATAATTAGCATAATCTTACCTTAAACATTCGTGTTTATTCGGTAAGTCTTGGGAAGCCCTAAAACCACCAATTTTGTGTCCAAGAATACAGCGCGGATATAGAATTTCCTGAACTGACATAACAGGCAGATAAACTAGGTGTATTGTAGATTGTCTCAACAGAAGCAAATTTTTCAAACAGGCTTTTTAACAAAATATTGAAGGCTTCACATTTAAACAAGGACGATTTTACTCATTTAAAAGCTTACAACTTTCAATGGAACTCGAAATCCTATAATCGGCCTCTGTTGTGACACAATAGAGGTTGTAACTGATCAATGAGTGGTAAAATCAAGTAGTGTTGCCTTCTCCTCGAGGAGAAAACTTGGACACGGAGTCGCGTTTTACAAAATCTCAACTTTGAGAGCTCATAGCATCGCAAAGGAGCGCAATCTTTTAAATCAAAAACAACTTTGTTGCACCTCCACAATTCCTCAAGCTCTCTGCGAAGTTTCAACGGAATCGGCTTCCCGACTTTCAAGATATAAAGTTTTTTAACGTAAGACCTCCACCAAAATTTTGCCTTATAAATTTATTCATGAGCAGCTTGTCACCCGCGGCCTTAAACAAGAGTTTAACAGAACTGTATAGCCAATTAGCCAAAACACAATTTTTCTTTTTTGTGTCAGATTTATATTAGGCACAGAAAAGTTCGACGTATGAACCGAGCCTAACGCAAAAGGGCTGCGCTGTTGGTGGACTACCATTGTATCGCATGTTTGGACTTCAACTAAATCATGAAATATTCGAATTAATACATTGTAAACACTGATTGTAAAGGATAACGCCACGTGCATCACTGTGATTTACAAATGGCTTTTTAGGAAACCCTAAACCTCAGCATAAAAATAGGACAGTTAATAGTGGCTATCGCATAACAAGTCATAATTTATGCTTCTGTACTCTTTTGGGCACCACACCCTCTAAAGCATTTTACACTTGTAAAATTTACAAACCTCATTTCGCACTTTAAACGACAAATTTGTCCTTCCGAAAACAAAAGGAATTAATTTCCTTACGTTACGAAAGTATGAGCTGACATTTCACCATAGGAAACTGTAGTTTTTTTTTTAACACAATTAAAGATCATTATAATCTGAACATCTCAGGCGATTTAGAAGCTTTATTCTCAAGTATTTTTCCCAAACACGATTTTCAGTTATCGGGGCATTTAGCTAAATGGATTGATTTTTAATATAATAAGTACTTTGCAGCTATGTGGAGGAACCGAACAAGAAGGCAAACATACCTCAGTTCCTTGTCAAATGGAAGCTTTAGTGGTCGACCTTTCCCTCCTTTGATATAGACAGTCTAAAAGTAACATATGAAGGAAATCAACAACAAAAGTATGATTGGGAGACATACAAAGATAGTCATACCTGAATAATTCAGTTGATAAATTCGGAATGTAAAGAAATATAAAGAAACTATGTTTGTTCACGGCACAATAGAATCCGCGTGCTGCGCAAAGTAGTTACCACATAATGAGCGCAAATTTCAGCCAAGCCTTCTTTTTTCTACTTCGCACGATGACGTCATCTCATAAAACTCGTCACCTCAGGCTTCTCACGGACAACGCTGCACAAATTTAGCACTGACCTCAGAATTTCCCGAAATATCATAATCATACATTTGCTGAAACTTACGGACAGCGTATGATATATTCCGACAGAAGTACAGGACTTGACTTTGCATACAGCAGTTTCTTGTTGAAACGTTAAATGACATTTCAAGTGAAGCGTGTTTTTGTCATATTCAGAAGGTGCTTGATTAATTATCCAGGTTCCTGATTTCTTTTCGCGGACGTAAACATCATGATCTGTATTTTAGGCTTTCCTTTTTCCTGTTCAGGTCACATGGCCTGCCAAATATGGTTGTGACTTAAAAATCTCGAACACCTTTCCCATGGAACAAACATGCGAAGCAGCTTATCTGTGGAAGTTAGGGTTTCCAAGATATGATCCACCGGCTAGCAAAAATACTTTGAACTTTTGGTTCTCTATTTCTGTGACATCATCGTGCAAAATATCCGCGAAGGGTGAAAACATTATTGAGGTGAACGAGCTGCTGTCTCGGACCAAGTGAAATTAACGTCTCACCCTGACCTCAATGATCACAAAAAAAAGCTTAGATCGGTACCTACCTTTCTCAGCTAAACGACAAAAAAGCATAAATATCTCGAATAAGCTTGATTGAGAAGAAAGAAACGCAATGCGCCCTTCAAGGCAAAGCATGCCTGCAATTAAAGTGAGACTACTTGTGACTGATGTGACCTTGTTGAATTGCTTTGGACGTTATGACTACTACAGAAATAAAGAAACTAGACAATAGGTGACAATAAGATTTTACTCCAATTTTTTGTGCTTGAAAAAAATGAACTGAGTAGATTTGAACAATCTTCGGTCACGCTTCAGTCCGACTCGCGTAGAAGGAAACGAACATGAGTGGTTGAAACTGACACGGGGAAAAGACCTTCTGTTGCAATTTTAACAGTGTTTAGGGCTTCACAAGACTGTCAGTAATCCCATTTGCAAGGGAGGATAATTTGATCTCCTTTGCTGAGGCAACCAAAAAGACTGAGCGACAAATTGTTTTTGTAGACTTTTTTTACAGGGTGACATGCAGTAAATTTAATGTAGCAATTTAAATGCTTTATGGCTCTTGTTAAAATCTAAGAAAAGTGGTTTAAGGGTCCTAGAACATTCCATTGAATAATGAAGGAGAAAGTTAAGGATGAGTACAAGTCTCTTGCGGACGCGCTCATAGTTTACGGGTATTTCAATTAACGTTGTCGGAAGAAACCTTTTAGGCTACACAGCGAGACTGCGAGGTAATATGGGATTTTAATGAACAAATTCACCATTGAAAGTCAGCAGTACGTTGCCTGCCATACCATAGAAAGCCATGTGAACGACTGTTTGCGGCTTAAAAAAATGTAGGACCTGAAAGAGCGATTGTCAGCCAGTGTACTCGTTAAAAAAACAAAGTATTTGATAATGTACTGATCTTTTCGTCTTTCTTGGTTAAAACAGCAATTATTATGTGGGTATTGCTATTAGATAAAGACCATTTCTTGGAAGGTTCTTTCTTTGGGAGATTTTTGGAATAGCACCTTTGTTAGTATCTTTTAGCTCAGGACACTCTGTCTCGGTCTTTGACATGTTTTTCCTAAATGTCCTGATTTAGCTTTCAGAGTGTTTGTTCAACTTCTTATTAATTAAGAAAAGTAAACTTAAATTTTTGATATTTACTTAAATTTTTAAATAGTCCCACTTTCGAGAAAAACTGCTTTTACTGACGGGTATATTGTAGTGCACATAATAAGAAAGACCAAGTAAGAGGGTGAGAAAAATGATAACTTTTCTTGTTTTCAGAGTAAAGGAACAATTTCAGACTAGAATGAAGAAGACTTATTTCCTAGTAAATCTGTAAGTTTCATTTAATTTTGTTGAATGCACGATTTTTGAGCAACCCTCGAAAAACATGTAAACCCGAGTTTTTAAAATTTTCTGCCGGTTTTGGGTGATTCTTATCGGGAAAAAAATCCAAAGAAATTAAAAGGCACCGCTTCGCGCTAAATGTGTGTGTGCTAAGAAGAAAAAAGAAAATTTGTGGGCCAGGGTGTATTTACGACGTTTTGGATTGACAACTGAGAAAGACAGTAGAGAACATAGCTTTCATTGTGAGAGTTCCTAGCTCTTAAAGCTTCGGGCATAACAGACAGCCAGACATCAAAATAATGCATGCAGTACAGTTTTTGTTGTTGTTGGAAATATGGAGAAAAAGAAAATTTTAACTCTCCTCCGAAGTTTTTCTTTCTTCTTTCTCGAACAGAACGGCAAATTCCTGAATGTTAATGAACCACCCCAACACCTCCTTTTCCATGAGGATATTATTTCCTTACGTTTTCGCTAATGGATAGATTGCGAGAAGTCTCTAATTTTGGCGATGGCGATTGTGGGGCGAGCGAAATACACACAATTCCCTCGCGTCGCCTGTCCTCGAAATTTGGCGCGCGCGCGTGTGTGTATTTCGTCCTCCCCACGATCGCCATCGCCAAAATTAGAGACTACTCGCGGTCTACTACGGGAACATTCAGAAAATTGTATGTGTGCCAAATGAAAGTATATTTGAGGAACCTGTGCCGTTTTCTTCTCACAGGCAGTGGAAAGTGTTCTTGAAATTTGCCCTACGAAGAAATTCAACCTCGCAAATAACGATGCATTAGTACAGCTTTAGGGTGTAAGCCTAAACTGCAAACATCTGCTTTTTCCACTTAAAAATTGCAGGGGGACATTGGAGTCACCCTGAATACTTGTATGGTCTGAAGCGGCGAAAGCATGGATTGTTACGTGTAAGCCTCGGACGCTCGCCGTCACCCTTTTTTAGTTCAGTGCGACCGACCTACGGATAAATACGGACTAAGTTGCGCTTTAGTGTAAAACGTCAGGTCTTCAAATTCCCCCTGACAAAACACACGTAACAGTGGTAGTATAACTTACAAAATGGCCTTGGACGGGAATAAGCCCGGCGTTTTTAAGCAGTCCCATCACAGGTAGCCAAAGCTTTAGGATTGACCTAAGATCAGTCTTCAGTGATGCACATGGTTGTTTTCTGTTCATATTTGGTATACATCGCTTTGAGAGCGAGGATGAAGGCCCTTCGGGATTTGCTCTAAACACATATGATTAAATAACAATGTGTTATTTTTTTCTCAGCGCGTGAGCGGGCAAGATGAACCAAATCCTGCAATCTGATTGGTTCCGGGAGCGGGCGGAATTTTCCGATCTTGACCGCGGTCAACGGAACGGGCCGCGGGGAGTTAGCTACATGTATCGAAATTTGGGAAAATAAAGGGGTTTCTTTTAGTTATATTGCTTCCTGTGATTTCTGAGTTTTAACAGAGTAAAAAAGCGTATTTTGCTGCTCTGGTGTCACAAACGGCTTCGTTTCATGGTTCATTTTACGTGCGCTTGCAAAACGTTGCTTTCCGAAAACAACAAGACACGTTTAACTTTTGAAAAACAACAAGAAAAAAATAAAAATATTATTTGCCGGGGCCTTGGTCGGTCCGTATTGAGAAAAACTGTGCCAGAGGTCTTGAGTACGGCCCGAGGCCGCAGGCCGAGGGCCGTGCTCAAGACCTCTGGCACAGTTTTTCTCAATACGGACCTCCCGGCCGGCAAATAATATATATTTCTGTCGAGGGACTATCTAATGATATTTGCCTCGCGGACACTTGATGTTCTTAATTTATATGCCAGTTAACAAGGTCAAATTTCCAAGGTAGAACTCTCAGCCGAAGCCTCCCGAGACAGTAAGAATCTATTCTTTTTATTTTTCACCAATTAAGTTTCCTTCGCCCCCAAACTGCCCTTTCGAGTGTTCAGGGCATCAAGCTTGAGTTTTTCGATAAAAAGCTGTGAAAAATAACAGGAGCAAGGAATAGGAAGAAAAATAAACGAACAAAGTTAAAAATATAGGAATCCTACATACAAAACAAAGCTTATTAAAGCGTACCATCCCTTCGGGTTTCATCGCCGGACAGAAACCATTTCATATTAAGTTACATGTTCAATTAAAACCAATCAAAAACGGAGAAAAATTGGTGGTGAACTATGAAGCTATTACTTTTCACATTGCTCGTTTTCCTTTGTTCTTCCAGGCTGATTATATTGAATAAACCCGCTAATTATCAACTGTCTGAAAAGCTGGGGGCGGCTTTGATTGTAACAGGGGTTTCAGGCTCTGGAACACTGGCCTCAACTTTAACTTTCTTCGCTTCTGGCTCATCCAAAAATGATCTCTTGCTTCCTTGTAAAAGATCCGAAACAGCTTCTTTATCTTTTGTACTTACTCGTTGATAAGTGTGAAGTGAACTTTAACTCTAACTTATGCCCAGTTCTTTCCATAATTAATTTTATCTGGGACACCCATCGTTAATCCCAAGGAACAGGCTGTTGCCCTTAAGGAGTGGTTGGTTTTGTACCCACCAATTTCAGCTTCTTTACATAAATTCGCAACAACATTACGAAGGGTATTTTTCCCGAAGGGAATTTTAGTGTACCATATGTTACTTTCTAATTTCACATCTTTCTTTGGGGCATTTTGAAATATACTTCTTTTACAATCTAACAACACACCTTTCTGGTTTGTCCACATGTTCGTGCTGTTCTACTACTTTCGGAGTTACATTGCGTTGCTTTAGTCTACCTCCGTGGTTCTTCTCTCCGTGTGATCTATACTGCAGTCGTGTGCGTTCGATGTGGTCACCTTCAACTACACTCAGCTGTTCAAATGTCAAGCTCCTATGCTCTTCACCACTTCTCAAAGCGGAAAACTTTCCAAACAAGAACACAAGGGTGTGAAGCAAAGTTTTTGGATCCTGATTTCCTAGCACTCCCTTCTCCCACTTAATTTCCTCCTCATGTGGCGTGATTGGTTCTGCCTGCTTCGTTGCTACTCCGACACCCTTTCTTGTCAGCCGTTTCATTTCCGAGTCAATAGCATCCTGAAAGAGCTTGTAATCAGGACTTTTAAAAATTTCGAGTCCCGCCAAACCATTATCTCGTAGATGCCGTTGGATCCCCACGCACATTTCATACAAAGTCTTTGGAGGATGCAATTCTCCACCTTTCTTGCGGACCTCGTACACAAATTTGCTGAGCCAAAAGCACAGTTCAAAATCACAAATGGTATGTAGCAACTCGGCCGAGGGTACTTGGGTAAGCAAGTCAGCAGAATTCTGAGCCAGTGCATTCCGTTCGGTTGCCCACTCATTCCAAACATTTAAACACCAAAAGGTTACCTTTTTAGTGTTCTTTGGGATCCTTTCACTGTTCCTGGCCAGCAGCTCTTTGTCATCTATGACGATGATATCCCTCTTCGACGTTTTCTTCTCATTTGTTTCAACCTCCTTGTCAACGCTGCCGATTGAGACTTCTTCATACTTATCCGCCTGGTTGAAGCTAAACAACCCTTCTGTTGCCTCTTCAATGCTGAACTGGGCGTTTTCGTAGTCCCCTAGCAAATTCTCTAAGTCATTGCCGGAATTTATTGAACCATTAAAACTGCTTTGCGTAAGGGAAATGTCTTCCTCGGAATCACTCATTTCTAACCTCGTTGTAGTAAAGTGGTGAAAAATTAAAAGTGGTTGCAAATTTGTCAAAGTTGTCAGTACTATTAGGCAATTACAAAATCCCAGTACGTATTTTCGGAATCTTTAATCTATTGTAAAGCTTGTTTGGCACGCACATTGGTTGTTTTGGTCGGCGTATCAAAAACGAAAAAAACAACCTGTTTATTATAAATTTTTACAATGTGGAAACCCCAGTGCGTCTTTCGGAACCTTTTTGCTATTGTTTAGTGCGAGTCCAGATAAATATTTGTTTTCCTTCAGCGTACCGACATCAAAACAACGAAGAAAAGCGTGTTTCCTATTGTTTTACGCCACAGTTGATACCTCGCCCATGTGAAAAATAAGCTGGTTATTTTTAGGCACCTCAGGGATATGTGATTTATTCACCTCGGGCTGCGCCCTCGGTGAATAAATGACATATCCCTGAGGTGCCTAAAAATAACCCTTACAAAGTCAAGCACTCGAGGCCGTCATGTGACAAATTGATAGATCACGTGTGCTCTAACTCTCAGATTTTTTTTACCTCCATCTAAAATATCAACAAACTAGACATGGTAGCTACAAATCGTACAACAAAGGATCAAACTTGCGCGTCCCTCCTAATATTAATACGTCAACCGGAAGTTGAATGTTTCCTTTGTTGGGTTTGTTGCTTTTCACCAAAGGCTGGAAAAGTCTTGTTTTGGTATCTGGTGGCTTGCCATGCCATAATGGAAGTGTTGGAATCAAAACAAAAAAAAAAGATAGAAAACATTTAACTTTCGGCTGCCTTCCGGTGGCTGAAGAAAGTCTGTGCCTAAGTTCCCTAATCACACTTTGCTGCAAACAGCCATCCGTGTGCCTCGGGAATGCATAGTACTATATCCTCACTGTCTACTACTTAACACACCGTGAAACTGAGATATGGGAGAGAGATCCGCTCCTTGCCATTCCCTGAGGCAGTCTGCTATAACCCAGGTCTCCGGCCTTCCCCAAAACGCACATCGACCTTATAATTTTCAATACCCAACACTCAACACCCAATACTCTATAACTCAAAAAAAGATTTATTAACTAACAACAAGTTAATATCCAACAGAAATAACAAAAATAACCACCCTAAGTGTACTAGAATGAATGTCCCTAAGTCAAGAAACATGTAATTCAACTATACGAAATTCTCTGCAAATTCCCTTAGTCGGAGAGTTGCAGGGCGGGCGGAGAGCCCGTAGAAGTAAGGTTGAGTGTAACCCGTTAGTTCTAGCAACAGCAAAGAAGCAGAAGCACTAGAGCGGCGCGTGTAATAAAAGGCCATTTCTGTGCTCCGCCAACCCACGTACTGGGCAATCTGCTCTGGTGTACAACCCAAACCCTTGAGTGTGTATGAAATCCCTACACGGAAGCTGTGAGGGGTCTCTCCGTCGTTAATGCCGGCGGCCTTAAGATACTTTTGGAGTCGTGCAGATACGGCTGACCCTCCAAACGGACGATGAGACACAAACTTCCTTATGTTCCGAAGATCTAAAGAGGTACTCACCAAGAAGAGGGACACCTAACGCCCCACACGTGGCAATATAATAGTTTAATCAAAAAACCTGGCAGACAGGTACATCTGGTATACGTAACAGAGCAAAAGGGCATGACCGACCTGCACGCCTCGTTTTACTAAACGTAAAGTTAAGGAACCCCTCCCTATCCCGAAGGGAAAAAGCTGATCTGCTTTTAAACGGCCCAAATCGGATGCTCTATCATCAGTGTAAAAGTCAATAACAAATAATGTTACATCTCTGACCAAGAGGTCTTTATTGAGAGGAGGAAGCACAGAGCCTTCGGCAATAAGCCCGAGGAGATAGGAAATCAAACGGGTGAATTTGTCATAGAACAAAGGGACCCTGTACGGCCTAACTTATTGAAAATCGCTCTAAGCTTCCCTATATATGAATCGACAGTTCCAGCCGCCAGACGCTTAGGGCAACTACAGGTCTTACTAGAGCATGAGTGTACATGGAGTTTTTGTTTTCCAGCGGCATCCTTGCTAATCAAAAACTTTACGATGTCTTCCGCGGTCGCAGCAGAAACTTTCTTTGGGGGTACAAGAGAGCGTAAGAAACTCTAGAGCTGAACTTCTAATGAATCCTTTTGTCGTTCGTAAGGCTTGTTCCTGTACGATTCTTGGAATTCTGAAAAACGCTTGTTTATCAAAGGCATGTCTGCATTAGGAAGAGCTCCTTGCGTCGGCTCACGCGACGTAGGTTTACCGCAGGCTTGGCAAAAGTTAGCGTCACTGTCGTTCGGATATGAGGAGGCGGGACATCTGTAGGCAGGTTTCCATGGGCGTTCGATCTATAGAGACAAGCATAAATACACAGCTTACCAGGAGCAGATACAACAAAAACCCACAGATCCCATGGTAGGGGCCTAGCAGGGAAAAGCAATATGGCCGGATCACCTTTCCTTCCAAGAAGAAGAGAATTTACCGCTATAGCTTGGAGTATTGCCCACCAATACAATGCGGGTGTAAACCAAGGACAATGACGGTAAAAGCGAAACGCTGGCGTTGATTTAAAAAAAAAAGTACCTCAACGACGGTCCCACGAGAACGAAAGGAGGAAAGACATAGACATTATATTCCACTGGTATCGGTTGTGCGAAAGAAAACAT
The DNA here is from genome assembly GCA_964017195.1 of Siderastrea radians. NCBI lineage: Eukaryota > Metazoa > Cnidaria > Anthozoa > Scleractinia > Rhizangiidae > Siderastrea > Siderastrea radians. Next base: position 73,584,631 of record OZ024887.1, on the reverse strand, counting down.
TAACCCCTAAAGAATACGGAGTCCGCCAAGGCGAGTAATGAGGCAACAGGCTTCCATCCCTTCCTCTGCGACAGTTGCTGTCCAAAGACATCAAGTCAAACGCATGTGGTCCAAACCTCGCTTGAACTCGGGCCTACGCCTCCTCGGACAAGGAACAATCAATGTCAGAGAGAGTACAGGAGGGCGCGTCAGTAATGTTTTCGTTCGATGGGATATATTTCAAATGCAGAGCAAAGTTTCCAGCTCGAGACATTTCTTCTATCTTTTTTAACTTCAGATTCACCAGAGAACTCCTACAACCGCCATTTTCCCAGGCTGCTCGGAGAGTCACGTTGTCCGTCCACACATCGATTCTTGCGTTTCTGATAGAAAGGAAAAAGGAGCTCAAAGCGTTACATAAAGCCCTGGCCTCAAGGGCATTGATATCACATTCAAGGTCGATCCAATAATCTCGTATTTGCTGGCTTAGACAGAGAGATGATGTTCCGACCGCCAAGGCAAGTGACCAGACCAGTTGTCCAGGAAAGTCCATTCCTGGAGCTCCTGTCGCAAAGGTCCCTGAATTGGAACAGAAATCTTCGAATTCTTGGCAACAGCGCTGATAGCTTTGAACACCTCCCGTACATACAGCTTACAGGCCGGGATTGCAAGACTAAACAATCGTGCTTTCCTGCGAAACGCTGCAAGCTCTTCACGGGCGCAAAAGATGATCCCAAGAGTTCTTCACTTAACGCTTTAAATTTCTCCTTTTTATCTAGTGTGACTAAAAAGGCTTGCAGTACAGAATCGGAGATGAAACCCAGGAATTAACAAAAGTGGACGGCTGTGGGGAACTCTTTGTAAGGTTAACGAAGTATCCCGCTGAAATGAGAAGGAATAACAGGATAAAGGCTGCTGCTTGTGCGAGTTGCCGACTAAGCTGGCAAACCGCTGGGCCGGATAGGAATAACCGGCCCACATGTCTGTCATCAATATATTGTGATACAGGCACGCCCAAAGATCGCGCAGCACTGGTGACGACAAGGCCAACGTTATGATATAAATAGGCACTTGCTTTCCATCCGAAAGGTAAGGTGCAGAAAGAAAAATAATAGATTCTCCAGGAAAAACTGAAGAATTCCTGGGAGTCTGGATGAATTTTGAGGTGTTGGTATCCACTCTTATCATCAAATGTTGTCTGGAAATGCCCTGGGAGGACATAACGAGGCAGGTCTGGGAGGTGGTCTAACTTAAAAGGGAGATCTCGAATCCATAAATTAAGGAAACACTCGTCCTGGCATAAACGCGGTTTTGATGGTTCGACTGTCAAGGGGAGGACTAAATGAGGAGGAGAGCATTCACCAATCTTGCCGTAGACTTTCATAACACCCTGAGAAACCCAAGCCAAGACTGTAGTGTCAATGAAATCGGTAAATTAACGGCAACAAGGAGAGTTAGGGAAAATAGAATTGGCGGTACAGCGGAATCATAATGTTTTCCTTTAAAGTTGCCCTTGAAATGATGGAAGAAATTATCAACCCTCACTCCCACTCGGATTATTTGTAGCAAATCAATTTGAGGACAAGTGTAACCAGTTGAAAAAAAGAGATCTTCCCAGAAATCAACATGATTATGTAAACTGCGCGCTTGGAAAAAATCTGGGTGTCTAAAACGCAGTTGGGCTAGGTTCGCGAGGGATGGATCTTTACTAACAAGCGCTGCTGGTACGGTGGGGCCAACGAAGGATAAGGGTTCCCCGTTTATGTCACACCATTTGACGTCAAGACTCGGGAGCGCAAGGATTTCTTGTACTGCAACCGCGAAATCCTGGAAAAACGGAGAAAGGAAATATGAAATAAGAAAAAGGAAGAAAAAAGGGGGGTGGGATCCCCTTATCCTTCGTTGACCCCAGCTCTGATCATAGACCAGAATAAAGGCGCTGAGAAGGCCCCCCCGGGGTCAACGAAGAAATGAAGCAATAACCTAAAAAAGATTGAGACGCTAATAACTAAGGAAAACTTTATTCCAACCATTAAATAAAGATAAATAAGAAAAAACTGATCGAAGGAACAAATACCGCCTTTTACAAAAGCTCATAGAGAAAGGCAAGTCTCTAATGACTCCGTCCAAATGAGAAACGAGCGAGAAAAGTAATATTACATAAATTCCAGAGGTACAAAAACGTACAAAGAAAAAACGTGTCCCATGCCCTTACATCATTTACATCATTTGCTAACGCCCAGAGTTTCCACGGCCGCGTCCGCGGCCACAATCCCTGGCGAAATGCCCTAGCAGGCGACACCTATAGCAATTGACCGGACTGTAGACATAAGGGCGTTGGCGCCTGAACTGGCGGGGTACTGTTATGACCTTGAAACCCAGGCTCTTCACGTTGGATAGTCTTGAGAAGCGCAGAGGACTCCTTGGCAACTTTGGCTCTAACCGGATCGCCTAATAGGCCCATGAGCAGCCTTTTATGAGCAGAGGGGGAGAGGACATTAGATCTTCCTTTCAATTCATCCAAAATGGCCGCGTTATAGTCTGCCTTCTCGTGGGCGGACGACCTGGCTGCCCGTACCAGGGCCTCGAGGTAAGCAGAAGCCTCCCAAGGGTCATAAACAGTTTCTGGCTTCTGAAGAGCGCTACGAACAGAAGTAAGAGCAGCAGTGACAACGTCAACGCCTTGCTTCTTCTCCTCGAAAGCTTTCAATTTGTCTTCGAGAAGCTTAATGTGATCGTCCGCCTAAGGGTGACGGAAAATAAGAAGTATATATTAACTTCTTTAATTATTTATTTGTTATTCATTTTTGGCCCCCAAAGCCGAAAGATCCCGAATCGACTATATGCCAGAGCCAAACAAGCGGTTTTAGGCCGTATAACAATTTTGCCGAATAAAACCGGCTCCCGGAGCCGAAAGGGTCCCAGACCGTGTTAACAAAAAGTTTTCTCCCGAAAACAAACCGGTTTCCAGAGCGAAACGGTCCCGGACCGTATTTGTGACCAACACCGGCTCCCGGAGCCGAGGGGTCCCAGACCGCAAACACAATATCTCGCTCCAAACAAAACAGGCTCCCAGAGCCAAACGGTCCCGGACCGTGTACACTAATACTGAGTTTTAAACAAAACCCGGCTCCTGGAGCCGAACGGTCCCGGACCATATGCACAAAACGATTCGTTCCGAACAAAACCGGCTCCCGGAGCCAAGCGGCCCCAGACTGCAAACACAGTAAGTTGTGTTTTAGACAAAGAACCGGCTCCCGGAGCCGAACGGTCCCGCACCGTATACACAAACAAAAAATATTTCGATGCAAACAAAATCGGCTCCCGGAGCCGAATGGAACACAACAAATATCTTTGCCCAAACGGGCACAATGCAAGGAACCGAGTAAAGTGAAATACATGTACGAACAACGTTAACAAAAGGAAGCGAAAAGGGCAAACAAAATATGCCCCACGGACACGTGGAACGTTGAATATGCTAAACAAGGAACTAGAGTAAAACTTGCAAGAAAAACCAAATAACCCAAACGTTGGAGAAAAGACACGAAACGCGTCGTACAACGGGTAACTAATGCTAAGAACGAACGAAATGCACCAGAAACTAGAAATTACCTGACTAGGAGCAGCGGGTTGTGCGGTCAGTTCTGCGAAAAGTTCTGCGGGAGGGTCTGGGTTAGCGGGCGGTTCTGGGTTAGCAGGCGTTCTACCGCCACTGGTAGCAAAGGCGGTAATTCTCCCGCTGGTTCCGCCATGTAGTCGAGGAAAAGACGGTTTGACGCTAGCTAAAAGTGCAAGGAATCGAAGGCGGGCTGCTGTTGGTTGACAAGCCGATACAAGCGAACCTTGAAAAGTCGTTTACGAAAGGGAAATAGGCGTCGGCGCCGTGACACAGTGAAATCAAAGCCACGTGGTGTAATCTATTTATAAGGGGAGCCCGCAGTGCATTGATGCGTTCCTAAGGACGGCGGAGTATTTTACTGGTCGTTTCACAATGCATTAATTAATTAATTTTTTAGTGAGAATATTACTGAACTCTTTTCATTGCAATGCTCGACATTGTTCTGTACAATTGGCAGTCACGCAAAAAATTTGTCATCTAGGGGAGATGTATTTGACGAATTGCTTGCAAAATTTGAAAATCAAACGTTCATGTGCGAAATATTTATTCCAATATGGCGTAAACAAGCCACCGAGAAAACGCCAGGCAAAACTGTGGCAGAGCTACGAATGTCGTTCCCCTCAAAGTAAATATTCTCTAGATTTATGGAATAAATCGAACAATGAAATATTTATCTTAACATATGGGATTTACTGTTGAAGCAAGTTTGTTAAGTTAGCTGCAACCTCGTTCCCAGGGTCCTCTCTCTTCCTCTCTCGAGAAACTTGTTTGCTCGAAGGAGGAAGAGAGAAGACCCTGGGAACGGGGTCGAGTTTTCTGCACTTTCTCTTTGCTTGCTATGATTTGCCGGGGCTGTTCTAAGAAATGAAACTATCATTCATAGATTTCCAGCATCTACCGAAATCGTGCTACAATAAAGAATTAATTAATTAAGAATTAATTAATTAAGAATTAATTAATTAAGAATTAATAAAGAATTAATTAATTAAGAATTAATAAAGATTAATTATATAATAATAATAATAAAAGAAGACGTGTTATTGATTGATTATGTTACCAAGTTTGACCTATTCCTTTTTTTTTTTGCTCATTTCTAACCAAACACACAGATACAAGTGAGATAATCAACAGGGACACATTTATATGCTCACACGTCGTTTTTATTTGTTTGTTTTTGACAATGGGGGATGTTTGAATACGCGTTTTCAAAACGTTTTCCGTCCACAAGCATACGCTTCCATTCGTTTTCTTACCGACCTTACCGACCACACGCAAGCTGGGCGATTGAAAACGCTACTTTGAAGTGACTTTCCGTTTTGGATCATTTGAGAGTGGGTGGATGGTCAAAGCGTACCCGCACAAAAAACGCCATTGTTGCCACCCACGCAGCAGCGATAAATCTCCGTCTCCGGCTACTAATCTCCACTTTAGAAGACGTCGTTTTCTAAAGAGGTCTTTTGATATCTTCATAGTTGGAGCGTTTTCATTCTCAACCGTACAAAATAATTATCTCCGTTTCCAAATACAACCGATTGAAAAGGGATACGTGCGGGACCTAATAGTACATGTATATAATAAATAACATGCTAGGATTACAAGTTATGTGTCAGTCAAACCCAAGCGCGCCCATCCCCAACCCCCCCCCCCCCCCATTTGACTTTCTTGAAAAAGATTTGGTCAAACTCCCCACTATATTGGCAGTTTACAACGTCAAATGCCCCACCGGCTAGGGCTTCACAGCGACTCAAATTTCCCACCCTGTAGATAAGAAGGTATTGATGCAATTATTTAACAAAACATTTCCCATGTTTCAGACGTTTTACAACTAATTATTTAAATTTCAAACAGTTCGCTTATACGTATTTGCATCGCCTACATTGTAAAGTAAGGTGGATTCAATAAAACAGAGAAATGCCGTGTCTTTCTTTAGTTGATAATTCACTTTTTTTTGTCGATGTAGAACTTTTTCTATTCGTCTTTATTTATTGTATAACTTGGGCTCTCAGACGAAGATTTTTATCTTTTTTTTTGGACAGATCACTACCGCAGCAAGCCCATAATGAACACATATTACAAATTAAAATTAATCAATTGCATCAAATCCACACCAAAAACATTAAAGTTGAACCTACAACAAAACGAGCAACACTCTGTTAGATACTGTTTCTGTTAATGTAGCGCTTATGTAGCTGTTTGCACCCATTGACCAGCGTTTCGTCTTTCGTCCAACGTTTCACCTTGTTTTGCGTCAAATTCTCCACTATACGGAGCTAGCCTCGCATCAAATGCCCGGCGTTTGCCCGGGGGGATGGGTGTTCTTGGATTTGACAGATATATTGCAGTCCAAAGTTAGAAACATTTAGTTTTCATTAATTACAGCCAGTTATTTCTTCAAATTGAATAAAATCGACCGTATTTTTTTGGGTCAAAGCTTTTAAAGTGGAAAGAAAAGCCATAGGTGAATAGTTCCACTGCTGACACTTTTGTCAAAGGTACGAGCAATTCAGCGCGGGAGAATTAATAAAAGCAATGGGCAATAGATTTTGGAATGCCACGTTAACAAATCATATGATGGCCAAGCAGTTATTGCACTGATATAGAATTCCACGACAATCTCCAAAACATAAATAATTTCGTAAAACATATTGTCTTAAAAGGCAACCCCTCCCCCCCCCCAAAAAAAAATAAAAAATAAAATAAAAATAAATCATAAATAAACCAAAAAAACTTCTACCACACTTAGGGAGTTTTACGTTTGGGTACGTTTTAGAATGTTAAGCTTATAAGCTTAACTGGCAGACAGGTAAAAACACTGTTTGCTTTAAAAGTAAATTAAAGAAAGCTAACCATTTCAGTAGAGGAAACGGAACTACCATACTTTTTTGTGGTTTTTGTGTAATAATTTTTATAAGTCACCTCCCTTCACCTAATGAGTTGCTTAAAATGTATTAAATTTAAGAATGTTTCATTGTTTGGTGAACATAACTATTTCTCCCAAATCGTAGCCTGTTACTCCAAACATGTTGCCAGACAGGTCCACAAATTTTGCTCCACACAACTGGACATCTGGAATGGCTTGCTGGAATACCATCTCCATCTGTGGGTTGACGAAGATTAGCAAATTTAGTCAGAAAAAAAACAACAGCAACAACGAAAAAACAGGAGAACATAGTAGTCAGTGCAGGCACAATCACTCCCGCCTCCCCCCCCCAACCTTCCCAGTTTGAAAAGGGTTAAAATATTGCTCATAATTTTTTGTCTTCCTTGAATGTGAGAGACAGTTTAGTCTACGGTTAATTTAGAATGAAAATAAATGTTCTCTCTTCACTGGTCTATACGTGTAGATAGATAGATTTAAATTACACTTCTTTAAGAGTATGTACAAGTGGTAACTTATAATAATTTAATAATCTCCATTTCTACACTTACTGTTGGGCTGTCATCTGCAGAAATTTTCCAAACTCTTACAAAAGTGTCTTCAGATGCAGAAACGAGCTGTAAACAAATAAACCAAAACTTCCATTAACATGCGCACGAATTTGGTAGTCTGTAAATATAATGCTGGCATCCATTTTGGCTAAAAACATGAAACCCAGTAGCTGAAGTGGAAGGTTGTTCTTTTTTCTGCATAGAGAATGTGATCAGGTAATGTCTAACCAAATTTTGTGCATAATGGCCCATTAAAATGGGTTGAAAGTTTTTGTATACAAGAAGTAATCAAGGGAAGTCATCTTTAACATAATGATATATCCCAACACAGTTTTGTCTTATCTTGCCAAAATGTTAACTTAGACATAACGTCCTTGCAGAAAAGGTGGCAATTGACAGGGCATCCAGTTTTCTTAGAAGGTAAAAACCTGTCCACGTGAGCAAAAAAGAAAGGTAGATATTCAGTAAATCAGATTGAGAATTTAATAATAAATAAATTAGGTATGTTTTGAACACTTTTAAAAACAATACTCTTACCAGCCCTGCCTCTACAGATATATCCAATGCACTAATCCACCGCGCATGAGCACATGCCTCAATAAGAATGGCACCAGTTGAAGCACTGAACAATCGAATGTGGCCTGTGGCAAAGCCACCTATAATCAAGTCCTTATATAGGCACACAGATGAACAAGGAAATCTGATAGAAAGAAGCATTTAGTGCAGTAAGTACTGAAAAACCTTCTTACTACAAAAATTAAGATGAGAAAGCAAGAACTATCACTGGTGTAAGTAGAGATTAAAATCCTCAAAGTAAAAATCACAATATGAGTAAAATGAAGAAATGATGATGACATTGATTTGAGTGACAATTCTGTGCAGTGCAACCCAGTGGAAAGGACTGGAATTAACAGTCATCTATTATGATCTTAGACCTCACTGGGGTGATCTTGTACATCAATACAATATCACTGACAGAAGTTATGACACTGAAATTCCTTGTTAAGAACAATTATATATTAACTTTTTCACAGGAAATATTACTAACCCCTTTCCGTCTATTTTGGTAATCTCTGTAAAATGGCCACCTGATTGCCAGAGTGTAATGTTGCCCTCCTCATCTGTGGATGCCATGCGGCTACCTTGGGCCTCCAGCTCACATATGGCCACCTTATGAGAAACAAGTGTCTCTTGCAGTTTAACAGCTGTGCCACGGGAAGGGACATCAAACACCATGATCCCACCATCAGATTTGCCTGAAAAGTAATTAAAATTAGCTAATTATTATCTCAATTCAGTCAGTTAAGTCAGTCAGCCAGTCAACCCCATTGCACTGTCTGGTAACCTGCAAAAATGCCATGAAGCCAAATCAGGTGTGACATTTGCAAAGACTATCTAATCTTACTCTTTGTGATGTTTACACAGAGGTTTCATTTAAGGATTTGTTACCAGACACAACTGAGTGCCTTCTGTAGATGCTATCCTTGATCTTTGTCAGTTCGCCAATTTTCTCTCTGAAGATCTTTCCCTGGACTTGAATGGATTGTTCTCATTTTTCCATCATTTTCTTTTCATTTTGTGATCATAAAAGGAGAACAAGTACATGCCAATCTGACAGCAAAAATTTATACATTTTCATGTAGTTCCAAAGATTCAGTTCCTCACAGAGAATACAGTCAGACAAAACTTGTTATTCTCTCTTTGCTGCAGATCCTGCTTCATTCCATGTGTTAAATTCTAAAAGCACCCTTTCTTTCCAAGCAGTTCTCTTCTCTTAGTTAGCTACACCTCCTTTGCTTGTCCTCAGGTGCCCCATGTTGGACGTGTGATATTAGGATTTTTTATCGCGTCGCATTCATTCAAAAATAAAAAATGTGACCTTAGTTTTAAACAGATTTAACCTACCAACACAGATGTACTTGTCTCCAACCGCACAAATACCTCTTGCAAAATGTGAATAAACTGTGTGACACACCAAAATAAAAAGTGAGTTCATGCATGCACCCGCCAAGTATTTAGACATCCAAGTATTGCTGTGTGAATGAAAAAACCAAATGTAATTTCATTCAACTTCAAAATAATTATAGAGAGAATAGAAGATGGTTTATTTGTAAAAAAATAAAAATAATAATGCCAGGTGTCGCTGTCACAGTCTCTTTGTTTACAGCTGTTGCAGTTTGATCTCTCATCTACATGTACAAGATTGTGTAGGATCCTATGTACGATATCTACCAGGGACTTTGCCACAAAGAAGAATAAAAAAAGAAATCATATGGATCAGGAAAGTAGAAAGGGAAACCTGAATTCCAAATCATATCTATAATTTACTCCCCTGGTTGAGATCTTAAACTGCAAATAAAAGACTGCAATAAAGTACACTTGCCAAGAGTCATGAGATCTTGTATTAATTTCTATAATAGTCAATATTAACAAATATCAAGTGTAACAGACCTCCCTCTGAGCATTCTCCAAGCGCTTGCCAAAATATCATTATAGATCCATCAGTTTCAAACATCTAAAATACAAAACAAATAACATATTATTAAATACCGGTAAATGTGTTCAGTTTAGTTTTGGAATTATAGGACTTCACAAAGAAGATAGCTAAATTGCGTGAATGGGGAGCTGATAAACTACTTAATATTAAAGTTTTAAGTCTTTCTCTTCTCTCTACACAGAATTCATTGGTCTTCAAGGCACTGTTCTCTTTTTCGCCCTTAAAGCAAAAAACATTTATGCAATAACACAGTAATCCTTACTATGAATGGTTGACTTGAAATCTGTATTAGTCAGAGTTAAGATGGGATGAAGAGAAGATAGGATTAGTTATAAAATACTCTACTTTATCCAAATGCATTACAAAATTATCACACTTTATTATACCTGCGCACCCTTGACTGAAGTGATAACTAAAACTGTTCTTTCTGGAAGCTCACACCATTTTGACTGAAAAAACAAAATTCAAAACATCAAAGTAACTGAGTCAGTGGTAGCACTGAAATATATTAAGAATAGCTATAGATGACAGCATGATATAAATGGCCAATTAAAGGTCATTAATCTATTACAGCATGACTTAACAGCCACCCAAATTTCTTTTGTTGCTCCCTTCTTATTTAAAATTTCCAATCCCGATGGAGTTTAAAGAACAATAACCTTTATTACCATGAGAAAACAAAACTTGAAGGTTTCTGTAGTACAGTGACACCAGTGTGAAATGGCCTATTGAAAATCTCCTTAGGGGCATCATCTCTATGACATGTACACTTGCTTACTGCCAGGTGAAGTGCTCTTGGACATCCCACAGTGACCAAAACTCATAAAACTCTGACTACCTCTATATGGTGGAGTTTTATGAGTTATTTAATATACACTCACATTAAAAAGGTATGATTACAAGTACAAAGGATAGTATTAGTTTTCTGCTGAACTCAAAATCTGGTCACTGTAACTTGAATGCTGGAGTACCAGGATTATTTCTATTCAGCTCAGCTTTTAATCAAGGTTCCATGCCTGACCAAACCTTAGCCAATGGTTTATTTAGTAGACATCAGGTATTCTCAATTATTTAACATTCCTCTTTTTTGTACTTCCACTGTCTAACAAACATCTAATTACTGAGTTGTTTTTCTTTGGAATGACTTACAACAAGAGCTCACAGCCAGCAAATCAGTAACCCATTTTAAGCGGTTGCTGAGGCAAATTTCACATAGAACTTTAATGTCATAATGTAAGTATTAATCTTCCTATTTAAGTAACTAAATTTACTATTATTTTGCTATTCGCTTGGAAAAGCCCCAAGGAGATGAGTAAATAAAGTTTTAATGTTCAATTGAAGAAAGACTTTAATAGATACACTGGTACCATCGAGGGCTTTACGGTACGAAACCCAGGTTCTTGAAATTATACAAAAAAGACAAGAGAGAAAGACAAAGAACAAAGACAATTTCATATATTCATAATTTCATCTTCATCTTTCCCAGCCATATTACGAACCAATTTAATGACCAGCTCCCAGTTGGCTTGATAGCTCAATTGGTTAGAGCGCTGCACTGGTATCGCAGAGGTCAGGGTTCGAATCCCGGCAAGCCTGATTTTTTCAGGCTTTCTTTTCGCAACTGCATAAGTTGCGTTAATAACTCCGTGGATCTCCTTTACATTTAAAATTTCACTTCTAAAGAAATTTTTGATTTCTAACATAAGGGAAGGTACGTTTTTTCTTGGGGGGGGGGGAGGGCTGGGGCCTCAGAGGGGAGGGTCATCAGTGAAAGTGAGCACGAAAAGGGGAGGGCCATACCTCATGTGAGCTATTCAAGGGAGGGTCACACATCTTTTCCAGAATTTTTTAATGAGAATTTTTGTGATGTTGCTTTCCATTTTTCTTACAGATTAAGTTTTTCTTTTCACCTACTTTGATTTAACTTGGTGTTTTATTATAGGTACTAGGTTACATTTTTACATGTATATTATGCCATGGCACATAGTTTTTCTCGGAGGACTCGTGCCCTTTTCCGTCCGTATCGAGAAGTACTTGACTCAGGTATCGTTTCTTCAGCTTCTTGCTGTTGGCTATCCGCTGCCTGATCTCCTGAGTCGTTTAGATCTGAAGAGTTACTAGTAGATCCAACAATGCGCTCTACCCTGTCGGAAATGTCGGAAGTATTTGTTTGTGAGAGGCAGATTTCGCATGCTAAACAACTAAACCTTTCTGTTAAAATAACCAACAGCAATGCCGGCTAGTCGGAGAAAGAAGCGCGTGTATTTTCCCTTAGATATTTTATGTTCAAAACTTTTATAATACTCAAATACTTCCATATTCAAACTTCAGCTATAAAACGTAAATATCCCACACTGATTGTTCGCATTTTCCTTGTTTCAGCACACACACATTCAATATCGAGATATATTCATATTCAAACACTTTGCGTTCACAAGCGAAACGTTCTGAGGTTTCTACAGCATGGAACATACCATGTTGTAGTGAGGGGAGGGGAGGGTCGCGCTTTTGTCAGTCACCTAAAGGTGGGGGGTCAGGAGGTTTTTTATTAAAATGCAAGGGAGGGCCAACACTTTTTTGGGAAAAAAATACCAAAATTCCCCAGCCCTCCCCCCCCCCAAGAAAAAAACGTACCTTCCCTAACCTGAATATATCACCTACAGTGTAGTGCACAAGTTGTGCAAACTGAAGAAAAGCTGGGAACAAGTTAGAACACATTAAAATTAGCTTGCGGCTGCTGACAAAACAAATTCCTTCGTCTTTTGCATGGTTCAATTTTTACCTGTTACCATCCCCCCCCCCCCCTCCGGCAACCCCGGGGACAAGTCCAGCCCTTCGGTCCCGGGGGTGGGGAATTGTTTGAAGCCGTCTTGTCCCAGGGGGAGGGGGGCGGGGCAAATCGAAAATAACAACTTGTTGTTCTTGTGAAGTAGGTCACTTCTCGGTTGACGCCGGACCACGTGAAGAAGACTGCCTATTTCCAGTGAGAATCGCTAGAATTTGCAGCAGACTGCGGGTTAGAGAGGAATAATCTCTTAAAATGAAAATCTGTATTCGAAGGTACTTTTATTTAAATCGTTAAACGAATGTGCGTTTGATGCGTACTCGAATGGATGGCATTCGTCACAAACAAAGAAATATTTCTTCAGCGTATTTAAGCTTATGTATATACTAGGACGACTTAAATAGACTCAAAATGAAAACGGATGCACAGCTTTATATTAAACAGAGGTCTCAGTTCAGTGTTCATTCTTATGAAACAAGCTAAGAAGAACTCCTTTAAAATGCTGCCAGCAATTTGTTCACGGGCCTCTTGTGCGTATGTGCTGGATTTAGAATAAATCACGTGGCAAAGACCATTTCATTACTTGCTAGCTGTATGCCAGTGTGATTAGAGGTTTTTTAGCCTGCGAATACAGCCGCCTCTCATTCACGTCCCGCAACGAAGAGCGAAACGGGAAGAGAGACGTCTGCGATTCACCGCCAAAAATTCCATACTGATGACGTAAATCTGTCCAGAATCCGGACAGGAACGCTGATTGGACGAGCGGACATTTTTGCATCATTAGCTCTATAATTATTCAGTGTTGTGATGTGAGAAATTCAGAACCAATATGGCCGCTAATAGTGAGAATTCGTCTCGTCCTTCCTTGGAAAGTTTTCGCCTCTGCGTACAATCTATCTGTCCGAAGTTCAATGTTTCATCGTTAAAAGAAAGTCAGTTTCAGGCTCTTTATAGTTTTATCTGCGGTGAAGAGGTTTTTGTTAATCTGCCGACTGGATCAGGCAAGTCGCTAATATTTCAACTCGCGCCACTCGTACACACGTGGATGCATTATCGACGGGAGATTTACGTCATCAGTATGGAATTTTTGGCGGCGAATCGCAGACGTCTCTCTTCCCGTTTCGCTCTTCGGGACGTGAATGAGAGGCGGCTGTATTCGCAGGCTAGAGGTTTTTCTTCAGTTTTCTTTTTCAAATATAGTGTTAATGTTTTTATTACATTATACACGTAGTGTCCTTTGATCGAGAGACTCTAGAAAAGCGTTTAAGTTCTTATCAAAGTGTCTGGTTTTGCTGTGGTACGGAAATCTATGCTTTGTACACAAAACAACGTATTTGTGGTCGATGAGGAGTCCCGGGGGTGGGGAATTGTCTCTTTCTGCATGCCCGGGGGTGGGGAATAGACCGCCAAACGAGAACCAAATTGCAAATCCGCGGGGGTATGCCCGGGGGGGGGGGGGCATGGTAACAGGTAGAATTGAACCATGCATTTCTTCCAAAAGGCAGGTGTACAGCTGTATATGAAGATTTACTGCCAGATACAACAGTTCCTGTCTTAACCAGACAATGCCCCATTATTATTTCTGCAAATGTCTAGTCTCATGTTCTTGCATAAATTTTGGGTTGATAAACAGTGATCAAAGATTGAGCAGTCTACACATTCAGGGAAAAACTATAACAAGATTCACTATGACAATGAATTCTGTTAGAATGTTTTCCCCTCTATAATTAAACTACTCATGTCTCAATTTGGAAAAGACAAAATGCAGTTTACACCCACAATAAATTTCAAAACTCAAAAGGGTAATAATAAAACTAGGATATCATTGTGTATTTAACTAGGCTTTTGTAAGACAGATCGATCGCAAAATGAGATACATGCTAACATATCTCTTCAGCTTAAGGGGTAATTAGAAACAGATAGAAGAAGCGGTAAGTTATCTTAAACGCCAGCCAAACCTCTCACTATCTGAAAAAGACACCCGTTGCCCTTGGATATTATTGTACAGCATTAAGATAAAACTGCCTAAACTGGCTATGTCAAACTTCCATTATAATAAACAGTTTTCGTTTCTCCAAATATTGCGAGAATTTTCAGTTGATAAACGTCCGGATTGACGCGATAAACAGCCAGTTGACTGACCTGTAACACAGCAGAGCTACTATAAGATCCTTCTCCTTTACAAGAGACCTGTTTCTGGTTTACAACGCTTCCCTTTGTAACGTTGGTAATACAAACAAACGCCTTGTGAACAACGCCATAAGTCACCGATTGCTTCTCCTTCGACGACAAAACCGTGAGATTATTGCATAGCGCGGACGCACTAGCTTTTAAATTCACCGACGTATCCCTTGCAAACATTCCTGATCACAAAAAACGTACAATGGAACTCTTTTAGGTGAAGAAATCAGGGCCTAATGAGCGGTGGTAAAATTCGTGGAGCAGGTGTCAAAAGCCTCCAGGCGTCGCCCGCGGCTAGGTACCAGGCCTATCGAGCTTTGAGGGTCGACGGGTTGGGAGGGAGAAAGACTTCCCGGGGGTACTAGGCTACCGCTTTGCAGCTTGCGACCAAATTGCCACCTACCTTTCTGCGCCTGGCACGGAAGAGCACATTGGCATGCACTAGGATCAATTTTACGCCATTCCCGCTCGGCGCAGGCTGGTAAGACCTGATAATCTCCCCTAGAGCTGACTGAGAAACGGGAGTCGTTGGGGACGGAAATGTTCTTACGCTCCGTGTTCGAGTGAGGACCAAGCGAAAGAAAAAAGGTTTCTCAGAAACTTGAAGAATGAAATGTCGATCCAAAAGTGGTTAAAAAAGGGAAGAGACTACTGCAAACCTTGTCAAACAACGTATGTTGTTTCCATTACAATATATCGGCTGGTCAGACCACCCTTGTTCGGTATAGATAAGATCTCTTACCCAACGTGCAATTCAACAGGATCACCGTTTTAATGCTTTTGCTGAGAGGGTGATTTCATTCAATTTAGTCTAATTTACTGTAAAGGTGGATTTTCCAGGTGACAGTGAGCGCTTGCAAGAGATAAAAAAGATCAGGAGACCGTTTGCACTTCGTTTTTATTTCTTAGCAGATACCGTTTAAAAATATCATGGGTAATTTTGTACTATTTCTGAATTAACAACCAAGTTCCTTTTCCCTGAACGACAGTAAAAAGTTCACGTGTTTCTAAAGTACACAATTTTTCGCGAAAAATCTAGTCCTCCTCTAGCTTTACTTCGATCTTCAACCAAAGGCTGCTGTCTTCTCAGTCTTCAAGACAACCTTCACCAGACTTCTCGAATATTTTGAAATAAGATTTATCTCCATTTGATTCTTTCTGCAAAGTAAAAGAGCTAACTTTAGAAGAGATTAGCAAGTGCTTTATCATGGTCTGGGCTAAGGGGACGCCTTCACATTTCGCATTAATTGCTACAAACTAGAAAACCAGAACTGGCTGAAATGCGGTGCGAGAAAACAACACGTGGACCATAGTTCATTCGTTACGGAAACTTTAGTGGCTGCTGAATGGTATATGACTTATCAGTGGAAACGATAAATCCACATACAAATCACCGAACACAGTTTTGCTATTGAGTAATCCTGCAGCGAGCCTGGGATGCCTGTGGAGTGTGAAAAACCGGAAGACCCGGAGTGAAACCCTCGGAGAGAACAGACAACAAAACCGAACCCACCCAGGATTGTGGGCCGGGATTTCCACACTGGTGGGAGGCGGGTGGGAAGATTCACATAAACAAAGCCTGATTTATTATTTAGGCTCACCAAATCCCGTGATGTCTGAGCCATTTGACAAACTTCTTCTGTTTGATGCTTGATCTGCGGCGCTGCCACTGTGTCGTGAGAGATCCGAGCTTGTTCGAGGAAACCGCTTCTCCTATGATGCCTTCCACATGTTGCTGCATTTCGCAGACTTCCTCTAAATCCACAAATATTTCAGAAAAACGGTAACTGCGAGGAACAAAAAGAAAGGAGTGGCGTGTAAAACCAGGCGTTGCCGCAAACTACAGATTTATGTACAAGCAGTAATACATTACACGTATATTTGGCGTCATTTTATCCTTCTCGAAATGGCGCGAAGACCGCGAAGTTGTCTTCGCGAAAACCACAGCTCCACTCGGGCCCGGTGTCACAGTGGATTTGGACCCCCCCGCGGATTTGGACCCCCCGGTCCAGATCCGCTAGCGGATTTGCACCCCCTGGTCCAAATCCGGATATGGACCCCCTCTCGCGGATTTGGAGCCCCCTGAAAACAAGCGTTCTATTGAGTAAAACTGGTAAAACTGGTTTTTAGAGCTGTTAAAGAGGCAAAATAGAAATATTTTGTAACATCGATGACCCAGTTAACATGCGATAACTAAATTTTGAATTTTTGAATTTTTGAATTTTGTTGCAGCAAAGTCTTGATGTTTCTTCTTGGTGTCCTCATGACTTATACAAATTCAAAACATCATGATTGGAAAAGAGAGGTTCTGAAAAAAAAACATCCTGTGAATTTGTGTAGTCAAGCAAACTTTTTTTGCAGGGCGCACAATGCGATTTTCAACCAAGAGGTGTTACTTTAAAACCTCATTTGTTAAACCGCTCGTTCAAACTAGAGGTGTTCCTTTAAAACCTCCTTTGTTAAACCGCCCATTCAAACTATGTTAAATTCAGTATCCTGGAAAAATAATAACAACGCGTATGAAAGAAAACAAGATTTTAAAATCGTATCTTCTGTAAGAAATACCGCAGCGCGTGCTTTAACTGCAACGTTTAGAGGTCTGGCTATGTGCCTAAAACGAACGGTCAATTCACTTGATCTAAAGTCTGACTCTACCTCTATTATGAATAGGTTTGCAGTATTTTGAAACCCAAACGAAATGTTTCTTCGCCAAGATTGAAAAGTGAAATTATTTCGGTACTTTATATGCGAATAACAGCGTGGGTTTTTACAATTACATAGGGGGTCCAAATCCGCGAAGGGGGTCCAAATCCGCTAGCGAATTGGGTCCCCCGGGGGTCCATATTCGCCAGCGGATTTGGACCGGGGGGTCCAAATTTGGACCGGGGGTACAAATTTGGGGGGGTCCAAATCTGCTAGGACACCGGTCTCAACCAACCTGAGCCAAAGATATAGATCCAGTCCCTCGTGTAACGCTTCCAGATTCTGCAGATGCTCCAGGGATCTGGGTTTCTTAGGAGGCCACTTGATTATCTTTCGCAGCATGGATGACGTCAATGCCATCTCATCGCTCACGTACTGTGCAAACTGAAACGAATAACCCAGTGGTTGTGTTAGCCTTAATTAAAGATTGGCGAAACAGATTTGCTACATGAAATTTGGCCCTTTCCTAAGCAAAGCAAAAACCTCAAATCCTGATAAGGTTTTACCGTTTGAGTCTCTGAATGAAATCCCTGAGTGCGACCTACTGAGAAGTACTTCCCTGTGGTGCTGTTTGTTACCTCGTCCCCAGGGCGCTTTTCTCGCCCTTTACACACTTGAAGGGAAAAGCGCCCTGGGGACGAGGTTGATTATGTTTTACAACGTGGTTCATACTTTTGAGTTTGTGGATGAAATCTTAAAGTGCTTCTGAGCAGTCCTTTCCTTTGGTGGTGTTTATTATGCTGTACAACATGGTCCCAACTTTTGAGGCTGTAAATGAAGTCCTAAAGTCAGACAATTCAAATGATGTCGAATTTGTTCTCCTACCTTGACAGTAAGCTCAATTGTCTTGGTACTGATGGGCGCTGTACTGAATACATACTGTTCAGTTATGGACAGGGCAATGCCGCGTAATTTGTGGGCTATTTTCTGAAGGAAAAAAAAACAAATTTACTCTACCGTAATTTACAGCACAGTAAATCCCCCTCTACCACAAATCCCCGCTAACTCAAATCCCCCGCTATCTGGAACTCGGATGATGTTGCTCGCATATTTACAACTTGCTGTCTCGAATTCTCGTTAGCTCAAACGATTATTGTTCCCTTGCGTGCTCGATATAGCGGGAGTTAACACAAGCCTTTAACTCTCCTGTTAAAAAGCAGGCAACTCTGACTAAATCAAAAGGACCCGAGGAGAGCACCCACGATTGGGAGGGGCATTCCATGCCCTGCTCCCTCCCTCTCCAGGCCCCACTCAACCGATCTTTCGGAGTCAAGTTTCAGGAAGCCCATCCAAGTTTTCCTCCACGAGCTCCTTTTTTTCCCTGCAGAGAAGGCCAAAATTTCCTCGTTAAACAAGAGGAGGACAGAAGGATTAGAGTTTTTTGCAAAAAAGTTGAATACTCCAGAAAAGCGTGAATTTTTTACTGTTAATCAGGACAAAGAGAAATTATTGGTTAATTCAGAAATAGTGCACAATTATCAGTCATACCTTTGTACAGTATCTGCCGTTAAAGAAAACAAAACAAAGGGCAAGTAGTCAACATTTTCAATAAAAATATGTTCGTCATAACCTGTTGAGTTATTCGTCAATGAACACAAAAGATCTTCCTCCGATCAACGCGTACGCAAATATTATTTCAAGGTTACTTGATAAAAAAACTGATAAACAACAACAAACCTTCTTGAATTCCAAATCACACATGAAATAGTTGGCGCCATCCAGCTGAACCACACTTTCAAAAACTTCCTACAAAATAAAATAACGAACCTGACAACAATGAAAGACTGAAAACTAAGAAAATATCATTAAATTTAACAAATTAAAGTTAATAAGCTCTGCCATTTACATAATTAAGCCGGGCAGAGTTTTGGAAAAGCTAAATGCCCGGCAGTTCACGATTTTGGCGGCCCAGAGGTTTCACCGTCATTTTTCAAACTATTGAACTAAAATTTCAGTGCTATTGATACAAAAACAAATAATCAGTGTTTCTGCGCCCGGACGCACGATTTTCTAGTATGCACAAGCTCTGAAAACTCGTCAACTGTAAAACCAAGATACTTTTCTGAATCGCTTGGCAATTCTAAACAAATATCGAATACTTTCGGAACGTGAGAATAAGCCTTTTTTTTTTCTTTCTCGTTTTTTTTCTCATTTTTTCCCTGTTTCTTTTTTCTACTATTTATCAATTACTATTTATACATACTTAGTTACATTGTACTTAATTACTTATTACTTGTCTTATTTTACTTCGTCTTCTTTTTTAGTCATGTACAACCTAGTCAAAGCAATTTAATTTTTTTTTTAACTACTCAGCTCGTTTAGTTTATTTCTATTCTGGGTAGTTTTTTTTTGCCTATTTTAGTTAATTTATTTTATGCTGTAATTATTTCTATTTATTTTGGCAAAATAAAATGGTTGTTGTTGTTGTTAAAATTTCGGACTGCCCGGTATTTAGTCTTGAATCATCTGTACCCGGCTGCCGGGTATCTAGACACCGCCTTTTCGGAAAGATCTCTTTTTACTGTCCACACCAAAACGATAGACTTCCGTTTTCGAAAACCTCCGTTCTTCTCGATAAACAGCTCCACTTTCGATCGTTTTAGTGTGGACAGTCGGCAAAAACGCATAACAAAATACGCGTTTTCAAACAAAAACGCATTTGTGCGGACGGGGCCCCTCAACGAGCCGCAAATGAAAAGAAAATAGAGCCACATCACACGTTAGGTTTAAAGTGATTTAAATTGGGGGAGGGCGAATGGTTGACTTACATATAATTTAAGCAAACTTGCATCTGGTAGCTGTTCAGACAGCATCTCAATCTGCTCCATACTGGGGGCTAACCCTGCTGCCTGAATAAGAACCAAAAATTACAAGCACAGATAAAGACAGAGGCAAATTTTCGCAAGCCTAGTGGCTCGCAACTTCCAACTTCTTCCCTGAGGAAAAAACATGACACGATGCAGAACAGCCTTGAACCACCGTCCCTCCAATCTTCCGATCCACCACACCACCGCCGCACTTCCAGAAGAATCACAGATACAAGTGTCTTGTATGGTGCATCTCAGTTACAAAGTAAGATAGAAAACAAAATGAAAAGCATATCCCAGGGAAGATAATGTATGGTTCAATTTTACCTGTTACCATCCCCCCCCGGGCAACCCCCGGGACAAGTCCAGCCCTTCGGGCCCGGGGGTGGGGAATTGTTTGAAACGGTTTTGTCCCGGGGGTAGGGGGGCGGGGCAAATCGAAAATAACTTCTCGTTTTCCTTGTGAAGCACGTCACTAGCTTATCACTTCTCAATTGACACAATGGCGCCGGACCGCGTAGAGAAGACTGCCTATTTCCAGGGACAATCTCTAGAATTTGTAGCAGCCTGGTTGGAGAAGAATAATCCCTCGAAATTAAAATCTGTATTCAAAGGCACGTTTATTATAAATTGTTAAACGAAGGTGCGGTTGATGCGTACTCGAATGGATGGCGTTCATCACAAACATAGAAATATTTCTTCAGCGTATTTGTATGAAACAGATGCACGGCTTTATATTAAACAGAGATCTCAGTCCAGTGTTCTTGTGAAACAAGCTAAGAAAAACTCCTTTTAAATGCTGTCATCAATTTGCTCACCGGACCTCTTTTGTGCATATGCTATATTTAGAATAAAACATGCCGTGAAGAACATTTCTTTACTCGCCAGCCGAATGCCAGTGCGGTTAGATTTTTTTCTTCAGTTTTCTTTTTCAGTGTAATGCCCATGTTTTTTAATACTATGCAATATCCTTCGTTCAGTAAACTTTAGAAAAGCGTTTAGGTTCTGGTCAAAACGTCTGGTTGTGCTATTGTACGGAAATCAATTTTGAACACAAAAACAACGTATTTGTGGTCGATGAGGAGTCCCGGGGGTGGGGAATTGTCTCTTTCTGCGTGCCCGGGGGTGGGGAATAGACCGCCAAGTAAGAAAAAAATTGCAAATCCCCGGGGTGTGCCCGGGGGGGATGGTAACAGGTAGAATTGAACCCTGCATAATCCACCAAAATTGCATTTGCTCACGTGGCAAATCAATCAATCAATCAATCAATCCTTTATTAACGTGGTTGGCACGCTTAGCTAAAAAGCTAGTTTACAGGTGCGCCACGAAATAAAAATACAAAATAGAAAAAAAAACTTCTTGGAAGTAAATAAAATAAGGTTTTGACGTAGCAATGTTTTGCTATTATTTGATAAGTAGATTTTCCTTGAAGGGTCTCCTCATTAACACAGGAAAAATAGCATGCCAGTATTTGAATGACCGCGGTCAGTACAATCATTTCATGTCTCCCAAAACTTACATTTCAACCCCCTCCCCCTCCTTAAGATTACCATACATGTAAGCAAAACAAAACAAATGTTTTTGTTTAAGTATTCACCTTAATGTCTTGTGTAGGTGCAGACACCAGGGAATGAAGAACTTTGGAATCCTCTTTCCTAAATCTGTTAAAAAAGAGGAGATTATGGACATGCTTATTACTTAAAAAGTAGGTGATTAATAAACGTCTTTGTATGGAGATTTAACATTGAAGACAGCTTCTTACGTTAACGCTTCGCCATTAGGGTGATTTGAGCCATATCTTCCAGCTCGACCTGCGATCTGTTTGGCTTGTGAAGAGGTCAGTTGCACCATGGTGCGTCCATCAAACTTCGTCAAAGTGCTGAACACAATCCGCTTAATATTCCTGAAAACAGCACAAATGACACAACACAGAATGTAAGCGGGGGGGGGGGGGGGGAGATCTGAAGCAACAATTTAATATGCAAAAATATCCACGAGAAAAAAAAAACTAATGGCAGTGCCCTTGCTTGCAGGGATAAAGGAAATCTAAAACTTAAAGAGCCAAAACTAATCCCTCCAAAACATTCGTACTCAAAACTAAATCCCATATCTTTCTTCATATCTAAACTCCAAGTTAGTCTTAATCTAGAATTTAAAGCTAACAATCAATAGATGGACACCTGTCTTGATTAGCTTTAGCTATTTCGTGGGTTACTATTTGATAAGTCCTCCCATCAAACTTACAAGTTGAGTCCCATTCCAACTGCATCAGATGCCACCAGCACAGAACATTCATCCTCAGGATTATTGAACTTATTTGCTTGCTCCACTTTAGTAGCTGAAAAAACAACAGTCACATGACTGTTACCGAGATTCTGGGAACATAATTAAATACCGTAGGTGGAGAGGGTTACCTGGTGGAAGATTCCCATAAATGATGGCACATTTGTGTTTACTTTTCTTTTCAATCTCTCTTCTCAGATTATACAAATCTTTCTGGGAAAATGCAACCACACAGTCTCCAGGCTTCACTCTTCCAAATTTTCTATCTACAAACAGAAAAGAAGATGTGAATCTCAACAACCAGGTCTTGAGATTGGATAAACAAAATAACATGGACCTTATCTTTACTGGGTTTAAAATCTTTTTTTTTTTAAAATGATAAGACCTCACCAATGCTGATATCATGCCTAACATTCAGAGGGGAAAGTCTCTCATAACGATGTACCTGTAAAATAAATATTATAAATTAATTTGTTTTCTGTCACCATAACAAACCAATTTTCAGTTTGTAGCTTGAAAGAGTTAATTCTTATTTCAGAACTACAGTTGGTTCTTCTGTAAGCAACCACACACTGACACACACAGGGTTACGAACACTGTCGAGGATGAAAAGGTTCAATGTTCAAACTTCAACTTTGAGGATGAATGTCACCATTAATCCCTGATTATAACAGTTGGGTGGACATGTCAGAGAGGCAGACATAGCCGTACAAGTGACGACACTTAGTCTAGTACTCTTGATGATGTATAAATGATGATACTAGTATTTTCATACACATGATAACACTAGTATTTTTACCTCCATTTCGTCAGTACAAGAAGATACTAGTCTTTGTACAAGATCTATGGCTGAGCTTTCACCACAGACATGAATTTCATGGCATGGTAGACCTGGATGGGAGATACAAGGAATTAACCACTGCAGAATAAGCATACCAGTATAGTGGATTCTCACAAATTAACGACTTCTTAGTAAACAAAAAACAACAGCTAACCTAACAGAGCACGTGTCCATGCCCAGCCTCTTTCGTTATCATTCATCATCTGAATTTCATCTATCACAGCACAATCATCTGCAATGTTCAAAAGATACTTAGACCAGTAATATGGAAGGTGGAGGTTGCAGTTAGCTCTCACAGTACTTAGCAAACCTGTAGTTTCAGTTGCTGAGTAATATAAGGGGGCAGTGTAGCTGAGTGGTTGGGACACTGGATTTCAAATCTGGAGGTTCCAGGTTGAAGTTCCACTTTGAACACTGGCTGGAGTTGTTTCTTGATACACCCAAGTTCAACTCCCTCCACTTCTACTTGTTTGCCTCTTCCCCTGTTCCTCCATCCCTACCCCTTCACTTACCACATCCCATTCTCCCCATCTACCTGTTTTTCCCTTGACCACCCCTACCCACTTCCTCTCACCCCTACATTCTCCTTCCACCACCACCCATGCCCTCCACCCACTATTTCCCTTTCCCCATACCCCTGCACCTTCCCTTACCCCATCCCATTCCCCACTACTACTTCTCCAACCAGCATATTTATTCCTACACAGAAATAAAATACAGGACCACAATATTAATACATACAAGGTCTACTTGTGGAGCACATCTCAATAGTTGCAGCAATGTGATTGGCAGGTTCATCTGGCGATATCGCCCACTGCCTGTCCTCACCGGTCAGCAAGTCACATGGTATTCCCTGTTTATTATTAATAATAGGGAATAATTAACGATGATAAAAAAGTAAATAATCTAACAGGAAGGTGATATGAAGGGTCGGGTGCATATTAACCAGGCTCAGTGCTTTTGCCCAGATTTTAGCTTTGCACTACACAGAAAAAATCCCCTTCCAGGCTACTACTTATAGGCACTTTCTCAGTCTGGTTCCATCATAAGATCCACTGAGAGTACAAAACATGTAGAACAGATACCAGGCACACTCACATATAGAATGCTTATTAACCACACTATTGAAGTGTGATCAGCATGAATAAGCATAAAACTTAACCTCTCTATGGGGCTGTCACTAAGTTTTGAAGTGGCAGGGGTACTGGAAAAAGTGGCTAGGGAGAAAACAGTTATCTTTGTAGCAATCCCTTGTTTGTCTATCAAAGTAGCCAGGGAAAATCCCCCCTGGTCCTTATTGACAGCCTTGTACCTCCCTTCTTCTTTAATTTCTACCTCTGACCTAGCCAGTGTTGTTGGGATTTTAGCTTATAGCTGGGATGGGAGGATTATTTAAATTGCTACCAGAGCAGCAGCATTCATTTTGAGGATAGTTACTGTACAACCTGTGGAATCCTATTAAAATCTTAGGAACCAAGTCATTGTTTCCCTAAGATAACTTACTTAAATGAAGTGTGTGAACTAAATACCACAAGTTGAAACTAGTATTTTTCAAGTGACACAAATAGACTTACAGCATCATTTGTTCTTCTAAAGACCTCCGTTGCTAACAGTCTTAGAGGCCCACAGTACACTCCAGAGTCAGCTGATCGGAATCTTTCAAGAGCAGAGTGCGTCTTGCCACTATTTGTGGGACCAGCATGGTATATGACTTTTCTTTTTATTGCTCTGGCCTTTGGGAACCTAACATTTCACAAAATATTATTGATATGATTATCAAAACATCACTCAGTTACTGCCCCCCCCCCCATCCTGTTAAGACACAGCGCCACAATGATTTAGAGTCAATTACCAGCCGCTGTTCAGGAAATGAGCCCGCACTCCTTCTCAGGGAGGAACAAAGACTGGACTCGAGAGAGCAGCAGAAATCGAGCCTACAATGATTTCCCTCTAATTGAACCTGTTGTGGCTTGCTGCAGTAAGATGAGCAATACACTAGGTGGTTTTATTCACTTGCTGTGGGAAAACTGATTGCCAGTGATCATTAGTACTGCACTGCAGCCTGTGGAAAAAAGGTCGTTGGTGCCTAGCACCAGACTTTTGATTTGTGGCTGCTGGCAAATTTATGCAGCCGAATCGTAATGATGACCTGTCAAGATTTTAGACGTAAAACTTATTTGGGTTTTCGTGAAAAAATGGAGAGCAAATCTCTGTAATTATGGCTGCTGAACTTTATTATTAAATTTAAAAGGAAATACAAAATCTGATAAGTAATAATAATTTACTTACAAATCTGCAGGACCACGCAAGTCTGAAATCTTTTTGACCTCATCAATGCAGTTCAGCATAGGATATACTTGACGTGCAAATGCCAAAAATAAAGGGAAAAGATTTGTCGCATGGTCTGAGGATTGTAAAAAAAAATAATAAAAAAAATACATTAATACAAAGGTTGTTCAGAATAAATGAAAGATCCAGAAGTATACATTTCCATCAAAAATTGATTTTCAAAAACTAGATAAAATCAATACAAGGTTGTTGTTCTGTCATAATGATTAATGTCAACTAGTAGACTCACTCACCTGAACCATAATATGATTTCCTAAACACTTTCAACATTTCTTTATTTCCTGATTTCATCTGTGAAAGAATCTTCTTTCTGAATTCTTGAAAAATCTGGTGAAATAACTTGCCTGACAAAAATTAAAAAACATTTATTAAAATTTGATAATAACTTAACAATTTTATCAAGTCCCTGAGAACTTAAACTACACCTAATGAGATTCTCCACCACACGCTTGTAAACGTTGTTTAAATTGTTCTCCTTCATACACAATACCAGTAAATAAATAATTGTTTCAGCATGATTCCAGTAGGTGTTAGCTTCCTCTCTATGTATGATATCATAGAGAGGACTCTTTATTTGTAACTCCTAAAAAAGTTTCTTAAATCCCCATACAAACCCTAATAATTTTTGCTGTTTAGCAACCAGTTATTTCATCATGACCCTCAGTGATGCTGATGTTGACATTACAAAGGTCAGATGAATACTTGTTGAGCTCGAGGTACCTGTGAAATTACCAGTACACAATCTGTAATAAAATTTAACTAAATTCCTTACCATTTAACCCATTTTCAAGTGCAGCCTTTTTAATTTGCCCGTCTTCAAAGAAGTCAATTAACAATTTATTTACCTTTCCTGTTTACAAATAAAAAAAAAACCAAAGATATAAATGTGACTATGAGTGGAAGGTAAGGAGTAGTTCAATAAAAAGTTAATTATTACTTACTGAATAGTGCATTCGGAAAACATGGAGGAGAGCCGGTTGGTGGAAAACCCTAGTTCATCAATAGACTGGTAGCCGTCCCTTTCTGGACAGTTAAGAGCACAAGCTATCAACAGCACAGTGAGACTGGAGTGAGACTGGAGCGCCTCTCCTCCAGCCCCCCTCAGCTTGTTTGCTCCAGGTTTCGGGTTTTTTGCGCCCCTTCTCGACTATCCAGAAAAGGAGTGCCAACAGTCTA
Organism: Siderastrea radians; assembly: GCA_964017195.1. Classification (NCBI taxonomy): domain Eukaryota; kingdom Metazoa; phylum Cnidaria; class Anthozoa; order Scleractinia; family Rhizangiidae; genus Siderastrea; species Siderastrea radians. The sequence goes on along the minus strand of OZ024887.1, from coordinate 73,557,982 downwards.
GCTCCAGAAGGACCAAGGTCAGGGGAGAAGGCTGGTCTCTGCATGCGGACAAGTGCAAAACAAACTTTACACCACATTAGAAAATCTCTCTACCCGGGTGAGTGTATTCAAATAGATACTGGCAAACCATTAGGAAAACACTGCCTTGTAAAAGTGATTTCTAGTAACAGGTAACAGAATAGAAGTAGTAGGCAGCAGGGACTGGATTTCCCTGCCTGAAGGAAGTCCAGAGTGAAGTGAGTGGCAAACAGTTGACTGCAAGCATCAAAATGCTGGCTGCCGGCAAATATTGACAGGGCTGGAAACCTAACAAAATACTGGGAATAGCCCTGGGATGGACTGGAAAATCTGTTCACAGAGGGAGGGAGGATAATTCTAGATGTTCTATGCTACAAAATATTGAGTTAAGCCCCAGCAATATGTCATCAGAAAGTGCATCTTTACTCTCCCATCACTTTACCAATCTTTTATTTTAGGAAAGGGGGTGGAGGTTCTGCCTAAAAGGGGTGCCTTTTTTGAGCTTGTAGCATACAGAAGGGTAGTAAAATTTGTTACTATAGTATTTATGGGTTCCCCAAAATAAGTGGCTCCAGAAATATCCACACGAACCCAATGGATGATCATTGGAAGTTTTCTGAGGGGGTAGGGGTCTCAAAAGCTGGCCTTTCAGAAGCCAAAATTTTTAAACAGAAAGTTCCAGTATAAAAAGAAAAGCCCCTCCCCCATTTCACACCTCAGCTGCACTCTGGAACTGGCAGACAAAGACAGTCAGAGCAGTCAAGGAGACGTATAAGCTACAAACAGGCTGAATAAAGACAATCCCACCATGTTTATATCTATTGTGACTTCTACTGTTAACAAAATATTTATTCCAAAGTATCAGGCAGGAAAGGTGTGTGTGATACGCTAAATTTCCTGAGAGAATCAATAGCAGTTTGAAATTGCTGCCATCTTGTAACAAATGCTTGATTACTTATATTGTTTTCCACACTAGGTGCCAGCTAGCGTAGGTGTTAGCTTAAGTTTATAATTTTTTGTTGCATATGCTAAATGTATGTCATTAAAGATGTTTTTATTGTTCATCGTGGTGTAAGATAGGTAAGATGAACGTTTATTCGTTTGTCTCACGATGGAATCACTTTGAGTTGTTGATCGCGACGTTTCGACTGCAATACTGCTAGTCTTCATCAGGCGATGAGGTCAATTGTTTACGTGTCACTATTTTTCCGCAGTTTCGGAACACGCTAACGAAACGGGGCATCTTCCTATTTGGAAAGAAGTTAAGTTTATTGATCGTGACCCTCACTGGTACACACGTAGGGTCAAAGAGGCTATCCATATAAGACTTCATCCGAATAACATCAATAGAGATAGCGGAATCGAAATTCCAGAAGCTTGGATACCTACGATCAGAAAGCACAACAGCCGACCAACCACTAAACGGACCTGTGAGGGAACAACATCTAATAGTCGGAATAATAATGAGGATCGAAATGCACCAATAGCAGCGAACCATCATGCTACAAATAGCGACACGTAAACAATTGACCTCATCGCCTGATGAAGACTAGCAGTATTGCAGTCGAAACATCGCGATCAACAACTCAAAGCGATTCCATCGTGAGACAAATGAATAAACGTTCATCTTACCTATGCTAAATGTAATTACCATGCAGGCTTCGAAATGCAAATTTGTACCTGTTTTGAGTTTAGTTCAGTTTCTAGCCTACTAACACAAGGTTCAAGTTTCTCGTATTTGTTCTTTTGGTGGTAAAGGAAAACCTTCATAGACCGAATATGAATTCTGTATTCTATATGGTAGTGACCTTGCTAGTGAAACTTTCGTCTCACTTGTCAAAGTCAGTGTTGTCTCCCTTGTTGACAGATATTGGAGATCTGCACCCCACCAAGGTTGATTGTCAACGGAGCTGTTAGTGGCCAGGCCAAGGCCATTTTATACCAGAACTTCCTCTTTAAAGGAAAGCATGAAGCTAAACTGGAATTTCCAGAGGGGTGGGTGGGGGGCTCAAACCAAAAACTCATTTGGTGAGGAGGTATGAATATTTTTTGAAACTAAACAATACACATTGAACTAAAACGTATAGCAACTAAATTTAACTACTAAACAGGGTTGCAAAATCAGCATTCCAAAAAGCCCCTGGGAAAGGATACCATTTAAGGGGACTGAACCTCCCTGTACAAACCTGTATCGAGTAGTCCCTCCCAACCTGTATCCCATATCATATCCCATCATATTTACCAACCTGGTGTAAGTACAACTCTCTTCTGAAAAGAGCTGCTGTCACATTCCTCTGTTTCTGGAGAGCCTTTCTCAACAGAAGGTTTTGTGACGTGTTCAGTTAATAATGTACCACAATTCACCAAGCTTTCATTATTTGAAGGATTTTTAGCAAGTCTTTCCACTTGGTTTTGATCATTAAACGTTTCAGATTGTTGCTTAATCAGGTCTTTGTCCAAGGATGATATATTTTCTGCCTCTGCAAGATGACTTTTAACGTCTTTTTCGCTATCGTTCTGTTCCGATAAATGTACATCTCCTTGTAGCAGACTCCTCGAGGACTGCAAACCTAATTTGTTTGAGTTAAATCGTCTCTGTAGAGGTCCCAGACAAGAGAACGGAACATTACTATTCTTCCATGTCGTGAGACTTTTAGAAAAGTAGATGCAACTCCGGGAGAGAGAGCTACGGGTTTCGAGGTCAGGTAAACATACAAAGTTTCTCCAAATTCCAGCATTGCATTTTCCAAACTGACGACATAAGAGCAAATGCAAGTGATTCCTCGAGCAATATTGAATCAACTTGCAAAACGCCATCTTATTTCGGTCTTCGTGAGCGCAGTAAACTCGAAGGTTTCCACTTCTTTCTTGTGAAACACATGTTGTCGTCCGCCATGTTGATTGGTTTGAGAAAAGAGAGAGAATGAGTCGAGGCTAGTGCCCAGGCGCGCTCGGCGCGCTATTGTTGACGTCTGATTATTCTAATTTAAAATTAAGAATAGGGTCTAATTGACAGACATTTTAAAATTCCGTTCGTATTCTTTCCAGATCGCTTATTGATTCCCTGAGCAATAACGCCGTGTATGGATGGCTTAGCGCCTGTCTGCAGAAATCAGTATATAAGCAAGCGTCATAAGGCGCGAAAGTGTGGGAAAGAGCGATAAAAATGGTGAATTCGGATTGGTCAAAAAGGGAAAAATAGTTGCTTCTGATTGGTCAAGCTCATCGTTTCTGCGCCAAGTTGTTGTTTTTTTTTTTCAAACCAAAAGTTCTAACTCAATGCTAGAAAATAACTGCATATTTTGCCATAAATTGAATGAAAACTGGCTTAAAATTTGAAAGAAATACTGACAACAAATGCAGAAGAAAGCTATTCATGTCTATCAAGTTTCGCCAACCGAGTATGAATTAACTGAGAAACAGGTTTGGTGAAAGAAGTTCGCTACAGTCGAAATGGTCTTGCCTGGGTTTGTTTCTACTGAAGAACGCAGCGTTTGTTTGTTGAAGTTACATACATTTCTCCGCGGGAAAAGAGTCAAGTCCATTGGGAAGTTTATTGTTCTCCACAAGGACGTTGCATTGAACTCGTTGTTTGCCCCTTTCACACAGCAATACAAGATTTTCGCGCGAGAGACAGGTAATCTTAAGCTTAAGACTTATTTATGTTCAAACAGAGAAGAATTAAAGCTTATACTGCTATTTCAGTTTCAACGCTTCTAGCTGATCGCTTGTCAACTATTTGGTTTGTATCAGGTTTTTTCGGTTAATTTCTCTAAGTATCTTCGCAGATTTTTACTTCAAGCATGTCCGGCAGCACAGTATTTTCTCGTTATGCGTTTGCCCAGGTTTTCTCAAAATAAAACCACATTGCGTAAAATAATTAGCCTGAAAAACCATGGATAGCTAATAAAACATATAACAACTGATTTTAAAGTTCCATGACTTCAATGTTCTCTTGTGCGCGTGCATTCTAAGCACGAGCAAAACGCCACAAAGACGTCATAAACGACAAAATGGGAGTTTACCATAGAAACAATCAGTTGTGTACAGGTTAGCTTATCGTGAATACACAATTCAATTGTGTTGTTTGTTCACAGTATAAAAGTTGCTTGTTTGTTGGTCAGTTTAATTTATCGAATATGTCTGAGATGAGTGAATACGTTTCAAGAGCGAAGTCCGGTTTTGATGAAAAGTTCGTCAATGATCCGACTTCCTCGGAACAAAAAATGAAATCTCGGAAGAGAAAGCTGGGAAGTGAACCCGTTTTTCTGCGAAAGAAAGTTCGACTGCTAAACAGGGTGAGTGAGAAATTGCTTTCATTATAAAAAGGGCGCATTAGAAAAACATATTTTAGTCTTCTATATTAGAACAAGACTGAGGGCAAATCACAATATTAACAATCAGAAAAAACTTATTGTTTACTTTTCATTTCGTATTAAAGTTGAATAATAACTTAAAAGTGTCTTATCCAAATTTTCGTCTTTGAAAATCTTCTACAGGGATGCTTCAGCGAAGGACGAAACAGAAGCCAATGTAAACCAAAGAGGTAATACTAAAATGATTTCATCTCACCACCCAATTCAAGCTTGTACATTGAATCTCACTTTTTGTTGTTTTCAGTCGCTTTGAAAGATTAAGAGATGTAAGGGGTGCGGAACCCAAGCCCCAAGACGATGGGAAGAAAATCAGTAGCCTCGATAGCTATTTGTCTTTCGACTACAAGGTATGTAAAAATAATCATTTTAATACGGTGCAAATAGAATATACTTGCCATTTTAGTATGGGAAAACAGACAATTAAAGTACTGTTGTTAATTATAGCTTTGTACGCCTCGAGGTGTTGCCGTTTGTAGACATGGAGCTTAATATCGCAGAATAGGAGTCTTTCCTAGAATACAAGAAACCGTGGATTACTCAAATAATCGAGATTTCTTCATCATAGCACTGTTATTTCATTAAGCTTATGATTCAGTAAAGCTATTCGTAGCGGAGCACGGAATAAGTTTGTCGTCGGCTTTGCTTTGTTCCCTAAAAAATGAAACACAGAGGACGTCGAGAATCGAGGAAGTCCTCAGGAAAGCGTAACTTATTCTCTTTTTGTTTTTAACTCCCTGTTTTAGTAAGGACAGCCTCAAACCCTTAAGGAAATTTAAGGCAACAAAATCACTGCAATCTCTGCACAAAGCTCTCTATTTCTTTGATGAGATTGTCCATTCATCTCACATGGGTGAGTGCGAATGATCTCTGGTTCATTGGTGAAGACAACGTTTACCCTCTTTATCTCATTTTGGTCAATATTATATCTTCCGTATGATGAATTCTAAGCAAAAATATCACAAATGTTGTACTAAACTGATTTTCTTATATCTTTAGGGATGTCCGTGGCCAGTGAATGAGATCAAATTTACCTTGTCTGCGAGCAGCTCATCCAGCCAAAACTACAGTAGTTTAGAAGACGAGCCGGGTGTCGAAATACCAACTGAAACTCCCGATTACATAAAGAAAATTACATCAAAACGTAAGTTAAATGCTTTAATTTCTTTACAGTTTGGGGCAAACTCTCGGCTGCGAACTGGCAACATTGATGAGAATAATGTTGAAATGCTAGAAGATTTTACTCAATGTTTTTTTTTCTCCTTTTCCAAAATTTCAGCTGCGTTTGTTGAGCGGTATGATTTGGGAAAAGTTCTTGGAGCTGGTGGGTTTGGTCAAGTCATGGCCGCAACTCGCAAGAAAGACAATCTGCCAGTGAGTCGTTTTTCATGTTGTATTTTATTGTCTTGTTATCATCAGAAGCTTTGAAGGGTGCGGTGTTTTTCGTCAGTTCAGTAGCAGCTGAGATGGTCAGTTCCAGAGAATATTTCCAGCATAAACAAAGGAAGAATTTGACGAAGGACGAACGCTCGAAACGTCTGATTTTGAATTTCTTTACGGTGGCCAATCTACCTTATCAACTTAGTTAATAAATCCAAATTTCAGTTCCCTACCAACGCAGCTCCAATAACACATTTATTCAAAACTAACTCTGTCTATTTCTTTCTCAGGTGGCGCTTAAATTTGTGCACAAAAGTTCAGTCAAAGAATTTAGAAAGGTTGGTAAAATGTAACACGACGCGACTAGTATCACTTTGAGTTCCAGTTCTTCGTCTCATTTGTGGCCATAGAAAAGACCGTGACTCCATGTAGAAGTTTTATATGCCTCAGGGGTAAATTGGGGAATTATTGCTTTGAAATATCAGGAAGCCACTGCAAACCTGTAGCAAACACAGAATCCGTAACTCATTTTTCTTCCTATTCCTCGGTGTAGAGAAACGAACAAGTATCTGATGAGCAAAATTGTGAGCCACATGACAGTTCTGTGCTCCGCGAAGCTATTATCACGGTCAATTCCGATGCTCTCATTCTGGTTATTTTTACAGGCATCTAAAGGCTTTGCCTCCGTGGAACAGTCTATGCCTCATAAGTTAGTTATTAGCGAAGTCACTGAAACTACGGTGAATCAGTAGAGAATCAATAGCTCACCCTTCTTTCTCTCTTCTGTTACAGATTAACGGACGAGAAATTCCCACTGAAGCTTATCTTCAACGCCAAGCGCGAAACAAAAACGCGGTTGATATTTATGAAGTGATCGACACAGAAGAATACTTTGTGTACGTCATGGAAAGACCTGAGAAATGCAAGGATATGTTTGACATCATAGTGGAGCGATACAAGCAGAACAAGACACTGACAGAAAGAGAGGTCCGACGATACTTTGCCCAAATCCTGCAAGCTAACATCTGCTGTGAGGAAAAGGGCGTCCTACATCGAGATATCAAACCAGAGAACATACTTGTAGATATGAGCAGTGATGAAGTCAAGCTCATTGACTTTGGTCTGTCATCCGAAGTTCAACTGGAACCTTTCACAAAGTTCAGAGGTGAGTATGGTGAAATGTCCAATAATTCAAAATAAAATCCTGAATGTGTATCGTCTCGCTTTAACTATTCATAAAGAATCTGTCAAAAGCTTCAGATGATGAAAGGCTGCACCTCAGCTTTTTGGTTCAGTGAGTCAATCGGTCGGTCGTCTGTATTTCAGTCAATCAGACTCACCAAGTCAGTCAGTCGGTCAGTCAGCCAGCTCACAGTCAAAACGTCTGTTAAACAGTCGGTCAGTTAGTCAGCCAGTCAGTTGGTCAGTCAGTCAGTCAGTCAGTCAGTCAGTCAGTCAGTCAGCCAGCCAGCCAGCCAGCCAGCCAGCCAGTCAGTCAGTCAGTCAGTCAGTCAGTCATTCAGTCAGTCAGTCAGTCAGTCAGTCAGTTACCCAAAAGAGAACCACAAAGTCAGTTAATCAGTCTTTTACTCAGTCGGATCAGTCAATCAGTCCGTCCAACATTCGTCAATTTGTTGGTCATTTATTCGTTTGTTCGATCTGTCCGTCCGTCCGTCTGTCGGTCCGTCAGTCAGCCAGTCAGTCCGTCTGTACATCAGTCGGTCACAAAATCATTAGTCAGTCGGTTCAGTGATTAGTCCCTCAGTCAGTATGTCGAACAGAAAGTCACTTCAGTGAACAGTCAGTCGTTGGCTTTGACTAAAACTTGTGGACTAACTGATAAACACAACACTTTGCACACCGGCACTGCCTCCCTTATCTTTTGTAACCTCCGGAAACCTGCGTGAATCAATTCAATCGTGTGATACCTTTATTTCCAGGTACACCACATTACACGCCACCCGAGTACATACAATACAAACAGTATGATGGTTGTCAGGGCACTGTATGGCAGATGGGAATTCTTCTGGTGGATATGCTGTCACCAAGTAAACCGGCATTTAAACATCAAAGTCATGCTCTTTGCATGCAGCCTAGAGTCCCTCACCATCTGTCACCAGGTATTACACCTATCATCCTTATTAATATGAACTTACTTCATTGAACACAGGCTTTGTCTTTATCACCTGATCACCTCGAAACACACCGAACAATTCGATTCATCACCAAGAACAGCTACAACAAGGACATTTAGAAGAGCCTCTACCTCCGTGATTGTGAATAACTCCCCTAATGTTTTTGCTCTTATTCAAATATATACATCTTATTCGATACTTTAACATATAATACGGGCGGATATTTTCCGAGTTGCGATGCGAGCAATGAGCAAAATGTCAGTGCGTATTATATGTCAAGCCATCATCGAATAAGAGATTGAAAAAATCACGTCAAAATTGGGTTTTTCCAGTCCTTCGGCCAGAAAACCTGTGAAATCTGGACATTGCGGTGCAATACATACATCTTATTCGATGGTCTAACATATGAGCAAAATGAGTAAAATGTCTGCGCGTATTATATGTTAAACCATCGAATAAGAGATTTATTATTTCACTTGAAAGAAATTACTTCAAAATTTGGTTTTTCCAATCTTTCGGCCGGAAAACCTGTGAAACCTGGATTTCACGGTGCAATACATAATTTTACTGTGTAATACCGTGGCATATTTTGCGCGTTCTCTTGACCTTATATGGTAAAATGGCGCGAGAGTGGAATAATAACTACCTTTATTGTCTATTTTCAACAGAGCTGAAGAATCTGATCTATTCTCTGCTGAACACAAATCCATGCAATCGCCCGACACTGAAACAATCTCTGCAACATCCATGGTTCGCCATGACAAACTAAAACTTTACTGCTTCACTGCTGCTATCGCCAGCAGGAACCTGTCACCAGTTATGGAAGAAATCTATTATTGAATCAATGAACTGAATTCATAGACTTTAAAATACAAGGCACTCGTAACTTAGATATCATCGACTACACATCGTTTTCACGTTGTTCTGCTTCAAAATCTTTTATATTGTTACTCTGAACTTAACACTGAAGTAATACAAACGAGAGATGGGGGTGGCAAAGGAAGACTCCGGATATTGATGCTGCTATAAATCGTAACATTCGAAGTTTCTATTTTCTAGTGCAGTCAATAGAAACATTTGACAGGCAAATTATGTTAGCACAACAAAGCTGTCTTGTGACTCTTTGTTTTGTTTTGTTTTTTCAAAAATTAGGGAAGTTGTGGCTAAAAGTACCGCGCATCTTCTAACAATGTGTCTGCTGATTGATCACTTTGGTAGGAAAATCAGAAAGTCGTAAGCAGGGTGTTGAAAATTGTACCTCCAACCCAGTACCCAGGCTTTCCCTTCCTGCTCTTATGAGCTTGGTGCGAAATGCCCACGAGAGGAAGAGAAAACCTGGGAATTAGGCTGATGTAAACCGCGTTTACGGTTCTCTGCTTAAGTACGTCAGGCGCTTGGCTTCCTTTGCTACTGCTTAGAAACTCCATATTGTTTTTTGCTCATTTCAGGATGGCAGCATTCAATTTACGTTTGACAAAATAATCTGGAAGTTCCTAGAAGTGACATTGTTTTAGTAATTGTGTGAGGGTATATAGGTAAGAGTGAGGGTTGGGAGAATGGGGAGGGTAGTTAAGTCTCAACACAGCTGTCATCTTGAATTGAGCGAATGCCGACAACGGACGGCAGAAATTTGGGTTGGGGAGGGGTGGGAGAGGACTTGCTTGTGAGTTAATGGCTACCCTGATGGAAACCCTTCATCCTTTCATAGGGTCGCGTATTAAGATATTTCTATAAGATATTTCTATTTTTTATATATCTGTAAGGTCCTAATGATCTTAGTTATCTTGTGTAGGATTAATATGCGAGTAAACATACTGTAGTAGTTAATTCATGAGTGTAGTAAGAACAAATATGTTTAAAGAAAAATTAAGATTCAGATCAAGGAAGTTGTTTTCTTCAAGAGAGTTTTAAAGAAAACGAACCTTCCTTAATCTTAACAATAATCGTTTCTTGCCAAAAATTCTTAACCATTCCATGATAGTGTTTTAAATTCTGTTTTGTTTTTCCAAAAGTCTTACTTAATCTAAAAGGTTTTTATCAATAAATATATAATTAAAATATTATAATAATGTAGTAGAAAAATAATGCTCTGCATAAACTGTATTTTGTAATTATAAATAATTTTCCATTAATCAGTCTGCAAACTTTGTAAATAAAATATTTTCAGTTATTTTTATCAATGTGTACTTTTTACTGTCTTTAAAAATGGATCCCCAAAAAGAGCCTCCGTGAGGGCAAAGTATCAAACGAATATAGTTATACTCCGCCGTATCTGAATCTCATCTGGATACAGCTCCACTGAGTGGTTACTCTGCGAACAAGCTTTTTGCAATCCTCCGGCTCTGCAGTGCTTTCCAAGCGGTTGGACAAAGCAACCCGTTACATGGCAACTGTGGAGTGGCCCTTTTGCAGTTTGAATTACAATTAATTTAGAACTTTTAAAACTGCTATTTAATCGGCAGCTCAGAGTACTTCCCTAGAGTGTCAGACAGTGAATTCAAGTATCCCAGTCTCCTGAGAGCCAAAAGGAGCTAGCGCATTGACTAAATACTGAGTTGCACCATTTGGCGACTTGGGGACGCTCCCGACCAAAACTGCTTACGATACTACCCATCTTTTGTAAGGTTCCCAAAATAGTTGCTATCTCTACAAAGTCTACAGGACAATTTCTTGGAGGAAACTTCTACGGTTCATTTCACAGGATTTCATTTTTTTCCAATATGGGACATAAGCCCTTCATAATAAGGAGTTGTGTTATTCCTCTGGTATTTCAATTATACAATATTAAGCTCGGGCCAAACGAGAACAAGAGTTGACGAGTGAGTCTAGCTCTTATCTCGCTCTTATTTCGCCAAGAACTCTCGTTGACTCTAGTGCGCTCTCGGCCACTCTTGTGCCCTCTCGGTCACTCTTGTGCGTTCTCGGCCATTCTCGTGCTCTCTCGGCCACTCTCGTGCGCTCTTCAGCGACTATCCTGGGCTCTCGAACTCTCACTCCTGTTTGGCCTTTAAGTCTTATTCGCGTGCTTTCAAAGAGTGATTCCCGCCAGGTCTAGAACTTTTGCTTTCGTTTGTTTTGTAAATCTGTCTCAGACGTTTACCACAAAATCTGCAGAAAAGTGTTCTACTACTTGACAAAACATAGTGTCCCGTACATAAGTTAAATAAATAAAGGTTCGTCTTATTGGTGCTCTAGGATTCTCTGAAACAAATGTCCGTTTTCCTTAGTGCGCAACTTTGATTAATACCAATGGAGTTAAAAGCATGAATGTGCAATGTAAGGTGACATGGTAAACTAGATGAGAGAACCAAGAAAAGCGATTGAATTTTCACGGTTGATTCAGTACAGTATTTTATAGGCAGTGCGCAGGGCATGGGTCCAAATACGGTACTGAAGCCTTGAAAGCCTTGGGTGTCTACAATTACCTTTGCAATGTTCAGATATAAAATGTGTCATCACTGAACTGACGAGATCGCTTGAGATTTTGTGCGTCGCTATAGAGAATTAATGCTCGTAGCTTGCTTTTTTCTTCAGGCTCCCCAAATTGAGAGTAACAGCGTATTTACTTCAAGTTTTGCTTTTGTATTGTCAAAACTTGAGTTTAGTTTCACACGGCATACATATTATACGGTTAATTTATTGCTTTTGATTTATTTTAACTTTATCCAATTTAGCTACACAATAAATCAGTACAGCAATACAACAGAATACGAATACTGGTATGTATTTTACTTCAATTTATGTGTGGCTGTCAAAATAGAGCACACACGTGACGTCGTCGTCGCCATGTTGATTAACAAAGGGTTTCTCGATAGCTCCCTTTGTTCACTTTGTTATGGTACTCCAACTTGGCCCGGCCATGTCACTGTCATTTTGGATCTCTAAGGATTGGTTGCATACGTTCCATATCGAGTAGTAGTTACATAAAATATGTTTGAAAAACCAAAATGGATAAACAAGATTTGATAATCACAGACTCGAGGATTACTGAGAGGTTGATGTATCTATGTCACCTCACAGTAAATGAATGTTAATGACCTTTTAGGTTTGCGTACAAGTACAAGATTGAGTACAGTTGAGTACGTGGTACGACGTTTCGTTTCTACTTTGCATAAGTCTTCGTTCCCAGATTCTCCTCATCCGCCAGCGGTCACCTCAGAGAAGCTCGGGCTTTGGGGACGTGACTGAAAATCTTAGTCGATCATCGTCTCCGTAGCCTGAGCTAAAAGGTCACTTCCACCCGCCCCTACAGTCTCAAAAAATACTGATCGCAAGTTATAGTTATATAACCTCACCATGCAACACTAGTAAAGCGGTGAACTAATTTCAACTCCCCCAACAGAGCTGAAATTTCAGATTCAAAGAAAAAATGTCAAGTATTGACCTGTTTATATTTGACTGAGTACTAGTGTTGTTTCACTTGACAAAAAATTTTTCATTAGTTGTCAAGCATCTACCACTGTTCTTATTTGTTCGGTCTTTCCATCCCCACCCTTCGGCATTTGACTGTTTAGTTTACGAAATCTTATTAAATTTATCACCTTAAAGTGTTTAAATGGGAAACAAACCATGACTTGTACTTAATTTAAGCGATATTTTCGGCCCTGGGCTGGGAAACTTGAACACAAAACCTTAACTGACAAGACTCAAATGCCTGCATCTGCACGTCCTCCCCCAGCCTAACATTGTTAGGTGGATCTTCATTGTTCTGAGCTTCTTTAGTTTTTCAATGACATTATACATTTCGGTCGGAAGTTTCGGAACCCTTTGCAGGGTTTCCGAGGAAGACTCTCTCTACTGAGTACTTTTGAAAACTTAATGTACAAGATTTTCCCGCCAGTATCCTGTAACCAGTGAAAATTTCAATACTGGCATAACTTTAAAAGAGAAAAGCTACAGAATGATGTGCCACTAACAATTATTGAACCCTGCAGCTGGATAAGTCAATGACCAGCAAAACCTTAATATATGTTTTAAACAATTTTCTTAAACAAACAATGTGACTGGGATAGAGTTGTATCCAAATCTAGATTATTCCAATACCTGTGTAATATCAGTTCCTTTAATCGTTGCGAATACGATATTAGGGACGGACCATTAGAAAGGTTATGGGAAGGGCGGGCGATGTAAAAAAAATTCATGCAGGGAAAATTGAGAGAAAAAAATCATGCACAGCAAAAAGCCCAGAAAAAATGTTCTTGCATGCGGAAAAAAATATTCCTGCAAGGGAAATGTTAACGAAAAAAATCCACGCAGCTCGAAAATTCCCCACCCCCACCCCCCATAACTTTTCTAATGGTCCGACCTAAAGCGGAAGAACTTAATCATTTGATAGACAGCAATTAAGCCCAAGCAGAATAATGTCCAATATTAAATAATAGCCAAAACAATACGTTGTGCTTATTTGCATTAGACTCCGCGCATCAACAGCCAAACAGGCTCCATAGTGAAAAATAGCGAGCAAGAAAAATCAGCCAACGGAAAGAGCCGGTTTTTCTTGAACCTGTTCACAAGGTGGCAAAACAGGCCTCACACTACACTGATTTATTATAACATACGTACCTCTTGAGTGAAAAGCTTAACATAGTAATATGCATGTTTAAAATATGTTAGGTCATTTAGAAAACAAATAACGGTAGAACTTAACTCTCATCACGGCGCTCAAAATACTGAATATACACACACACACTGTAACAGGAAGCGAGTACCACGCGCGTGATTCACCTTCAAAATAATACATAAAAATCATGAATATGTTTTCTATCACAAAAAGAATATTAGACATCAGAAGAATTCTAGTTAACGTTTTATCTTTTTCTTGGACTGTTTTCCCTGCCGCCCCATCGTCTCTTATCCAGTACAAACACATTGCTACAGGAATGGTAAAGCAGTTAGCAGCACAGGCACCAGTGCCGGTACGATTGCAAAGATCGACTACACATCTGGTAAAAACCATGAAAATAGAGTGAAGCAACACCACCATGGTAAGCCACCACTGGAAACTGACTGTAAAGTAGGTGAAAGCTAACAGTCGGCTGCCCAAGTGAAATAGCTGAGATATATAGAGTACAGCTTTGACTTTGATGCCGATATTGACCTCCAAATGCTTACGGTCACGCAAAGATAACACTGTCAATATCCGCCACTCATCAGCAATGATAAATGTCCACGCTAAACTCAAGAAAGAAATGATTACGGAAATCATTTGAATAACTGAAATCCGTTCCTGCTGAACGCTCATGGCGTAAAGTTGGATTATGAACTGCGGCGCTGATTCAAGAACCGCCTCGAAGATTCCACTCCAGGTCGCATAAAACATAATATCCTTAATCTCTTTATGGCCGTCGGCGTCTAACTCCTCCCCACGCCACAGCTTCCTAAAATTCCTAAGACATAAAAGAGATCCACGAAGTCTTGCCAAAGCCACTGAGAATGGATTGCAGAATCCACAAATTAAAAGTTTAGCGACTCGGCTTATCCTGTCTATTTTGAAATGCCAGCAGTAGAGCATCGAAATCACCAAAGTTGGTAATATTACAAATGTGAGTCCCACGCCAAACCATGTCTTGTGATCTGCGCGGTAAAACTCTGCTAGAGTGAGTATGTCTGTGATTGGGTCAGCAAAAGATAAAATAGCTCCCACAAGGAGCAAAAACGTGTCTTTCCATGTAACTTCGATAGTAATCCCCTCTTCGATCGTGCTGAGATGAATTTTGGGCGGCATGTTTCCATCAGCCTACGGAGCCTTGTTTTATAACTTGCCAACTAAACGTCTGAAATATTTATATTGCCAAGTTTTAATTTTCAAGTCACCGCCTTTCATTACTGTTAACTACCCAATCGTGTCCGTCAATCAAGTTGTGTCAGAAAGGAGCTGTGATTGGTACTCGCCACAGCTGTTACCATTTCAGGCATGCATTTCAGGTGATTTCTTGCACCGCGGAGCGTCTGTGTGTCTGTGAAACGTGTTGTGATATCAATCGTGTATGTGGGAACTACCTGGTGGGGGTCGGGGCATTCTTTCCCGGGAGAAATAGGAAACATATATAAAAGCCCCCTGCACAACCCGGCCTGGGCAATCGTAAAATCGATAGTCGATAACACTCGATAACAATCGATAAAATTAGTTCATTGTTTCGGAAATTGATAAAAATCGAGTAATGAATTTGTTGTGAGAAATCGATATTTATCGATTTTTCAATTACTTTTATCGAATTTTATCGAAAATTAGCATTTTATAGGTAACATTTGTCGTGTCGACAACTTCTATAACCAGTTTTGTCAATTTGATTGCTATACGATATTATAAACGCTTCTAAATCTTTTCTAGGCTCATAAAATAAACACTAAGTACTGATGCCAGACTAACGTTGTGATGATAAATGACATTCGCTTTGATAAACGCATTTTAAAAACACATGTGTAATGTCTCTATACTGAAACAAAACAACCAGGAACAGCCACGGACGTCAACCGGAAGTTCCCTTTGTTGGCTTGTTTTTACCCCTCGCCAAAGCATGAAAAAGTCATGTTTTGGTGTCCAGTTGCTTGTGCCACAAGCCAGACAAAACAAAGGACCCACGAACTGATTTTAATTGAAATAAACTGTGGTTTTGAGTATGTAGCAACCTTGTCCATGTTTTCTCTTTTGTTTTTACTAAGTCACTGCAAGTTCTAATATCGTGCTAAACAAAAGATTGCTGGCGCTTCTACTCAAAACGTTTTCTTTGGCGGTTGCCTTGATTAGATAGGTAGATAGCCGAGATGTCACTTTCGCAGATACTCGGGTCGATACAGCACCACATTTACTGAAATACAAATACAGTTTTACTTGGGAACAAAGACACTGCAATCATTTTACTACGATTAAACGTTTTTTAAAAACAAAATCAATGCCAGAAGTTAAAGACCTGTAGGATCGACATCCATCGATATTAAAAATCGATAACATAGATGACAGTAATTACCAGAAGAGTTGCGAGTATCGATTTTTATCGATTGATCGATACAATCGATAACGTTTACGTGATTGATATCGATTGCTATTGATTTTTAGTATAAATCTACTAGCGTTCTATCACTAATGCTGTTCTCTGACTGGCTACGCTACTCACTATCTATTCTGTTGTAGATAGTGAGTAGAGTGTTTTCCGCGCGCGGTGTGACCTATTTGTATCATTTTTCAATAAAAACATGTAGTGTCTGCTGTTAAGTTTTGAACGTCTAGTAGATTTATACTAAAACAATTAGATTATTCGCTCTCGATTTCTATGCGTGATAGTTGATTCGGCCTTCGGCCTCATCAACTATCACGCGATAGAAATCTCGAGCTCATAATTTAATTGTTAAATAGAACGGTTTTCCGATATCGATTTTTATCGATTGCCCAGGCCGGATGTACAAGAGCACACGTTCGGACAAAATTTCTATGACTTAGCCGTTTCAGGCAATTTCTCAGCTTTTAGAAGCATTTAACTGTACGACACTACGTTTTCCAAGGTCCTCTTTTTCTGCTCCGCATTTTCAGCTGCATGTCACAATAAAAGTACCGCTACAGAGCCAAACGATATAATTAAACTTGCCTTTACTTGAAAAACGAGCCTTTTATTTTTGGATAACGTTTTTCATTTACTTTGTGCAGCTTTCGTTCCTTGTGCGCTTGCTGTTCCGCTGTCCAAACGCCATTGCCGGCACACAAACAAGGACATTTGTCAAAGAATATTTGTTCACCCACGTACACGGTCAAATCACTTGTCATAGAAAATTTGCTCGTGCGCATGGGGCTTTACGTCAGTGTACTGAAATTCAATTTACAACGACAACAATGCCGATTTGTCACGATCAAGGCTTATCCTGGCTTATGCTATAGCCCCGCGCTGTTTAGAATACCCCCATCACCAAATTTATCGACAAAGGCATTCTTGGTGGCCACAAAAAGCCCTAAATATGATTATACATGATACGATTGGAATCCTTGTACTCAAGAGCTCGCAACTTCGATGACTTAATGTTTATATTCCGTCTGCGCTAGTATTTGGCCGAAAAAGGCAACAAATTGTCAAAAAATATCATGTAACCAGTCCCTTCCCTCTATCAACTCCCTTCATCCCTCGTGATGGGACCTAAAATTAGCAAGTTCAGCTCTGATGGGATTAATTAGTAGAGGAAATAGGGTAAAGGTAGAGCAATCGTGGTGGCTTTTCCTATGGGAAACTTATCCACGAGTGCTAAAATAACTGCGTTCGTGACTATTTACTTTCTTACCCTGTATTTTAATCAAACGAATTGAAGGTGACTAGTTTATATCATGCTTTACGAAGAAATCAGGACCACAGAGAATGTCCAGTTAACTGGGGAGTGGATAATATGTATGACCTTTTCCAAACTGTTATTTCTCTAGTTAAAAGGGGGGTTAAAACGTAAAAAGACGTAGTTCCAAAACTTGTGTAAATGCTTTCTTAAATATTTCGCCACGCTGCATTGGATTGCACACATATTCACTTTCATAGCCGCATGTCTCCCTTATGCATGGTTCAATTTTACCTGTTACCACCCCCCCCGGGCACACCCCCGGGGATTTGCAATTCTGTTCTCACTTGGCGGTCTATTCCCCATCCCCAGGCACGCAGAAAGAGACAATTCCCCACCCCCGGGACTCCTCATCGACCACAAATACGTTGTTTTGTGTACAAAACAAAGATAACGATTTTGATTTCCGTACACTGGCAATAACCAGACGTTTTGATAAGAACTTAAATGCTTTTCTAGAGTTTCTTGAACGAAAGAGACTACATCTAAAATATAGTAAAAACATGAACACTATATTTGAAACAGAAAACTGAAGAAAAACCTCTAACCGCACTGGCATACGGCTAGCGAGTAAGGAAAGGGTCTTCACCACGTAATTTATTCTAAATATAGCCCATACGCACGAGAGGCCAGTGAACAAATTGATGGCAGCATTTTAAAGGAGTTTTTCTTAGCTTGTTTCATAAGAATGAATACTGGACTGAGACCTCTGTTTAATATAAAGCCGTGCATCCGTTTTCATATAGAGTCTATTTAAGTCGTCTTAGTATATACATAAATACGCTGAAGAAAATATTTCTCTGCTTGTGACGAACGCCATCCATTCGAGTACACATCACACGTACATTCGTTTAACAATTTATAATAAAAGTACCTTTGAATAAAGATTTTAATTTTGAGAGATTATTCTTCTCTGACCAGTCTGCTATAAATTCTAAAGATTCTCCCTGGAAATAGGCAGTCTTTTTCACGCGGTTCGGCGTCAACCGAGAAGCGACGTACTTCACAAGAACAAGAAGTTATTTTCGATTTGCACCGCCCCCCTCCCCCCAGGACAAGACCGCTTCAAACAATTTCCCACCCCTGGGACCGAAGGGCTGGACTTGTCCCCGGGGTTGCCCGGGGGGGATGGTAACAGGTAAAATTGAACCATGCATTAGCTTTGATCTCTGTTCGCTAACAAAAGCCCTCTTTAGAAAAGCACGACGTTAATTACAAATATACAACCTGGTACGAAGGGAAAACTACGTTTACAGATTCTTTAGGTAGTCGAGCATTTTTTTACCAGTTAGGATTTGATTCAGGTTCAGATTTTCTCCGACTAAATGAAAGCAAACACTTGTAAACTTGGTCTTTCCGATCAGCACCTCCATCACAGCAGCTCGCCCCAAGCCTTTGTCGGTTTGGATAAAAGAGATTTGGGGAAGAGAATAAGTCCAAGTTTAAACGAAATTGTTTATTGAGAAATATCTCGCATTCGCAGCCATAAATAAAAGAAATCTATCATAGAAATCCGCAAGGAAGAGTGTGTTTGAAAAATAAAGCCTTCTCAAGTTTGTTTATTTTGACTTGTATCTCCTCTGCTTTCATTTCTATACGATCTGCTAAAATGTTAAGCAGCGTTTGATAAGAGCTATGAAATGAGTTCAGATTCTGCTCACTGACTGAGTAGCAAATGTACTTTGAATCTTTGTCGTCCTCAAACACTGTGTCTACGTTAATTCCACGAGAACGCAGTTTACCAAAACAGTTAAGTTCCTCGTTGCCTGCCACGTGCGAGCACGTGCCCGGAAAACTTGTGACTTCAGGCCCGGTCGAGTCACTGAACTCTTGCTCACGTTCTTTGTTCATCAGGCTTTTGAAAAGTTGTGCGTATCTTTGCTGGCTTTCTTCGTTTGTTGTTCTGTGCCACCGAAAATTTTTCTCTTGGGCCCCAGTGTAAACTTTGTCGGAAGCCTCCCATGAACCAAAGATGTCCGATTTACAAAAAGACGTGTAGACTGTGGGGTTACGCACAAGTCTGAACTGCTCCTCTGTCCAAGGGATGCCATTTTCCAATTTCTTGGCCTCACAGCATTTCCAACTTTTTAACCAATCAGTGAACAGGGGAATCTTGCCCTGTGATTTGTCATTAGAGCTTGATTCCATTGGTTCAACCTTCCTTTCTTGTTCTCTGTAGGTAAACAACAACAACAACAAGAATTCAACTCAGTGGAGATTGCTCTAACTTGCGCCTGTAAGGTTTTCAATCTACAGTGCTTTTCAACACAACACAATACAATGAAAATGTGATATACAAACTGAACTATGACAAAGGGCTAACATACGAAATGCCAGCTTTTGAATCTCTATACGTTGGCCAATTTGCCTATTAAATATCAACTCAATGGATCAAAGTTTATTTAACCTACGTAGTGTGTGTCTCTGTGCGTTTTCTCTCTCGTTGGAGGCATTTTCGCTTTTTGACCACGTGTGGAAGCTGGACATCACAACGTTTGAACTTCACATACAAGGGAATCTTCACAACTGAACCACTCCACCAACCAGTCTTTTACTTATTCAATATTATTATTGGATAGAACAGATCCACAAGTTCTCCTAAATATGATAGCAAAGGCTGCTACCTTTCTGTTCTGTCGTCAATTCCATAGAAGAGTTTCATGGCCACCACAATAAAGGCCATGGCACCAGCTTCGAAGTTGGGGATGCAAGGCAAATTGCTTTTGTGCAGTGCAGGATGGATGTTTCCCTTGATTTTGACCTTCTGCATGAGACAACGCACAATACCGTGCAGAAAACCTGTTTAAAATTTGAAAGAGCTGCTCAGTTACAAATTACAGCAGTTATTATAATTGAGTAGCATAGCATAGTAGCTCTAAATCTCTATAGTGAATAGTTTTATTTTAATTGTTTGTTTGTTTTGTTTCAATGATTCCTGCCCCAGTTACCTGGAAGATGAAGGTCTGTAATAAAACGAGCTGTATATGTGGACCACTTCTGTTCTGGAAAACACGGAAGGCACAACATTCTTGCAATTCTGTCTACTGACTTCAGGACAGTTCGCATGAGAGGAACTCTGAGGAAACAGGAAACGATACACGGTGAACTTCATTTGAACTTATTAAAAAAAAAACATTACTATTACTCACAAGTAACTACTCTCCAGGATCTGATTCTACACAACTGTGCAAGCAACCTTGCATGAAATCCTATACGTATTTGAATCCTGAAGTTGTACATTGCACTTAGATACACATGTATGTTTTACCCCACCACAAACAGCTCTTCTCATGACTCTACAACCGACAGATTCAATTTGGGAGCACTCTTCAGGTGCTCTCAAACTTGGCGACAGTGCTTTTTCAAATGTATTCACCCAGATTAGTTTTAATCTACCCAAATATCTTCCCAGTCCGCACTAAACCAAAAAACAATAATAATCTTTTGAGAGAAAATAACAATAAACACATGAACAACCATGGCTGTTCATTACATCATTTCAAATTTGTGATCAAAAGGTCTTGAAAGCAGGAAACAAATTAGAATTCTAAGAAAATACACCACACTTTTTCACTGACAATGGCAGTTGTAACCGCAGACACGTCTTCAAAATTAGAAAGTGTCACAAGTGTGTTTCCTTTTTATTCAAATTTGTGATCATAATTCAAAAACAATGTATTGGACAATGAAAATCATACTCCCCAAACTAGGCAAAAGATGTATTATTTGTATTCACCTGGCAGGAATTACAAGTGCAATCAAATGGTTAAGTGTCACATTCTAACCCTGAGGTTACAGCATTTAATACCAAATCTGAATTAGAATCTCTTGTAAGAAGCTACCTCATGATAGGGACTGCCTTTTTGTGATCCCAATGATGGTTGTTACAAGTGCTTACCTTTGGGGGCACAAACAAGGAGAATCACCTGTTCCAAACTTCATGTAACCAGGAAGGTGCCTGGTTGCCTGGAAGTAAGGTAGCTGACCTTGTTTTGCCCACCTGCAAGATAAAATATACAGTCTACATGTATATTGCTCAGGTAGATAGCCCTCTCTCTCTGTTTGTATTATAGTTGTCATTCCTGCAACACAATGTGCAAAAGTGAGCACTTAAAATTATTAATTAGCATATTTTTTGTATGGAATCCAATCAGGATTAGAACTTCGAGGAAGGCAACTAAAAATATCCAGGGAACATGAATTGGTTTTTTGGTGTTATTCTGTCATATTTTTGCAGGCCTTGGTGTGATTATGTTGTGTTTGTTTGAGGTATTCAGGGCTCAAGACTAACTTTTGTCTTTACTGGACTAGGGTCTAGAGATGTATCAGATACATATTATAGCCTAATTAAATTTTAACCACTGTTACATTTCATAAAGCAGTTTCAAAGTTTTGTGCACTTGTTAGGTTGTACCAAACCTTTAACATGCTGAAAAGTATGGAAGAAATGTTGTAGATACACCATGAATAAAGTGCTTTCCTTCACCAGTCCTGTTCATCTTGTTCAGTCTTGCCTTTCTTTTCTAACAGATTTGATTTCTAGTGTTTTCTAGGGTAAATGTAAAATCTGCTAACCAAACATGCTTTATTACTAGCCTTTGGCTAATTGGCTACTGTTAGTCTAGAAAACTGAATTATTTGTTTAATTTAAATGACCCCACAAGCTGCTAGTTTTAAAACCTCACCGTGTATAAATAGTTGCTTTTAACTGTCATTAACAACCCTTTTTATCTTTTTCTTATGTGTTCATAAAATAATAACTATTACACATCATAGTACCTTATTAAGTCACTCATAAAAACTGGTTCATCAATCCAGAGCAAGCCAAGATAACAGAAAGCCAGTGTTAATTTAAGAGACACATGGCCAAGTCGAACCTTCTCCCTTTTCCATTTAGCATTTGAAGGTTGAACAGCAACTGAACCGACAAATTCATCTTCGCTGCTTTCTGGACTGTCTTCACAAAACGCATCATCTTCATCTTCCTGCTTGTTACTGCTAGAGAAGGCTGCCCAGTCATCACCAAGGTTTATATCATTAGCACCATCATGGTTATCTTTAAGAGGAGCTTTAGAAGGATCATCATCTAACAAAGTGGCAGAGACACCAAATGTAAATTAACTTAATTTATATCTTTTGTCGTTTTTTAAAAGAGCTAACCCTTACATCTATTCATGACCATAAAAAAGCTTAGTTTCTGATCCCTTATAAATATAAAATGTAAAGACAAATCTAAATAAAACCTTTAATTAAATTAAACACAAAGAGATTACATTTTAGGGGAGGTAACACACGCAATGAAAAAATGATTGTGCATATCAGGTGTACCTTCATAGAATTCCTCATCACTGTAGTGTGAACACAACTCTAATTCATCCTCATCATCCACATCAGTTTTCTTTAATTCTCGCAGCTTTCTTTTATTCTTGCCAACTAGCTCAGCATCACGACAATAAAAGACAGAGCTTTTCTGTGGCAATGACCCATCGCGGTTGCCAGTAAAGGCATTGCCAGTTACTTGAAGGTACTTGTACCAAAGTTTAAACACAACATCCTGGAAACAAAATCAGAAAAGCAAAGACTATTCAAAACAATGATTACTTGCCTCCGTCACTTTTTGTTGTCTTCTCAGTCATTTATTTCATTTAACACCCTAAATACCTACGAAGAGAATTTAATGGTCTTCGACATTGCTTCAGTCATAATTTTTTTCTGGCTACGGCCCTGGTATGGTAAGCTGCGACCAAAAAATAGAAACTCAAACAAGATAAGAAAACTTTGTTTTCACATGGTGTATTCATCAAATTAATTTAAAGTACTATAAATTACAAAGACCCAACTGAAACAAAAACTGAAAATGTGATCTGAGACTTGGCATGGGTGACCAGACAAACTTTTACAGGTAGAAGGAAGTTAGACAAAAGTTACAAAAAAAGCAATTTTAATACAGTATTGGTGGCTTGTTAAATACATAAGTAATTTCTGTATGTGATGTTCAGTATGTTTCGAACATGGGCCAAAGAAAAAATCTGAGTCCCAGATGGAACTAGAACCCATGACAATCCACACACCACTCAGAAGTTACCTTTAATGCTGGGTTGATTCCTAGTCCTATAAGGAATTCCACCTGAACTTTGAGGATACGCTGATAGGCTTCATACATAAACCATGGTTTTCCCTTGTCTGCAACTGTTTCATCACATGCATGGGTAATCAAGAGAAAAAATACAGTCTGGGTTATAAAAGAACACAGACACTATAGGAGTAAATTGAGTTGCATATTAATGGCCAAAACTCAAAGATGAATGACAATATGACTGGGTACAGAGAGAGACAATGTGAAGAAGACTTTCTTGCCTAAGGAAACAGCATGACACAAAGAAAAACTCATTAGGATGTAACCAATACTGTTTTTCTTTCTGTAATGTTCACTCAATAGAGTAAATTCCACACACTTCACTTACTTTTTTATTTGCAATCATACTACAACAATGACAACCACAACAACAAAATACAAAAAGGGAAAGAAAAAAGGAAAGGCAAAAAAGAAAAAAAAAATTAGTGCCGTCCTGCCAGATTTGCACTACAAAATTAATTATACAACTTCAATACAACGGAGAATGACCTATTTACACAACGTTAGGTACATTAGTTTTCTTACAATAATATTGCCTACAAATCTTACATTGGAGTGTGTTGACTTACTATTTTTTACAGTTGTTTTACCAGGTGTCACATACAATGTTACATTCTAGTATGTATTTCTTATGAAAGAAAAGGAACAAAGGGAGAAGCATATGAGAGGGTCTGTTGACAAAGTATCAAAAAGGAGAGATCGGTTTTAACTTGAAATCTCAATTTTCCATTGAATTTTTAATTTATTTATAAATTGAGAACATTCAGGATTTATCTCACCACTTTTACAACTATATAATTTATGTACTTTTTTATTAGCAAGACGAGTAGATCTAGTTGGCGTCTAAGGTTGCTGTTTATAGAAGGAGAGGGGTAGTTCTGAAATAGAAATTGCTCAGTTGACAAATTTATAAATGTTCTATTGATTGCATTGAACCACGATAAAATTTCCTGATAAAATTTTACATTGATAGGACATTCTAAAAAGGTGTGTTCCAATGAGTCAGAATTTTACACTGAGTGCAAATGTCATCATTTCTGATTTTGAATCTCTTGAGTTCTCTATTAGTTACTAAAATTCTATGAAGAAAATAAAAATATATATCTTTTTGAAACTGAGGCCTGGAGCTCAGCCTTTCACATGAAAATACCTTTCCATTGACATGCATAATTATGAGCTAATTGGTTGTGCACCAGGCCTCACTTTGAAAGAGAGGCTAGAGGCAATTTGGAAATTTAACTATTTTTTTTAACAACATTTTGAAACATTTTCAACCTTCTTTTAATTAACCTAAGTACAAGTAGTGGCACCATAACTGCCAACTGAGGTAACACATTGTAAATAGTAAATCTGAACGGCCATGGTGTGGATAAATTATGACTTTTGACCAGATGTGGTAGGATGTATCATACAAAAAACAACTTACAAAATGTCTTTTTTTGTCCTTTTTTCCCCTTCTTTGATACCTCCAAACGAGAGTCTGGCACTTCATGCCCTGCTTCAATGTCTTCATCTCTGATGTCCTAAATTAGAGTGGAAAGTCCTAAGAAGGTGCAAGAGGGAGGTAGCAGGTATTATCAACATAGGCTTTGTGGATCAATTGAGATCTCCTGATGAAAGGTGTTGGGTTTCAATTTTGGCTGTTGTATAAGGTTTCTAATGGCTGTCTTTTTTATAAGATTACTGTTGTATCTCTCGCAAAATGGAAATTATGCATTCAACTACTTTTGTACTAAATCAGGCCCATAGCAAGGCTGAAATAACTGGAGGGGCCGAGCAAATTGACCTAGTCAACCCCCCCACCCCGTCAAAATACAGACGTTAACCACAAATAAGTCATCAGGCATACAAAAATTCTTCTCAGATAGATACTAACACTGTTCACAATGCCACAGTTTGTGTCGATTTCGTCAAAAGGGACTCCTTTATGGGGACCTCGTTCGTTGAAAATTTGCTAAAAAGCGGCTTCCTGTTTGCTTTCCGCCGACAAAGTTGTTGGGCAACATCCACGAGATCTATAGCATCGGTTTTCAAAAAGTATCCTTAAAGTTACAAGATTAGTTAAAATTCAGACATTTCGACAGCTGCCTAACCTTTGTAAATGTTTACATAAAGTTTGTCACTCGATTGTGAGATAAATATAATTTTGTTCCTTAGACTTATTTTACAACAATGGGCTTAAGGTGATTCCATTCAATTGCATTACGCATCCTTTCTGCGCATCATTTCTTGCGTGATTAGCGCGTGCACGAGCGCGCGCACCTTCGGAACTTGGTAGGTTTTCTATGAAAGCTGCCCTGTTCAGAGAAATAAATGGTCGTTTTCTCCTAAACGAGCTCGGTGACCCCCATTTTTTAATACATTAATTCAAATGGCACACGGTCTAGTACAATATATTGCGATTTTGAGAAAAGTTAAAAATTCTGCTTTGAGATATTTTTATTTAAATGCCGAAATGAACACGTCTTTAGTTGCAGCAGGGTATGTACGCTCGCCGCAAATTTTTTAATTTATTTCATAATCTTGATTCCTGTTCAACTAAAATAGTATACAATACAAGTTAAATGTCTGTTTTGTTGAACTGCTCCAATATTTCAATACAAGCAAGGACGTTTTAAAGCAATTATAGTTCTCATTTCTGATTACTAGGGTTTCTCAGGAAAACCTTGCGGGTCGTATAGTTCCTATTAATGGCTATCCATTTTGTAAAAAAACAAGCACGGTGACCCCTATTTTTTATTGCATTTTTGAAATGTTCTGAACATAATTACTAACTGGACCAAGTTTTGGAAAATTTTAAATATTCCTTCTATTTCGATGGAATCACCTTAAAGCTTAGAGCAAATACTTTAAAGCTGGCAAGTTTTTTCAAGTTTGTCATTCGTAATCAGTCTTAATCTCCCTCAGTCGTAACCATCCTTGTTTAGTTTTGGTTAATTATTACTGCTTTAGTGTTTTTCTAACTTAGGAAACTATTATTTTGAGGTTTCCGTTAATGAGAAAATAATTTTGCTAGATCAGAAAAATGACTGAAAACGCCGTGACATTGTTCCTTTAAGGGCGACTGAAACATGCGGTGGACTATTAGACTTTTGAAGCCCACTTGCCCGGTGGCTAGTGACTCAACGATGTCAAACCCTGTTAAAGGTTGTGAAATTATAAAAGGCACTTTCTTAAAAGGCACTTTCTCAAAAAACTGATTGTTGCACACTAATTTATTAAATTATATATTTTTTGGCACATTAATTGTAATTTTTTTTTGACTTCCAAAAATTCTGGGGGGGGCTCGAGCCCCCCCCCCCCTGCCCCTCCCCCCCTGCTATGGGCCTGTAAATACACGATCCCTCATAAACAAACAGCAGTCATTGACAGAGCTTGAATCAGAAAAAGGATGCATAAGTCTCGGACTGTAAAGGAATCTTGCCAGCTAAAATCATAAGTAAAGCTTTCCAATGATGCAAAACTTGTGGAAAACCTACTCTCTACCAAGAATGACAAGAGAATGAACAGACGCAATTCTTTTAGAAGAAAAACAAAGTTAACAGCACAAACACTTACCTGTGATTGTGTTCCGCAGCTCTGACAGAAATAAAGTCCATCTATGCAATCAAAAGTTTCGCTTTCACACAAGACACACGCAGGCATTTTCACATTATTTTCCCTCCTTTAGGGAAGTACTTCATGTCAAGCCAACATATAGTCTCCCTACATATAACTCATAGTACTTGCTTGAGGTTTTTGCCCCACTTTAGCTACTCTGCTCCCTTGAGGTACTCTGCTTGCTTGAACTGCTTTGACTACTTGAGGTGCTTTGCTTACTTGAGGTGCTTTTCCTTGCTTGAGGTGCTTTGCCTCCTTGAGCTGCTTTGCTTGCTTGAGGTGCTTTGCTTGCTTGAGGTGCTTTGCTTGCTTGAGGTGCTTTGCTTCCTTGAGCTGCTTTACCTACTTAAGGTGCTTTGCTTGCTTGAGGTACTTTGCCTACTTGAGGTGCTTTACCTACTTGAGGTGCTTTGCATGCTAGAGGTGCTTTGCCTACTTGAGGTGCTTTGCTTGCTTGACGTGCTTTGCTTGCTTGAGGTGCTTTGCTTGCTTAAAGTGCTTTGCCTTCTTGAGGTGCTTTGCCTACTTGAGGTGCTTTGCTTCATTGAGGTGCTTTGCTTGCTTGAGGTGCTTTGCCTACTTGAGGTGCTTTCCTTGCTTGAGGTGCTTTGCCCACTTGAGGTGCTTTCCCTGCTTGAGGTGCTTTGCTTGCTTGAGGTGCTTTGCCTCCTTGAGGTGCTTTGCTTGCTTGAGGTGCTTTGCTTGCTTGAGGTGCTTTGCTTGCTTGAGGTGCTTTACCTACTTGAGGTGATTTGCTTGCTTGAGGTGCTTTGCTTGCTTGAGGTGCTTTCCTTGCTTGAGGTGCTTTGCCTACTTGAGGTGTTTTGCTTGCTTGAGGTGCTTTACCTACTTGAGGTGCTTTGCTTGCTTGAGGTGCTTTGCCTACTTGTGGTGCTTTGCCTACTTGAGGTGCTTTGCTTGCTTGAGGTGCTTTACCTACTTGAGGTACTTTTGCATGCTTGAGGTGCTTTGCCTACCTTGAGGTAGGTGCTTTGCTTGCTTGACGTGCTTTGCTTGCTTGAGGTGCTTTGCCTACTTGAGGTGCTTTGCCTACTTGAGGTTCTTTGCTTGCTTGAGGTGCTTTGCTTGCTTGAGGTGCTTTGCCTACTTGAGGTGCTTTCCTTGCTTGAGGTGCTTTGCCTACTTGAGGTGCTTTGCCTACTTGAGGTGCTTCGCTTGCTTGAGGTGCTTTACCTACTTGAGGTGCTTTGCTTGCTTGAGGTGCTTTACCTACTTGAGGTGCTTTGCTTGCTTGAGGTGCTTTGCCTACTTGAGGTGCCTTGCCTACTTGAGGTGCTTTGCCTACTTGAGGTGCTTTGCCTACTTGAGGTGCTTTGCCTACTTGAGGTGCTTTGCCTACTTGAGGTGCTTTGCTTGCTTGAGGTGCTTTGCCTCCTTGAGGTGCTTTGCTTGCTTGAGGTGCTTTGCTTGCTTGAGGTGCTTTGCTTGCTTGAGGTGCTTTACCTACTTGAGGTGATTTGCTTGCTTGAGGTGCTTTGCTTGCTTGAGGTGCTTTCCTTGCTTGAGGTGCTTTGCCTACTTGAGGTGTTTTGCTTGCTTGAGGTGCTTTACCTACTTGAGGTGCTTTGCTTGCTTGAGGTGCTTTGCCTACTTGTGGTGCTTTGCCTACTTGAGGTGCTTTGCTTGCTTGAGGTGCTTTACCTACTTGAGGTACTTTTGCATGCTTGAGGTGCTTTGCCTACCTTGAGGTAGGTGCTTTGCTTGCTTGACGTGCTTTGCTTGCTTGAGGTGCTTTGCTTGCTTGACGTGCTTTGCTTACTTGAGGTGCTTTGCTTGCTTGAGGTGCTTTGCCTACTTGAGGTGCTTTGCCTACTTGAGGTGCTTTGCTTGCTTGAGGTGCTTTGCTTGCTTGAGGTGCTTTGCCTACTTGAGGTGCTTTCCTTGCTTGAGGTGCTTTGCCTACTTGAGGTGCTTTGCCTACTTGAGGTGCTTTGCTTGCTTGAGGTGCTTTACCTACTTGAGGTGCTTTGCTTGCTTGAGGTGCTTTACCTACTTGAGGTGCTTTGCTTGCTTGAGGTGCTTTGCCTACTTGAGGTGCCTTGCCTACTTGAGGTGCTTTGCCTACTTGAGGTGCTTTGCCTACTTGAGGTGCTTTGCCTACTTGAGGTGCTTTGCCTACTTGAGGTGCTTTGCCTACTTGAGGTGCTTTGCTTGCTTGAGGTGCTTTGCTTGCTTGAGGTGCTTTGCTTACTTGAGCTGCTTTGCTTGCGTGAAGTGCTTTGCCTACTTGAGGTGCTTTGCTTGCTTGAGGTGCTTTGCTTGCTTGAGGTGCTTTGCTTACTTGAGCTGCTTTGCTTACTCGAGGTGCTTTGCTTGCTTGAGGCGCTTTATCTTGCTTGAGGTGCTTTGTTTTCTTGAGGTGCTTTGCTTCCTTGAGCTGCCTTGCCTACTTGAGGTGCTTTGCTTACTTAAGGTGCTTTGCTCACTTGAGGTGCTTTGCTTGCTTGAGGTGCTTTGCTTGCTTGAGGCGCTTTATCTTGGTTGATGTGCTTTGCTTCGTTGAGGTTCTTTGCTTCCTTGAGCTGCTTTGCCTACTTGAGGTGCTTTGCTTACTTAAGGTGCTTTGCTTGCTTGAGGTGCTTTGCTTGCTTGAGATGCTTTGCCTACTTGAGGTGCTTTGCTTACTTAAGCTGCTTTGCTTGCTTGATCTGCTTTGCCTACTTGAGGTGCTTTGCTTACTTAAGGTGCTTTGCCTCCTTGAGCTGCTTTGCCTACTTGAGGTGCTTTGCCTATTTGAGTTGCTTTGCTTGCTTGAGGTGCTTTGCCTACTTGAGCTGCTTTGCTTGCTTGAGGTGCTTTGTCTACTTGAGGTGTTTCGCTTACTAGGAGTCCTTGCTTGCTTGCGTTACCTTGCTCGCTTTAGGTGCTTTGCTTGCTTGAGGGTTTTTTATCTTTGATTATTTGAGTTGCTTGGTGCGTCTCTTTCTTAAGTTACCCTACCTTCCTGAGATATTTCTCTTCAGTCCTTTCTCACCACTGCAGTCTTATTTATGTAAGTATGTCATTTTTCTACCAACGTTAGGCTGTAATCCTCAGTGTACGTATTCTCAGCCAGACACTATTTGCGACCATCGTCATATCCTTTACCCAAAGTGCATAGTAGATTGAAGTTCATTTATAAACATGCGATCTTATTGCATTTATTTGCAGGTAACCCTTGTTGACTCGACCACTTAGAGCTGAAAAACTTCAAATGATAACCGCGCCAATTCGGTTTTTGTCGGGCGTTTTATATGCCAGTTAGGAAGAAAAGGACATGCTCTGTGTCAGTTACTTTGTCGTTTAGAAATGGGATAGTACTTCTTAGGGATAAGAATGAACTTTGAGCCACGCCCATTACCTTTGCTAAATTTGTTCATCGTTGTCCTAACTCGGCGTCTTTGCCTTTTCCACTTGACTTTCTTTTGTTTGCTAATGCTATATTTGCGATTTTTATTAACGAGTGTTTTGGACGTTGCAGAATAATTCCCTTGTTACTTTTGCTATATTTGCCAAAATTGCCGTGTGATGTGCTCTGGGCCCTCTTTGCCTTTTTAATTTCTTATTCTTGCTTTATTTGCGATTGTTGTTATCAAGTTTTCATGAAGTTACAGATTAATCTCTTGTTACCTTATACTAATGTGCTAAATTTGCAGGCGTTCTGAGGGTTCCCTTTCCCTTTGTCATATTGCCTTTCTCACTTTTGCGATTATTGTTAACATGGTTTATTGAAGTTACAGATTAATTTTTCGCTACCTTTGCTATATTTGCTAAATTTGAGGCGTGCCGAGGGCTCTTTGTGCCTTTGTAAATTTTGCCTTTCTCGGTCCCTGCCATTTTTTTTTTTTGCTATATTTGTGATTTTCTTAACTAGCTTTTTGGCAGTTGTTAGTTTTGTTATATTTGCTAAACTTTTGGTTTGATGATTGAGGACCCTCTTCGCCTTTGTACCTTTGCTACATTTGCTGAATTTGCGTCTTGCTGAGGGGCCTCTTTGCCTTTCTTTTGCCTTGATAAAGTTGTTATTATTGCTATATTTGCGATTACTGTTAACACGTCTTTGGCAGTTACAGATAAATCCTTGTTACTTTTGTCATTTTTGCTTAACTCGCTACTTTTGTTATTACAAACTTTTAATTTCTTGCTGTTTTGGCAAATTTTGCTAACGTTTTCTATAAACTTGTTATGGATCTTTGCTAGCAAATTCTTTTTCTGGCAGAGTTCAGAACCTGGACATCAGTGCTGTTATGGGGGGGGAGGGGGCATTGGCTAAGGGGCGAGCAGATTATTTAAGGAGGGAACAGGTGAACACGGGCAATTTCTTGAAGGACACAAAGGAACAATGACTTCCTTTAAAATCCTCATAATTACAATTAAAACATCCACACGACTAGGCTTTTGCCTTTTTTTGTGAACAAGGACAAAGGTAAAATGAAGGAAAGTGGCGAAGAAGCCAGTTCCGACTTTTAGAAACAGATGCAGGCGGCGGCTGGAACAGGAATACGTCAACAGGAATACATCAAAAATACAATAGAACATTAAAATTAGCTGTGTGGTTTACATTTAAATGCTACTGTATTTTTCAACGATGCTTGTTTTTATCCCAAAGCGCGCGTGTGTTTTTGAAAGCTCCGAACTGGCTTATTGGCGACTAAGTTCTTTATCTTACCCCAAATTTCGATTCAATTCCATTCTGACTTTACCAAAGGTGTAGCCAATAAACCATTCCAAGCTTAAAACCATTGGCCCAGGCCTCAAACTACTCGAGTATAATGACAACTGTAATTCAGAATGGAATTTGCCGAACGAAAACTATGGTTTAGTTTCACTTTTAAAAATGTGAACTTTCTGAAGCAAAAATCTTTGTGAAATAGAGTCGGGCGGGTATAAGAAGGTGAGTGTTTACAAGTTTAAAAAACAGAACTGTTTTGTAACATGTCTCCATCTTAACTGTATTTGCATCAATCTAGCGCTGCAACTCCATACAGTAATCTTTTTAGTGTAGTTTGCCTTTTCTTTGCGTAAGTCATTTTCCCTCTGATCTGCTCCTCTGATTTGCAGTTTGCTTTAAGTGAAAGCTCTGACTCCTCTGCAGTCGTTAATACAAAATTGTACATAACCATCACGTTTTCATGTGATGGAACAATATACAAGCATTCAAGAAATGACACTACTACTTCCAATAAGCATGTCTTTTGTAATGTCTAAGCCCCCTGCTTTATCTCAACGTTGTTCTGCGCAAGGAACGTTTCGCTCCTTTTTAGAGTCGAAGGCTAGGGCTTGAGGTACATTTCACTTTTCTTGTTTTAGGGGACAAAACATTGCTGAGCACTGCTTCTCTTATTCCGTACTCGTTTATGGCAAACAAGCTCTCCTTAAGTGTCCACAAGACAAATTTCATTATTTTCGCCCCCCCCCCCCCCCTCAAAAGTCAACAAGCCACGTGGTCAAATTAATAATTTCTAACAAGAGATTAAACAAGAAAAATTGATTAAATAATTAGGACTACATAGAGTGATTTTACTTAACCAGTGAAATAGATAGTAAACTAATACGCAGTATTACACTCTAATTTCATTGTTTTCTTTTGTTTACTTGTAACTATTTGGCACTAATTGTTACGCACTGTTTCACGGGTTAAGTAAAATCACTCGACTATTGACTCACACCTTAGCTGGAGGTTCCATATTTTGCATATATCAAAATAAAACTAACCGTTGCATTGGAATACTTTCTAAAATTAGGTGCTATGTTAGCCAACCGAGTCCTTATTCAGTTATATTACACACTAATTTATCCCTTCTTGGCTTATGGCTCAATTAGTCATTTGGATTTTTTTATTATTAAAAAAATAAATAAGTAAATAAAACACACATGTGAATGCATTTGATTGAAATAATCTTGTTGTATTTAAGCTCTTCGAATACTATCCCAGCGAGTAAAATGCATTTCAAAACAACGAATGAAAGTGGAAAATGCGCTTTGCTTGCTTTTTGATGTTTATGAGCAAATGACCAAAGATGATTTGATGAACAGGAGACGATTATTAATTTTCATTGCTTATGCAGAAAACTTCAATTTAACAAGGAAAGAATGGATAGTGTTACTTAATTTTATTAAATGCCAGCACTTGTCTTCATTAGCGAGTGTTTCAGCACTCTTGAGTCTTATATTTCTGGATGTGAAACCATAGAATGAAGGTGTTTATGAAAGCGATTTTTAACATTGTGTGAGCACTATACAGAACATCTTAACAAGTAAAGATATGAGCTGCTTTGATTCCATACCATCATTTTCTCTTGAAGTTTCATTAGATTGTAAGATAAAGATAACCTTTAATAAAAATGTCGTTAATTAACAAACACTGAGAGGAGACAAGACATAGTCAATCGTTTATTTTTATTTTCATTTTGTACGCTCATAATCTTTAGAAGGTAAAACCTTCAATGAAAAAGGTTAACTGGCATTGTCTTGACTACAGGAATCAATTAATCTTAATAGCCTGAATAGAAGAAAACAAAACCCTTAACTTGTTTTTGACCTTTGTATTTGACGCCATTTAACTAATTTTGAATAACTCGTGTGTTGTTGTGTAGTATTTAATATAAATGAGTTAAACTCAAGATTAATCTACCAAGAAGAAAACTATTTGACTTTTTGTTATTGCAAGAAAGTAATAAGCAATTCTCTTTTATGCATCCTGAATTAGAACTTTACCAAGAAAGCACTCATTATGGATTGATTGTAATGGAGGGGTAATAACATTTTTTCTCACACAGGAGAAAACGGAAGACTATTTATATCGGTGTAGAAGAGAACACATGCGTTTAAACACAAGTCATAACAGTAAAGCAATGGTTTCTTTTCGATTTATTGTAATAATTCATACAAGCTAGTGAGGTTCCAATCAATGTAAGTATCTGTATGTTTAAGGACTGAGCAAATGGATGCATTGAATAATTAATCAATTAATCTTAATAGCCTGAATAGAAGAAAACAAAACCCTTAACTTGTTTTTGACCTTTGTATTTGACGCCATTTAACTAATTTTGAATAACTCGTGTGTTGTTGTGTAGTATTTAATATAAATGAGTTAAACTCAAGATTAATCTACCAAGAAGAAAACTATTTGACTTTTTGTTATTGCAAGAAAGTAATAAGCAATTCTCTTTTATGCATCCTGAATTAGAACTTTACCAAGAAAGCACTCATTATGGATTGATTGTAATGGAGGGGTAATAACATTTTTTCTCACACAGGAGAAAACGGAAGACTATTTATATCGGTGTAGAAGAGAACACATGCGTTTAAACACAAGTCATAACAGTAAAGCAATGGTTTCTTTTCGATTTATTGTAATAATTCATACAAGCTAGTGAGGTTCCAATCAATGTAAGTATCTGTATGTTTAAGGACTGAGCAAATGGATGCATTGAATAATTATATAGAAACTGAAAAGTAGAGTACTTTACGATTTTCGGTTGATTGTAAAAACTTTCCAGACCACAATGAGATGAATTTGGTTTTAACATAAGGATTTTTCTCTGAAGTTTACTTTTTCTTAGTTTACAAAATCCCTTAAGCTCACTTGAAGTTCAATTGTGAATGTTTTCGCTCTGAAAATGACCCAAGGGAAAAACGTGTGTCAAAACTCTTTGTTCAATCCAGGAAACAATCTTCCATTGTGCTGGCTGATTGGATTTCGTTTAAACAAAGCCAAACCAGCCGATTTGTTTAAACTTTATCAATGACCACCCGAATTCGTTTAGTGGGGGGTTCTGGAACAATGCATTCCATACTTTACACCGATGTAATAGAAAATCATTTAGTAACCATAACAAAATGCTTCATGAGGGAAATAATGCGCGATGTGCCGATGTAATCTTAAAATTTCCTTCTCGAGCGTTAATTTCAAAGATGTCACTTTCTACGGCTTTTTCAAAACTCTCAAGAGAGAATCTTGCTTTCAAACTTGAGGAAAATTTCCTTCAAAGTTTAAATTTTTTTGTTTTTGTATTACAAAACTTTGAAGGAACTAGTGAGTGCAACGAATTTAAGGCTTGGGCGGACAGTTTCATACCTTCCTTACCTTTGTCCTTGTTGACGAAAAAAGGCAAAAGCCTAGTCGTGTGGATGTTTTAATTGTAATTATGAGGATTTTAAAGGAAGTCATTGTTCCTTTGTGCCCTTCAAAAAATTGCCCGTGTTCACCTGTTCCCTCCTTAAATAATCTGCTCGCCCTTTAACCAATGCCCCCCCCCCCTTCATAAAAGCACTGATGTCCAGGTTTGAACTCTGCCAGAAAAAGAATTTGCTAGCAAAGATCCATAACAAGTTTATAGAAAACGTCAGCAAAATTTGCCAAAACAGCAAGAATTAAAAGTTTTTAATAACAAAAGTAGCGTGTTAAGCATAAATGACGAAAGTAACAAGGAATTCATCTGTAACTGCGAAAGACGTGTTAACAGTAATCGCAAATATAGCAATAATAACAACTTTATCAAGGCAAAAGAAAGGCAAAGAGGCCCCTCAGCAAGACGCAAATTCAGCAAATGTAGCAACAGTAACAAGGAATTCATATGCAACTACCATAAAAATAATCTAAAACGTAGCAAGAATAACATAGTTAGCAAGAAACAAGAATGGAAAAAGGTACAAAGGCAAAGAGGGTCCTCAATCATCAAACCAAAAGTTCAGCAAATATAGCAAAACTAACAACTACCAAAAAGCTAGTTAAGAAAATCACAAATATAGCAAAAAAAAAATGGCAGGGACCGAGAAAGGCAAAATTTACAAAGGCACAAAGAGCCCTCAGCACGCCTCAAATTTAGCAAATATAGCAAAGGTAGCGAGAAATTAATCTGCAACTTCTTTTTTCTTTCTTTTTTTTTAATGATATTTATTTGCTTTTACAAAACATTTACAATTCAAATTATACAAATTATACTATACACAGATATAAAGAAATGATTAAATAAATAAGTAAATAAAAATGAAAGAAAAAAAATAAGTAAAGCACTTAGTTTATACCACCGCAAAGATACATAATAGTTTGTACAGCAGATAAACATCGTAAACACACACACACACACACTTGCAAGTCCGTGGGCTTTAAAGTGACAGATTGTTAAATTAAGTAATGCAGTGCCTAATTACATCAGCAACTTCTAACACCTAATTAAAATAAATGCACCTATACTTCAAAGTTATCTTTTCCATTTCCACTCGAATTTAGCCAATTTATTGTTTTTTGTGCATACATATTTTTCTATCTGGTATTTGATGTCAACTCAGACTTTAAATCCTGCTATATCTGGAAGTTTGTTGCTCCTTCGGCAATCCCATAAATATAATTTTCCTATCAGTAGTAGATAGTTCAATAAAGGACACTCTGAACTTATTATTCCGATACAGATGTCTTTCAGAGTTAGGCGTACTCGCTGATTCGTTCTGCTTAAGTAATAAGACTTAAATTCATCCCCAAATAATCGAACATAAGAGCAGTAGAAAAGAAAATGGTGCAAGTATTGTCTTCAACGTAACCTATCTTGTGTAATTTATAATTTGTATAAAGTATAGAATTCAAAACTTTATACTGAAAGGCCTTTATGTACGGTTCAAAAGCGATGGAGTGGGGCAGACAAAA
Source organism: Siderastrea radians (assembly GCA_964017195.1). Classification (NCBI taxonomy): domain Eukaryota; kingdom Metazoa; phylum Cnidaria; class Anthozoa; order Scleractinia; family Rhizangiidae; genus Siderastrea; species Siderastrea radians. The sequence continues at coordinate 73,521,385 of OZ024887.1, read as the reverse complement.
GGCTTGTTTCAATTCGTCATCAGACAAATCGAATTCACATTTCAACGTTTGCCCATTGCACGGAGAAAGTGCTTTTTTACTAATTAGAAGAGCATAATAATCTTTGGATTTTTTCTTTGTTGTACCAAAAACACCGTTCACGGTTTTGAAAGACAACATCAAGTGCACATTATTTAAAATATAGCTTTCATTTCCATATATTTTTAACCATCACGGTATAGAGTGTCGAAGACCTGCCCATTCAAGAAAATTTGTCTTTTCTATACTCTTAGCAATTAATTCATAAGATTCGGTGTTACTAATGAATCTGCAACGTCAATAAACCTTGTTAACAATAATCGCAAAAGTAGCAAAAATAACAAAGTGAGAAAGGCAATATGACAAAGGGAAAGAGAACCCTCAGAACGCCACAAATTTAGCACATTGGTATAAGGTAACAAGAGATTAATCTGTAACTTCATAAAAACTTGATGACAACAATCGCAAATAAAGCAAGAATAAGAAATTAAAAAGGCAAAGAGGGCCCAGAGCACATCACATGGCAATTTTGGCAAATATAGCAAAAGTAACAAGGAATTATTCTGCAACTTCCAAAACACTCGTTAATAAAAATGGCAAATATAGCATTAGCAAACAAAAGAACTATGAAGTCGAGTGGAAAAGGCAAAGACGCCGAGTTAGGTCAACGATGAACAAATTTAGCAAAGGTAATGGGTGTGGCTCAAAGTTCATTCTTATCCCTAAGAAGTACTATCCCATTTCTAAACGACAAAGTAACTGACACAGAGCATGTCACTTTCTTCCTAACTGGCATATAAAACGCCCGCCAAAAACCGAATTGGCGCAGTTGAGTAAGCAAAGCACATCAAGTGGGTAAAGCACCTCAAGCAAGCAAAGCACCACAAGTAAGCAAAGCACTTCAAGTAAGCAACGCACTTCAAGCAAGCAAAGCCCCTCAAGCAAGCAAAGCAGCTCAAGTAAGCAAAGCACCTCAAGCAAGCAAAGCAGCTCAAGCAAGCAAAGCACCTCAAGCAAGCAAAGCGGCTCAAGCAAGCAAAGCACCTCAAGTAAGCAAAGCACCTCAAGCAAGCAAAGCAGCTCAAGTAGGCAAAGCACCTCAAGCAATTCAAGCAAACATGAGTGGCTCAAGCAAGCAAAGCACCTCAATCAATCAAAAAGCTCAAGGAAGAAAAGAACCTCAAGTAAGCAAAGAATCTCAAGTAAGCAAAGCACCTCAGGCAAGCAAAGCAGCTCAAGTAGGCAAAGCACCTCAAGCAAGCAAAGTGGCTCAAGCAAGCAAAGCAGCTCAAGGAAGCAAAGAACCTCAAGTAAGCAAAGCACCTCAGGCAAGCAAAGCAGCTCAAGTAGGCAAAGCACCTCAAGCAAGCAAAGTGGCTCAAGCAAGCAAAGCAGCTCAAGGAAGCAAAGAACCTCAAGTAAGCAAAGCACCTCAGGCAAGCAAAGCAGCTCAAGTAGGCAAAGCACCTCAAGTAGGCAAAGCACCTCAAGCAAGCAAAGCACCTCAAGTAGGCAAAGCACCTCAAGCAAGCAAAGCACCTCAAGTAGGCAAAGCACCTCAAGTAGGCAAAGCACCTCAAGTAGGCAAAGCACCTCAAGCGAGCAAAGCACCTCAAGTAGGCAAAGTACCTCAAGCAAGCAGAGAACCTCTAGTAAGCAAAGCACCTCAAGCAAGCAAAGCACCTCAAGCAAGCAAATCACCTCAAGTAGGCAAAGCACCTCAAGCAAGCAAAGCACCTCAAGTAAGGTAAAGCACCTCAAGTAGGCAAAGCAGCTCAAGGAAGCAAAGCATCTCAAGTAGGCAAAGCACCTCAAGCAAGCAAAGCACCTCAAGTAAGCAAAGCACCTCACGCAAGCAAAGCACCTCAAGTAAGGTAAAGCACCTCAAGTAGGCAAAGCACCTCAAGGAAGCAAAGCACCTCAAGCAAGCAAAGCACCTCAAGTAGGCAAAGCAGGTTAAGCAGGCAAAGCACCTAAAGGAAGAAAAGCACCTCAAGCAGGCAAAGCAACTCAAGCAAGCAAAGCACCTCAAGTAAGCAAAGCACCTCAAGGAAGCAAAGCACCTCAAGCAAGCAAAGCAGCTCAAGCAAACAAAGCACCTCAGGCAGGCAAAGCACCTCAAGTAGGCAAAGCAGCTCAAGGAAGCAAAGCACCTCAAGCAAGCAAAGCACCTCAAGCAAGCAAAGCACCTCAAGTAGGCAAAGCAGCTCAAGCAAGCAAAGCAGCTCAAGGAAGCAAAGAACCTCAAGTAAGCAAAGCACCTCAGGCAAGCAAAGCAGCTCAAGTAGGCAAAGCACCTCAAGTAGGCAAAGCACCTCAAGCAAGGAAAGCACCTCAAGCAAGCAAAGCACCTCAAGCAAGCAAAGCACCTCAAGCAAGCAAAGCACTTCAAGCAAGCAAAGCAGCTCAAGCAAGCAAAGCAGCTCAAGCAAGCAAAGTAGCTCAAGCAAGCAAAGAACCTCAAGGAAGGAAAGCAGCTTTTATATATAGGGAGACTATATGTTGGCTTGACATGAAGTACTTACCCTCCTTTAGCTAAACACACATGTATGAAACTAGTCCTGTACGTTATATATGCCTACATGAAACGACTACTTATTCACAGTCCTACGCGGCCGTAGTTGGATCTTGAGCCCAGTAAAAACCAAAACAAACTGAGGGAAGGTGTGTACCGTGTAGCTTTGCAGCTGCAAAAAACCTTAGACGCAGGCTACAAAATCTGTGCTTCTTCTCCACCCAGGCGGAAGGTAAGGGAATTGTCGCGACTTAGAGCGTTAGTAGCACGAGAATGACAAACGATTTTAGTTAGACGATTGATGAGAAGACTGCGGCACTGAACTGATCTGAACTAAGCTTTAAAATTAGTTCCAGCCAAGTTGTCAATATTTCTCCAAAATTTTTAAGTTAAGCTTACCTAAAAGTCTTTATTACAAGGAAAGCTTTAATGAACACTTTCTGTGTTGCTTAATAATCATTGTTTAGCTGAGATAAATGAACTGAAGCTCAGCTGAAGACATTTTAAGATATTATAACATCCTCTGCCTGAATATCGTCACCAAAGCATCAAAACAAATAATGTTGTTACCAATGAACGGCTGGTGGAATTAAAACATTCATGCATTTGTTGTTCGGTTTTGACGATACATGTCTACGAATGTCAGTAATGTAGAAAAATTAATTAGAGCTTAGAGTCACATATGCATATATACAGTCAAAATGACAATAATTTTCGTGGTACGCTTATTGCTATTTGTTGTTGTCTGTTTTGTTTTAAAGCTGCAATATTAATTTTAAATTTTTCCACTGGACGTGATTTTTTTCGTGTTAAATCTGGTTCGTATGTATGTAAAGGACGCTTTCCTATTTCAGTAATTTGTACAAGAGGAATAAAATGCACGGTTTTAAGTGTCAATTTTTAATCAAAACTTGGAACCTGTAGTCTGTGGTCATGTTGTTTGGAAGCTTCCTTTTTGTGGTTCATTTAAGATAGCGTGCAATGATAGCCACGGATAACGAAAGCTGAACAATCCTTGAAATTCCGTCTGCTCTGCAAGTGGCAAAGTTCTGAAAATCCCAATTTAATTTGAAGTTTTCTTTCAACACTGATAGTGACACTGGTGTTGATTCACCGGTTCTTTACCAATTTCTCTATAGTGTCATGTTTTATAAAAATAATCAGCATCCTAAAACAAGAAGCTACAGTGTTACTGTTTTGTCATCCTTGGAGATTCAGGGGCAAATAGCCAAACTGGGCCCAAAAAATAATGTCAAAGAATAAGGTGTCTGCCCATTACGACTCTTTAATTTTCTACTCACCCCAGCTACATGCCCCTGGGTCTCTGATGGTGCTATTTTGTCTGCATGGGAATTGTTTGGCTTGTTTCTCAGACATCTCATGAATAAAGAAAGGCAGTCTCTGGTAATGTAATAAAACTCTTGTTACAGAAGTCACCGCATTTAACTGCTTTATTAAATCAGCAATATTAGTAAAAATTTTAAGCTTCTTTATGCAAAAAAATTCAACAACTTAGTTGTGTTGGCCAACAATCTAATCATTTAGAGACAAAAAGGTGTGTTTAAGGACAAGAAAATTTTAGTCCTATCATTTTCCTAGTTTTAAACATTCATTCTTCTACTATCCGCACTAACTGAAGCATTTTCAACGCTTTGCAGAGATCAGGCCTTTAGACGTTCGCTACCTGTGAAGTCATGCCTCCATATGGAAAGACAAGTGCAGTAGATGATCTGATACTTAACAGTGACAAGAAAGATGATGGAGAAATATCACCCAACAAGCCATCAATGAACCAACTGAACTCACTGGTCAAAGACATAGTCTCACGTAGTTCCTGGTGGGATCTCTATGGCATTGATCTGGCAATCATGTTTGCCAATTTTGCGCTACTTCCAATCAGCTACCTCCTTATTGGATCTGGTAGCATCCCGAAGTTTGTTGTGGGTTATCTCCTATTTGCCTACATCCATGCCACTTTTACGGTGAAGCTCGCGCATGCGGCTGTCCACAATGCGCTGGCAGGCTCATCTCGTTTCTGGAATTGCCTTCTCACTGTGTTCTTTGTGGAGATCTGGGGAGGTTTTACAGAAGAGGGGTGCTACGAAGCTCATATCCAGCTACATCACCCTTACACAAATGTCATTGGCTTGGGTGACTCAAGTTCTTGGCGTGCACCTTACTTGGACCGAAACACATATCTTTTTGTTGCTCCTCTGTTCATGCAACTTCTCTACCCCATGATTGGTCTCAACATGCTTGCTGGGCGGCGATGGTCACAAGTGAGATTCCTCTGTGTAATGTTGCTTGGCCACCTAATGCACTTCTGCTTGTTCCGATACGTTGCTGGTCTTTCCATCCTTGGGAGTATCCTATGCAATATCAGCGTTCGTGCCGTTTTTTCCATTCCTTACATCCATGTGAATATATTCCAGCATATTGGATTGCCAATGTATGACGTAAAAAGGCGTCCCAAGCGACTGAACCAACTAGCATCCGCAGCCCTCAACCTCCCAAGAAATCCCCTCCTTGATTACTCCTTTGGCCACTCAATTATCAGTTGTCACGTGGAACATCATTTATTCCCACGGCTTTCAGACAACATGTGCCTGAAGATCAAGCCAGTGGTATCCAGCTACCTTAAGAACAATGGCCTCCCTTACAATGAGGCAACATACCTCAGTCAACTGAGGAAATTTTACAACAATTATGATGAGCTTATGGTAAAAGCTCCACCAATAACTGAATTAATTGGGATACAATAGAGACGCTTGTAAGCCCCCACCCCCAGCGGACAGCTTTCTTGGATGGTAGGGTTTTCAACAGAGTCAGTGACTGGCCAAATTCACTGTGCACATCAAGCTATTTTACCCGAATTCACAGCCTACTCTCTTTAAAAGTCACTACATTATGAATTACACTCATCAGTAGCCTGCTTTATGTTTAGCAATCTAAACTTTGAAAACCCTGGGAAGGACATACTGCAGTTAATATCTAGTTTGGTCAGGGGAACAAAAATTTTAACTGTTTAAGTTAACAAAGGTTCAAGTTAAAATACTGAAATGAGTGAAGGAGGGGAAACTGCTTTTGGTTTTCGAGTTAATGAGGGTTTAAGTCATCAAGATTCTACTGTGTTGATCTTTTTCAAGTCATGTTAAAAGCATCAGTCAAACTTAGCTTACAACTTGGTTATGAGCATAGCTAGTACCCAACTTGAAAATGCTTTGGGAAAAGCTATTAGCAGTGATAAAACCTCAACAACTGTAGTGACTGTTGTTATGGTAAGATGTTTCAAACCATAGGAAGGATACATTATAAAACATTTATGACTGGCATGTTAAAGGTAAACTACAGAAATTACAGTTGCATGTAATGCACCTATCAATGTTAAGCCCGAGGGGGGGGGGTCGGGCTGACCACGGGATTTTGATCGTGAGCGCTGTCCCTAGGGTAGGGATTTTGATCGTACGTGATGCCCCAGGGTAGGGATTTTGATCGTATGTCATCCCCATGGTGGGGAAATTTGACATGGTCGCCATCTTGCCTTTCCGCCATCTTGGAAAATACCCAGAAGGCATTTGGACATTTGGATGAGCTTCACGTGTTCGAGCAAATATGGCTGAACGAAAGGTGAGTGATTTGTTGCTATTGCTATATTGTTACTAATAAAAGCTAGCTGAAAAATAAAAGAAATAAACCACTTTTTGCTGTTTTGTATAAATGTTTATTGATTCTGTCTTAGTTTAATTATTACACTCCTCTTGTGTGCAACAAGGTTTGAATGACATTTGACCACCTTCACTTGCCCTGGGTCGGGATTTTGACCAATTATTTTGTCCCGGGGGTGGGGAATTTGACTTTTTTTTATGGAAAATGTCAAAATCCCCACCCCTTGCCCGACCCCCCCCCCCCTCGGGCTTAACATTGATAGGTGCATAAAAGCTATATACCATGTCAATTACCTTTTAAACAAATGTCTCACAGTCTTAGCTTCTGTGTTTCATTGGGAGTTTATTAGTGTGCATTAAAGCCCTTTACAGCACAAATTTAATCACTGCTGATTTATAAGTTTCAAGTTTATTCAATTTCATGTGAATTTGTAAAAAAAAAAAAACATTGAAGCATTAAGGAAAATGGTATACAGGAGGGGTCAACACAAATTTGGGACAATTTTCAGTTCACTGAAGAAAAGACTGACTGACTGTGCTTACCAATATTACTCTTTAAAGTTTCTTACCAATATTACTCTAAAGTTTCTTTAATTCGACTTGCAACTAAAGTTGTCAAGAATTGCATATTCTTAATAAATTTCACAAGAAAACAATTTTTCTTGCACCAAGAATTGCACAAATTCAAAGGTTCTTTACTTGGGAGTTTAAGATTATTTATGAGTTGCTTGTAATTCTGCTTAAAAAAGCATGCCAACTGTTAGTTGTAGTCATGAAAATTTCACTGTACACATACTTGTTCATTTTAAAATAATTTCAGAACAATGTGCTATTTTATTGAGTTTGTCTTTCCTATAATATGATGGGTTGAAATAGTAATTTAATTGCACACTATTCCTTAGACAGAAGGGAAACAGTCAAATTAATTGTTTGGGAAATTTTTATCAACAAACTTCCAGTTAGTTACTTTAGTCGCAAATATGTTACAAAAGGCTAAAATGTAGATTAAACTGCTTAAAAGTGTATTAATTGATTAATAAAAATTATTTTCCTGATTCATTGAGTTGTTGCCATTTTTCTCATTTTAAAGTCTTGATCATTTATTATAGTAATTAAAGTGAGGGTGGTTTGATTAGCGTATTATAAACAGTTTCACCTTGTATATATATATATAAAAAAAGAAAAATGTTTTATTGTTGACTTCCTTTAGTACCCTGCATAGTCAGTCAATCAGTGAGCACATTAAGAACTTTATTTACAGTTAGTTTCAGTATGTACAAAATAGCCCTAAATGTGATAAAATAAATTTGCTATCTTTCAGTCTATCTTGCATTCTTTGGCAAAATGCATCACACGCCCAAAACACAGTGTTCTACAACTGCCATGACTGTAGCACCTTGAAGATTTTATTACAGGCCATCAATATATCTGATGGAATGTACAACCATCTTTCTTTTTCTGAAAGCTGTGTACAGGTGCTGCTAGGCAGGAGTGTTCTTCTTATGCAAAGTTTTCTGTTGTTATTCATTATTGTAAGATATGGGACAAATTAGTTCAATTAGAGTGAACTGTCAGATGTCAGCCTCATTACTACTGATATGACTAAAGGCAGTCTTTCATTGAATCATCCTGTTGGCATCACTTTGCACAATATGCCTCCAAGTGTTTTACCAGTTGTAAGCCTCATTACCATCACTGTGACTAAAGGAAGTCTTTCATTGGATCATCCTGTTGGCGCCGTTTCAAGCGATATGCCTCCATTTCTTCTTCTGTGACCTCACGGTAATCACCTTTAAGGGAGTTGTACGGTCTTTTGCGCTCATCCATGGCTAGCAATCTGTCTGCCTCTTGTTGGTTACGCTCCTCTTTTCTTAGCGCCTTAAAGGAAGGGAGAAAAATTAAATAAAATTAATTCATTGTGTTATCTACGGACTATGTCATGCACTAAAAAGAGGTTAATCAGAACCAGAGTGTGTGAGAGTTCAAACTCTTCCCCTTGTTTGTCAACCAATACCTGTGCACCAGTGCACTATTGCTAACTGTGGTGCACCCTTGATGTGTTTGAGTCCTACTAAGATCTTCATGATAAAACCTGAAAAAAAACTTGGAATCCTCTCCCTTCCCCACTCTGGTTCTTAAAATAAGTCATTCTGAAATGAAACGTGCTGCCCAGTAACCAACTCTTACCACATTGAAATGGACACTGAGTCTTGTTGGACTTGGCTTCAGAAGCTAATCATCACCTGACAGGTTTAATCTGATTGGTCTTCACTTTTAGGATATTAGACATTATCCAGACACAATGTAATTATACATTTATATACCATACCTTGTTAAGCTTTTCTCTTTTAACTTCCTCATCATCTTCATCCACGGACTTTTCTCTTTTCTTGCCTTTTTTACGATTTTCTTGATGAAGCTGAAATGTTACCAGATTAATTAAAAATCACTTGATATATTTTGAAAATAAAAGTAATGTTCAATCAGGCTCATGAATCTGACATATCTTCTGAACCTCAGGTCATTAGATCTGTACATTTAAGGCCAACTTTAGGATACTTGTAAGTAGAGAATTCATATTTTGTGGTGTATTGCATAATTTTTAATTTTAGTTTTGTAACTTATAACCTTTTAAATCCTCTTAGGATCTTTTCATCCTGCTCTAGTTTTTACTCACTTAGCAATACGCAATTTTCTATAAAATTTAGTGCAAAGAGTTTTTACCGGTATTAGCACAGCCACATCAGCTTCTGTATGCTACGTATTTCTATACCATGTATAAATAAGTGCTATTTATATCATTAGCTTTCCAACTTCGAACTTAGTGCTTTTCATGACAGAAGCACTAACCTCCAGCAGGGATTTTCCACTTTCCTCTGCTTCTTGGATCATTTTAGCTGCATCTGTGAGAGGTGCCATAATCTGTGGAGTCTTTAAAATAAGATAAACAATCATTAATCTTGTACAGATCAATAAGCACTCTTTGTCTCTAGTGATGACCATTTGTGCAGAAACATTAACACTCATCAAGGTACATGTACATTCATAAGCTTTCAATTCCATGCCATCCTTCAGACTGTCAGAATAATTATTATGAATGTAACTGTAACTGCACAGCTAATGGGGGACACTAGTGGAGATGACAGTGCTAACACTCACTCTTGAAGCTGATGTAACTTTTCCAGCATCACCAGTACAGTATGAGTTTCTAATGAAGGAATGACAGCAGCTGTAACCCCACCTTCCTTCCTGCCAGTAGGAACCCCAGATGCTCTGAAAAATAACAAAAGGTAATCTAAATTCCCTGAAATCTTTCCATCATGCAGAGCTAGAGACACACAGTTAAGTTTTTTTTAATAACTTGATATTTTAATTAATTATCTCAGTATTTTAGTATTTAGTATTTAAGGATTTTAGTATTTTAGAAATTGTTGTATTTAAACTTCATAGGGCCATAAGGGAGACTACAGTCTGACTGTAATTATGCACCCTATTGAAATAAAGTGTTTGTTGTTGTTGTTGAAGTTTGATGAAAATGAGTCACTTGTTCAGTAATTTTAGATAGTGTTATGCAACCGTTTTGCTCATCAACTAGAATGATTTCCAACTGTAGGCCACTATTACTTTCTCTTTCTTACCGTATGGTTGTTTGTGTACACATCTTCCTCGTACTTTGATTTTGCAACAGCTTTTTCTTGACCTGCAGACCAACAGCCGAAAATGTTACCGTATGTTGATTAAACAACAAGTTTTTTAACAACTGGTTAATAGTAACAGATTTTTTTGCATTTTTCATATGACCATCAATTGACTGTTAGAGCTTGCAGTACAGCATAGTTCAAGTTCATCATATAGGCTGAAAGAATTGCTGTGATCCCTGAAGTAAGAAGTGGATCAGCAACAAACACCATAACTGTTCTTTTACCTTTTATAACCCTTCCAGTCCTTGAGAATTCAACATAATGTTCCTGAGAAAAATGTGAAAAGTGATTAAATTCGAGATTAAATTAACTACTGATGATGATTTTCTTTATTTTCAGCAATTTGAAGAGGTGCATTTGACTAACAACTCAACATGGGATTGATTACAAAAGAGTTTACTTGAATACTCAGTGAAATGGAATTCTTGGTTTGCACGCTAGGTCATCACCGCCATGTTGGTGGTCATAAACAACAGGTTTCTCCTTAGCACCTTTTGTTAGTACCACCAACGTGGCTGCCATGCCACTGTTTTTTTGGATCCCTAGGGATTGGTTGCAAAGCACCAATAGGAATGAAACAAACATAAATCAGGTTGGTTCTAGTTTGTTTCACAAGGGTTACACTCACAGCAAGGAGCACAAAAGTTTGACCTCTTTAAATTAATTTGCACATTTTTGTGTGATTGACTATGCCAATACGAATTTGAGGTTAGCTTTTAGGAAGCTAACCCAAGTGCAAAACTGAGTTTTAGTTAGCTTTCCAAGAGCTATCCTCAATATTATTGTGATTGCATAGGCAATCTTGGGAAACTGTGTGCCAATTAATTTAATGTGGTCATTCATTTATACGTTGCACTGTGATGGTCAATGGATGAATAACAAACCTGTTGCCCAGGACTACTAGAAATGACAGTTTTTATTGAGGGAGGAAAACTGCAGACTGAAATCTTGGGAACTCATGGAGCAAGAAAATGAGCTGAAAATGAACTCAACCTGAGGAATGGTGCAGAATCTAGAATATGAACCCAAACCCCAGCCCAAGCCATGTTAACAGAAGGCCAGGACTATCATCACTCTGCACCAACCAGGCTTTTTCTCTCTCAATTCTTATGGAAATTAGTGTGTCTTCAGTATCTTACCGTCTGGGCCAACAGCAAGTCTTTAGGAGGAGCATTCAAGTGTTCTTCGCCTCCATACTGTCAAACAAAACACAGCAAGCTGGGTAAATAACACTTTAAAAATTTCTGAGGGGTAGGGGGTCTCAAAAGCAAAAAAGGAATTTAAAGTATGAAGCTAAACCAGAATGTCTGGATGGGGACGGGCAGTGGGGGGAGGGGGATATTTTCTGGAACCACACATTATGTATTTGAAACTCATTTTTACTGGTACCTTTTCAAGTACTGATAGCTTCTTGTCTTTATCGAAATCACCCTTCTTCACTCTGTATTCTTTGTGTAAAAGTTCAAGTTTGGTGGGATCTGCCTGTAAGTGGACATCTGCTCCTTTCTCATAAGCCTCCCAAGCAAACACTGTCAGATTATAAAAACACAAACTATAATATACAGTCAAGCACATCTGGGAGGTATGGTCAAACCTCAATTATTCAGAAATTTGGATTTATCAACTGAGTTGATGAGGTAAATTGGTCACCATAAAGAAATAAAAAGCTGACATTTTAAGCATTTGCCCTTTGTCAGAGTGAATCAATTCACTCTGACCAAGGGTTAACACTTGAAATGTGAGCTTTTTATTTCTTTATGGTGACCAATTTACCTCATCAACTCAGTTGATAAATCCAAATTTTTGTGTTTCACTTCCCCACCGACACAGCACCATAGTTTCTTCAAAGAAACTAACCCGTGTACTCAATTATCCAGACTTTTCCATTATTCAGACTTTTCTTTTGGTCCAAAAAGATTGTGAAATCTTCAAGCAAAAAATGTGCAAGTAACTCTCTTAAACAGACTTTGTTTACTACAGTACACTATTAAAAAAAACCGATTTGCAAAACATGTTAAAGAAAGACGAAATCAAACATCAAAACAAACATGTGTGATTGCTTGCCTAAACCTTGTTTGTCAATGAGCTCAGTTTTGTTGAGCATGTCTGATAAACTATTCTTTTTCGGTTATCTGGACTCTCAAGAGTCCCAGCAAGTCTGGACAGTGTGGTTTCCACTGTCTGTTGCCATAATGGGCAAAGGTTAAGGATTTTAGTCTGTTGACAGTAAGTACGCTACAATAAAATTAAAATTAAATTTTGTGAGAAAAAATCACTGGAACTTACTTTGTGTTTGAGCCATCTTTTGTGTGTCTCCAGAGAAACGAACAAAGTTATCTCCTGTATATGTGACACTGAAAATGCAAAGATGTTAACTTCATGGTAAGCCTTCAGCAACACTTCCTAGTGCAAAATGCTCCTGACAATGAGCAAACTGTTTGTTGAAGTCTGGGTACTTGTGTGACATGTATCATTTAAGGGCAAGTGGGTGGTAATGCCTGGCTTTTCTATTCTGCTCTTTGCTGTTCTTGCTCAACTTTGGCAGCTGGTATTTACACCCACCCTGACCCAGAGACACATTTGGCTATTTTATACCCAACACAGCAATTCCCATTAAGTATTCTAAAAACTAATCAGATGTGCCTACTAAAATGGCTGAAAGCTGGCATATTGCATGATGTCAATCATATTCACTGGAATTTCCATTGCAGCTGCCAATGTTCACATAGAATGGCCACTCCACCTATTGAAATGGAGTATTGCCAGTGCATTCAACCAAGCTTAGTTTGGAAGCATCTTTGTTTATTACAAGAAAAATTGAAAAGTCTGCTAGTAGCAAGCAGCAACAAAATTCACGTCAGTCTCAGCAATCGGCAAACTATTAAAATTTACAGTTTAGTGCATATAAGCTACCTTGTGTGTTGCTGGATTTATTAATTATTATCAAAATGGACTGTAAACAACAAGACCAATAAAAAGAAAAGCAATTCCTTACTCGCTGCCTCTTCCTTCTCCTTCCTTGAAAGGATTTTCTCTCATTGATCTTGTTTTGGGATCGTAGTATGCTGAGTTGATGTCCAAATTGTACAAATACTAAAATAAAAATGAGCCAATAATGATAGGTTATCATCAAAGATCAAACTGCAGTGGCTGCTTAATAGAATGGTAAAGTGAGAGTTAAGTGTGAGCTTATAATTTTTCAAATTTATTTTCATGTTTTATCTCGGTACTGTTGTATGTGAAAAGACCTATATTTTGGGTACAGGGTTTAGTGACACAGCCCTGTCAAAATGTGCTCCAAGCCGGCAATTTTGCCGCCTTCAGTCAATTATTGCCACCTACTTCACACTGGAGTTCACTACTCCTGACTGATAACAAGCATATCTCTGTGGCCCTTATTATCTGCAACTTCTTTTATCCTGCTTACTACTACAACAAAATTTTGAAAAGGCTGGTGACACCATCACTTACTTTATACCACTTTCTAAATTCTTTTATTTAAGGTTCAAGTTATCATTTTTGTCAAAAGAATATTAAAGACATTATATCAACAAACAAAAACCTGCAAAGAAGATTTCTTTAAATTAATCCTTTTGGAGAACCCGAATCCATAAACTGTGTTGTTCCAAAAATGTCCATATTCCCCCCCACGGAGGGTTTTTGGGTTTGAACCCCCACCCCTCTGGAAATTCCAGTTTAGGCTCATATTTTCCTTTAAAAATTTTGGCCTTTAAGACCCCCTCCTCCTCGGTATTTCCAATGACCCTCTGTGGTGGGGTATGGATATTTTCAGGAACCACACATTGAATACCTTTGCTGTGTCTTCACGAATTCTCAAGTTTCTCACTGTTGTACGTCTGAAGATAACAAGGAAAGTTGTAAAGGAACAGGAAGAAAACCATGTTGACTGACAAGAAAGTGATAAATATATATATATATATAAAAAACGTTTCACAGGTTAGGAGAAATAGTGCATTGATAAAATGCACTATTTCTCATAAAGTGCCTCCCTTTGATTTAACCCCTTCCCTTAAACACACCCTTATCCCCTAAAAAAACAGTTAACAAAGAATATAGCCTGCAATGCAGGCCTATTTTTGGGGGCGAGCGACCGCTATAGCCGCCATCATGGATTTTAAAAGCAGAGGAACATTGGGGACAGTAGAAAGTGCGACCAAGGGGGTGGGATTAGGCAAATCCAACATGGCAACTACGATTAACCGAGATTCTGGCACTCACGTGCCCCCAGAAAATGTCTGCATTGCAGGCTACAAATAATATTATTATTTATTACATAAACTACAAGAAACTGACAGTGAGAATGTGTCCTAGATATACTGGTATTAATGTACTGTATGCTAGTTGCTAAATTTGAGACTAAAAAGAGAAAGCATGATTTTTTTTTTTTACAATTAAGGGGCCCAAGGCACTGTACCATTTGATTACGTTTTGAGCAAGTCCTATTGTATAAGGGCTCTTCTATAAGCTTGTTCCTCCAGTTATGAACAGGAATGAGTTAGGCTTGTTCACCTTTTAGTATCAAACTTCGTTCCCGGCATATCAACCTTGTCTGCATATTTATCTTCATCTTCACTGTCTGCATCATCTGCCACTTCAGGTTTTTTTCCTTCTGCTAATTCCTCCTCCAGCCTCTCTGCCTTTAAATGCTGTTTGGCCTGAAAACACAATTACATGCATAGTAGGCTGTTGCTATCTTGAACAACAATGGCTATCACAAACACAACCCTTTGCCCTTAGATGCTGTCTACTGCTGGCTATCTCCAAATCCTGCTATTCTAAAATTTTATATCAGTGTTAAAGGTGCTTAATAGTCTTCATTTATTTAAAGTAATTAATAATTATTGTTTGTAATCTGTAAAATAAGTCTGTAAAAAAATGTAAAAAAACAATCTGTACTCTGTAAAAAAAATCTGTGAAAAAAATTGAAATTCAACTAGGCAAGGTACACAGTATAAATATGCTGTGTCTATAACAAGGCTAGAAAGAAGATTAAATAAAATAATATAAGGCCTGGATGCTCTAAACTCAATAATTTGTCTTCATCGATCACCAGTACCAAAGTAATCAGTGGTAAGCAATGCAAACTAATTTAACGAAGCATACAAAGTTTTTGATTGACATAATTTTGCACAGACACAATGGGGGGTCTAATGGTTCTTTGCTTCGCAAACTGTCAAGAAACTCCTGTTTGCAAGGTACACTGGTCACTACTAGTTAGATGAAAAACATATTAGACCCTGTGTTACGAAAATTGTCTAGTATTACTCAGAACCTTCCAGAATATTCCATAGAACTCTCTAGAACGTTATGAAGTGCTTAGTCATTTTAATGATTATGTGATTTCTTTAAATAGTAAGTAATAATGTCATGTTACTAAAAATAGATTTCGTAGAAGTTTCTAGAACTTGTTGTGATATGTATATAAGTAAGAGCGTGTCAGTCTACTAAGCAGTTTTGAGAGAGTTTTAAAGAGAGTTTTAAAGAGTTTTGAGAAGTGGCTGTGTGCCGTGCTGTGTGCCGAACCTAGTGAAGTGGCTGTGTGCTGTGCTGTGTGCCGAACCTAGTGAAGTGGCTGTGTGCCGTGCTGTGTGCCGTGTTAGAAGAGTCTGTGTGACATAGCAGTAGTGCTGTAAGCTGTAAAGATTACTTTCATCTTGGAATAAATCTGCTTGTTGCTGTTACCGACAACCCTGCGTTCCGTCTACAAACGAACCACTCCTTTAACGAAACTCGTAACACCCTGTAGTGCACAGAAGAATTTCATACCATTTCTAATTTAGTGTATTCCTCAACAGTCCTCCTATAGTCTTCATCATTGAAACCATTCCACCTGAAATAGTAGTTGACAGAAGCAAACATTACTGCGACAGCCTTTACCAGGGGTAAATGTTTATAACGTTAAAAGAACTCTAAAGAGAAGGAAAAAAGGAAGAAGAAGAGAAATGATAGAGAAAGACATAGTAGATATTTAAGGAGATGGTGAAAGAGGGGTGTAAGTACAAAAAGTTTGGGAAAAAATCTCAAACTCCAAACCTGCCCTCTTTATGTTTATGGCAGCAATTTTACGTGTGAAACATTGATCTGAATGCTGAATTTCCATGAGTATTTTCATATATAGCAAGAACCCCTTCTAAGAAATCAGCAATCAAGTGTTCAAAGTTGAGCTTGATATACCATCAGCTTGCTTCCTTCTCACAAGAAACTTGGCTCCTCATGGTCTGTCCCTAACCAGACGTATAAATGGGTACTGTGAACTGTTCAGGAAATCCGGCTAAAAATTGAAGGGCTCGGTGGAAAAAGGGCATATGTGATGACTTGAGGTTAAAATCAAAATTGGTACTATTCAGCTGAACATTGGCACAAAGGCTGGTTTTCATGTAAGGAACATTGCTGTACATTTATTTCTTGACCTGAGATCTTAAATTCGAAGAATTAGTGTATAACTGTACTTATAAATTTTTACTGAACTGAACTCGCTCAAGTGAAGCGTGAATGATTTCTTTTGTTCTCTGCCTGAACTAAAACAAAGGAATTCAACCAAGAATCAGCTCACCTTTTTTCTTTGCATCAGTTTTAAGCAAAAGTAATAGGCTAATTCTTCGAATTGAAGCTCTTAGGTCAAAAAATAAATACACAACAATGTTCTTTACATGAAAACCAGCCTGTGTACCAATGTTTACTAAATAGCACCAATTTAGATTTCAACCTCAAATCATCACTTATGCCTTTTTCCACTGAACCCTTCAATTATTATAATTAGTTAGTTACATGTATTGTACTGTACTTTTGATCATTTTATGTTAAAAAGCGCACAATGCCATTAGAAGCCAAATTATTATTAAATTATTGTTATTATTATTATTATTACTATTTACTATTATTATTATTATTATTATTATTGTTAATTAATGGCTGAAATTTACCTGTCTCTTTTGCCATCATAATCAAATGAAAGTTGTGGTTGCATGTGCTCATCTGGTTTGATATCTTCACCTGTGAACTTTGCACCAACTCTCCGGGGTCTCTAAACATTATAAAAACACAAATTATTTTAATTAACAATTACAACCTTTTTCATTATGTACAATATCACATTGTTTACACATAAAAGGCACTGACAAGGAGAGTTCTGGGTTTAAAGACAGAAACGCTTGTAAGCATTCGAGAGAACTCAGCTAATAACAACAGAAAAATATTAACAGTTAAACCCAAGTCTCCTGCACTCTAACTTAACCCTTTAAGCCCTAACAGTGATGAAAATAAATTTCCCTCTACATAATCAATACTTGTTCAAACATTCAAGTGATGAGAATAAAGAAAGCGATCACCAAGGATAAGATGTCTTGATATTGAGACAAATTCTCCTTACTAGTTCCATAAGAAATGTATGGAGAACAGTAAGGAGAATATGCATTTCCATATCAGGGCTTAAAGGGTTAAAAGAGAATCACCAAATTGCCATACACATACTACATACCTCAAGACAGTCTTTCTTTTTATGTGTCATTGCTCCACAGTTTTCACAAGCTCCCTTCCTATACTTTGTCGCTGCTATCTAATGGAATTAAATAAAAATATATTTCTTTAATACAATAATATTATACAAGAACACAAAATAACGGTACAGAAGATGTGCAGCTCTATCAAGAATGGAGAACAACTGGAAATTATAAATACCCCCCTTCATAATAATAAATTATACTTCTTGTTCTTACTGCCCCTCCTCACTCCACTCAACCATGTAAATAAAATTGAAATTAAAATGAATATTTTTGTTTAAGAAAGTACTGTACTAGGAGTTGACTTGCTAAACCAATTTTAGCAAGTCCCTCACAGAGAGGGTACATGTGTAGTGATGTCACATTTTTCTGAAGTGAAATATGGAGTATTTTTCTCCTTCTTCAGATACAATTCCCAAAACAGCTGTGAGTTGCCAATTTCCACCACTACCTATGAAATAAAAATGTGTTGTTATATGCCCACAGAAGGATTCTTTTGTTTGAACATCCCCCATCCAACGGGAAATTGCTTTATACTTTGCTTTAAAGAAATTTGCCTTTTGGGACCCCCTCCCCTCCAAATCTTCAATGACCTTCCTGGGGTGGGTAAGGCTATTTTCTGGACCCCAACAGTAGAGTTTTTGATTTGTAATAAACTGAAATTCAGTTCCTGTTGCTGCTTACAATAATATTACATTGAACAATCATGAAATGCACCATGATATGTTATTTTTCTGCAAAACACAACCCTTCTTCTTACCGCACTCTACAGATTGTGGAGGTTAGAAAAGTCTTGACTTACTGTCTTTGTTCCTTTATTGTACCACTCATTCAATGCAGAAAACTGTTTCTGCTTTTCTTCCTGAGGTCGCTGATGTTTCAGTGTGGGTCTGAAACAGAAACCACAATGATCAATGTAATTTTCTCACTTTACACTGTACCATCAACGCATTTAAGGGAGACAAAAATCTCGGAGGAAACAAAGGAAAAAATCATCAAACAGGAGACGATAAAATATCAGAATTAAAACATAAACGGTAAATTAAAGGAAAGAGAATTTATGCTTTGAACATCATATTACCTTGTAGTTCCATAATACCAAGGTGCTTGAGAAATATACTGTGGGATATGTGGGTTGATATCCCTGGAGAAACACGAAACAATACAGAAATCAGTAACTAATTAAGGAATTCTTATGAATTAGAAAGAAAAGTGAAGATGGTATGTACCATGATTGCATGATACCTCATTTGTCATGACCATTATAATCATTGTCATCACCATCACTATCATCATCATCATCATCATCATCATCACCATCATCATCATCATCATCATCACCATCATCATCATCACCATCATCATCATCATCATCATCCACATCATCATCATCATCATTATCATCAAAAAAATTAATGTTATCTTCCCCCCCCCCCCAATGATGCATAGGGTGGAAACAAGATCCCTTCATTTAACACAGCCTCTGCAAGCTTTGAAGTTTGCCCCCAGTTCATTTTAAGCAGCTGAAGCTGTGACTCAACTTACTACTGTTCTCCTTCAGGTAGTCTAATCAATGTTGTCTGTAATTTTTATGAAATTTCTGTGTGTGGAATTTCCTGTTTTCTTGGAAATTTGGTATAACTGGCCAGTGTTGATACTGTCAACCTGATAGTAAACTATAAGGATTTGTGTGAAAATGTTTTGAACTAGGGCCATGCTCTGATCTGTCTCTCCTGCCCTAACAACCATTCCATTGTCAGCGTTTATTACCATAAAACCATTGCTCACTGACGCTTCCCATCTTCAAACCACTAAGCAAACACCATACTGCAGCCTCAGCCACACACAAACACTTCATTTTCAACCTCCCACAAATAAGGCAACCCCTTGGCATGACAAGATCTGTGAAGACCCTTCATCCAGTGGGACTATCTATGACTATCTATGAATATACTAGCAAGACTATGAGTCTTGCTAGTATATTCCCTGCCCAACTTGGTCCACAATATTTGCATTGTCGTTTATCCTTTTATTACTTGAACATCATTTTGAGGGTGCCCAATGCCCATGGTGTCTGAGTCTAGTTGAACAGGTCAGCCAACCAGCTGGCAGAGTGTTAACCATCAGTCTCTTGACAGTTTAATATATAGAGTCTGATAATTTAGCTTATTGCTCGTGATCAACCAATAATTATTAATCGCCTTTTAGACCTATGACGCTAACTAAGTTTGAAGTCTTACATACATGTAGACCTTACTGAAGTGTTATGTCTACAATAGTTTAACCTTTATAACGGTAAATAAAAACAATAACTGAGCTTAGCTGTGTCCGAATTACAGGTTGCATGCCCAGAGGACGGTGAAAGCTAAGCTCAGTGACGTGAGATTGAACATGACGAAAACGTTCCCAGACGTACGAACTATAGAATTGTCACAATTAAACCATTTGAAAATCAATAAAGAAGCAAGTAAAAACAATAACTCACTTTCCTTCTTCATCAGTCAATGCTGGAGCTGTACCAGCCTTTCTCGCTTCCTCTAACTCTTTCTCTTTCCGCCAATCTAGCCGACTTTTCTGCTGCGATTCAGTTTTAGCCGCCATCTTGTATTCTTCTTCCCACAATTCAATTCCAAAGTAGTGCGTAGAATTTTGCACTACGTCACTTCCTTTATTTTCTAGAGCGGGGGAAGGGATGGTTAAATCAAGCAGCAAAGACAATATGTTGTGCTCCTTGTTTTACTTCAATACATAGCAAAGTTGAAAGAAAACAAACTTGGATAATCTTAAGTCGTGAGTGGTTTTGTAAAAAGTGATGAAATTCTAAAAAAATACAAAAATTTCTATAGAAGCAAAAACTCCACTCGTCCCACCCCACGAAAAGAATAATGAGCCAATCGAAGCGAGACACTGCACTGAAGAAAGTTAGCAATGGAGTTCACGAATGTGTTCTTCTCGCTTTGTGTCCTTCTAATTTCTAAAGTTTTAGCAGATGAAGGATCTAAAGGATATCTTCGAAGGGAACATTCAATTTTTAAAGGTAAGCTTACCTTGTTTTAGTGAAATCTGATAATCGAGTGCCTTTTGAATTCAGGCTTTACGTTACTAACGTTAACGTTACTGAACTCTGGAAGGTTTCATATAAAGCCATTTCCTGTCTACAATAGCTCCAGTTTCTTATATATAGTCTTTGCATTTTTTGAATGCAGTAAGATTCAATACTTTTATTGTATTGTTTCATTTCTGAGCTGTCAGATTTCTGAATCAAACTTGAAGGGATATGAAGATATTAAAAATTAAAGCTTATAACCTTGCTTACTTTGTAAATCAATACAATTTTGCAAGCTATTCATGTGACGACATGCGTACGTCCACGTTTATGTTACCATGAGAAACTATGTTACATCTTGTACATCTTTTCCTGAAGTATTACTTTTTTTTATAGAACAGCTGAACTGTTTACGCACAGTACTTTTTTAAGTTTTATTTTTAGTTTGAAAAATTTAAAGGAGGATTCCATTACGTTTTGTAGTTACTGTATGTTCATGATCACATTGATTATACGGGACAACTCGGATTAATATTACCCCGATTAATATTAATCCTAATGATTATTATAAACTAGTAATGGATTATTATAGAGCGCTTTTCAAATGAGTGTCGTAAAACCAAAACCAAAGTAATTACCCCAGCCAATCACAACAAACACAAATTATCCAGTGAACCAATCAGAACTCGAAGCAAATACATGTAACCAGCGCCAAGCACGGGAAAACGCGCGCGAGCAAGTGGCGATTGGTTTGAGTTTTGCTTCTGATTGGTCGTGAAAGTGGCGCGAGATTTTTTTAACCAATCACAGAGCGAAGTAAAGCAAAACCAAAGCAAAACGCGAATTACTTTCGACACTCAATTGAAAACCGCTCTAATCCAGTAATAGATTATTATAATCCAGTAATATATTATTATAATCTATTACTGAGGTTTCAGCTGTGCCTTAATCAATTAGGATTAATATTAATCTTATGTAAGATTAATATTAATCCGATTAATATTAATATTAATATTAATATTAATCTGATAAATATCAGTCCTACATAGGTTTCCTATTAATCCTATGTAGCATTAATATTATTCCTACCTAGGATTAATCTTTGTCCAAGGCTTCTGAAGAAGCTTCAAGAATCTTCAAGCACTAAGCTAGGAATAAATACAAAGCTATGATCTATGATGTCCAACCATAATTAATTGTTTGAAACAGCTGAAATAGTTTTTTCGTGAACTTTGCATCATATACAATATGCTTACCATGTCAGTTCCCAGATAATATTTTCATCCACAAAAGGCGCCAAGACATGGGAGAAATTCATGTTCCTAGTTGCCATCGTGATATGCTGGCTCCGAACCTTGAAACAGTTAGTGTCTTTGGGATTGTCGCTATTTCTACGCAGCTGGTAATTATTCCCTTTCTTAAGGTCCCCTTTCTTGTAAAAGCACATGCCCACGGCAGGGATTCGCTGGCCCAGAGGCGCTTGTTCCTTTTCATTTACTTCTAGGGTCAACATCGTCGAATCCAGCTCTAGCATATGCAAGCTGTGATCGTCATGTGACTGATGTGATTAGTGTTATGTCCTGTCAGTCCTGCGTTATGGCAGTGTGTCTGTTATATAGATCTGTTATCCGAACATTCACGGGAATTTTATCTGGATTATAATAGAGATTAATATTAATCTGGATGATATTATTAATAGTAATCTAATCCTTCCAATTTTTTGCCGTGCCTTAATCTATTACTGGATTATAATAATATATTACTGGATTATAATAATCTATTACTGGATTATAATAATCTATTACCGGATTATAATAACCCTATTATAATCTATTATTATTATAATCCGCAGATTAATATTAATCCGAGTTGTCCTGATTATAGCACTGAATCAGATTATGAGCTTGAACATCAGAGATTTTTGGGCTTTGTTTTCACTTTAGCACAAAATAATGTCCTGATGCAAATTCAAAGTTGCATTTTCAAATGCAAAAGTACCAAATCTGTGAAAACTCTGGAAATGCATTGTTGTCCAGGCAGAAATGGCACAGTACTCCAAAAGTCAAGTTAGCAACCACTTTGGTGCAGCAATGAGAATGTTAGCAAACAAAAGTTTTAATTAGCAAAATAATAATAATAATAATAACTTTGCACATGCATTATACAATTTTGATATTTATCAAATTTCTTTGCCATTCTCTGCAAAACAACGCGACATGATCAAATTCTGGGTTTTATGGAGAACACTTAAAATGGTGATAACTTTTGTTTCCTCTATCTGAATGTTAATGTTCTTTGAACAAATTCAGCTTCTGGATAGTTCAGCCACATAAGACATGTATTTGATAAATTAAATTTATACGACTTAGAAAGATTGTAATTAAAAGTAGTCATCAAATAACATGAACTTGTCTTTACATGACAATTTCCTTGGTGTTGCCCTCATGGTTGCCTGATCATGAGTTCCCTATTATGTCATTTGTTAAGCAATAGCTGTTCTTTGACTTACTTGAGTTCGATCCTCCTCCCCCGGTGGGGAATTGGCCGTAAGAAAAAAAAAACAAGCAGTCTCCATCCTGTCTCCATTTCATTCTTCTCTCTTTTGCCAATTTGTCACAGAGCACCAGGATGAAAAATTCTTAATTAACAAAGGATAATATTCAGCAGCCATCTGGTGTCTTGCTACACAAGGACTGATAACATAGTATTCTCTCTTTTGAGATACTGTTTCTGTATAGTTGGTGTTGAGGCTTGTGTTAAGGCTTGTGTTCTAGTAAACCAGGAGAGAATCTTGCCTGGCTTTGTTAAGCAAGAGCTCACCTCAGTGCAAAGTATACTGACTTGCTTGGTGGCCAGCTTTTACTGACAAGATCTCTGTAAACAGAAAAAAATTTCCTTAACAAATGATTTATTCTACTAGTGACAGCTGACAAAGAAAAAGCTATACATAGCCAATGGAACTTCATGATTACCCCATGAAGGCTGCCCATAGGGGCATATGGGTGATTCCCACTTCTGTCTCAATTCCATTGTTCGTTCTTCCCCAGCTAGTAAAGATACCGTAAACTGCTGTTTATAAGCCCCCCCCCCCCCGGCTATAGGTCCATCTACCTGTAAACAAAAGAATACATCCGATTATAAGCCCCCCTCTAGTTTCCCTTGTTTCCTTAATATTAAGCACTCTCACAGAACACTGCGAAGGTGAACTCTGGGCTTCTGTTTTGTTACTTTCCGGTTACGTTTGTGTTGTTACAGTTTTGATTTTATTGTTAAAATTGAAATGAATTCAGTTTATTATGACATTTCAAAGGTTAATTAAAAACTGGTAAATTAAAAACGTATTTCGATCAACACTGCCATTTCTCATTTCGAAACGTTTATGAGCCCACTTCCGTTTATGAGCCCACCCAAAACCCCTTACGAAGTTGTATAAGCCCAGGGCTTATAAGCGGCAGTTTATGGCATTCTTCTGGCAAGGCTGATAGTCAAGTCTAGGCTGCCAGCTTCCCTATGACCAACCTACCTGTGACCCAAATTATGTTTTGATTCCTAGGTGCTGGTCCTGCAATTCCACACTGGGATTTCTATGGGAGTACCTTTATATCAAGTAGCTATATCAGACTGACTCCTGACCATCAGAGCACGCGAGGGGGTATTTGGAATAATGTGGTATGTCACTTGAATCAAGTCTATTAATTTTATTATTGGTCTGTTTAGTGGTCTTATTATGGATATGAAGGCTTATAAGTTTTTAGCAAAAGAAGTTCAAAGTGGGGTTGTACAGGCTGGAATAGAAGTACTCCCAAATTCACCTTTCCAGCCAGGTAGCTTTGAAAATTGTCATATTCAGATTTTAAAAGCTTTTTGTTTATACAGGTTGGGTGAAGGGGGGTGGAGATAGCAGATGAGGAACTCTCTTATATACTTTTATACTTCCCTCCCACTTCATTCTCTCTTCATTTATTTTAATTTCCAGTTTGGATTTAAATTATTAATAAAATAGACGTCCCTGTCACATTTCCCAGTATTGAAAAGTCGTACTTCTTAACCTCAATAATTGTTCATCACCTAAAGCCTTCTATCTCGGGCTGTGTTGTCACTTGTACCCTCTTGTTGCCTCCATTAGTTGATACAGTTAAAGTTCACAGGGTATCCAGGCAGCGTTAAGTGAGCAAATTGTGTAACGTAAATTTGATTTCTCTCACCAGCCATGCCATGTTAAGGACTGGGAAGTGATGTTGCACTTTAATGTACATGGGCAAGGTGACACGTTATTTGGGGATGGATTTGCATTTTGGTATAGCAGAGGTAGAATGCAAGAAGGTAATACGGCACCTTCACATGCTACAAGGCACTTATTGTTCTTCACATTCTCTCAAATCAAGGCAAATCCAACGCATTCAAACATAATAATATAGAACAAAAAAAAAGAAGATAGCATAGACTAGTAGACCGAGTTTACCAGGAAGTCTTGTAGATTGTTGTAGAAGTTGTGTGTAGTTGTTGTAGTAGTATGCAAAAAAGCTATCATTCTTTGGCTTTTAAAGTATCAAGTACAAGTTGCCATTTGTACCATTGCTATTGAAAATTCCTGGGTCTGCTGTGGCTCTTTTGGTTGTACAATAAAGGTATACCTTTCTTATCCTTAAATGCCATTTCACTCTGTAAAAGCAGAAAATTAAAGCTGTACGTGTACGTATACATTGTTGCCTCACCTTTTCCCTCAACTTCGAAGAAGTGTAAACATAGGGATTTATGTAATCTTGTGTGATTCCAGAAAATATCGATATCCACCCCCCAAAATGGGCATTGAAAATTTCAAAGTGGTTGAAGGTCTCAAAAACCAAAATTTTAAAAAGAAAGTATGAAGCTAAACTGGACTTTCGGTAGGGGTGGGGGGCTTCAAACCAAAAACCAACCATGGTGGGGATATGGGTATTTTCTGGAACCACAGATAAATATAATGCACCCACTGTAAAATAAAATGTGAATGCATTGTCTCTGCATATAAATGGGGTGCCTGCTATCTGTTGGTGTGTAGTCAGCTCCTTGTTTCTCAATATGTTGTTGTTCCAATTGGCAGTTGAGAGAGAAGCTACAGTTAGGACAAAAGACAGTTTTGTTACTTAGGTAATAATAATAATAATAATAACAAGGAGCTTAAAAATGCATTTTACAACGTATGGAAGTCTCAATGCTTTGTACAATAAGTTATTTACCTAATCTAACTGTAGACACTGTTAAAAAGAAAAGTTTTTAATCTCAATTTAAAAGAGTCAACTGTGGAACACTGTACTGATGTGCTTTCAGCCACCAATCACTAGATTCTACTTACTGTTTTATCAGGTGGTGTGTTTGGTAGCAAGGATTATTTCTATGGTCTTGGGATTTTCTTTGATACTTACAGTAATCACAATGGAGAACACCAGGCAAGTGGAAACATATCCTTCAAAACCTTGAATATTTTAAAACTGGGTTTTTGTGGTGGTGGTTGGAAAGGGAGTCAGTTCTCTGAACCTCCAGCTTCTGCCTCTTTTTGTTTCTGATTTTTTTTGTCAATTGCAAAATAGAAAGAAAAAGGAAAGCGGAGCATGTGCTAAGCTTATTTTAATTAATCTTTTGCAAACACAGATCAGAGGGATTTTAGGGGAATTTGAAAGTTTATATTAAACCAAACCAGTAGCAAGGGTTTACATATTAGGTAGTAACTTTCAAGTTCTTCTGGACTCTCCTGAGCGTTTGCATCACATTTTACCCACTGTCGTTCTACCATTTCCCAGTTCTTTTCCTTTCTTTTTCTGCCAGTTCCCATCCCCTTCTCTCTCTGTTCCCATAACCCCTTTTCTCCCAGTCTCATGCCATATTTTCCCAATTCTTACCCTACTTTTCTCCTATTTCCCATCCATTTTCTCCCAGTTTTCACCCCTTTCTCCCACATTTCTCCCGTTTCTTCCCTGTTCTTATGGAATCCTACCACTTCTCTCCCATTTTTCCACCTCTTTTTGTCACAGTTCTCAGAGCCCTGTTCTCTCATTTCCCACCCCTTTTCTCCCAGTTTCCACCCCACTTTTCCCAGGTTTTAATCTCCTTTCTCCCATTTCCCACCCCCTTTTCTCCTGGTTCCTGCTGTCTACTTTCCCAATTTTTGTGCTCTTTTCTCCCATTTCACCCCTCTTTTTTGCCCCACTAGGTTCACATTAATAATTTTCTGTTCATTTGCAGCATGAACACCCTTACATTTCTGCTATGGTTGGTAATGGATCTGTTCATTATGATCACGACTCAGATGGAACTCACAGCCAAGTGTCTGGCTGCTCAGTGAGTATCTGCTGCCATGTAAATTTACTTTGTATTAATTAAGGACGTAAAACCAACCCAAATTCCAAGGGAAGGAACTTGTAAGTTTGGTGAAAAACAAATCGAACTTTTTCCCAAGTGATGATTTCTTGGTGGCAGTGTGCTAGCGCAGTGGTTAGCACATCAGACTTTATTGGACTTTTGATTGGAAGACTAAAAGGTCGGTAATGGAGGTGGCTAGGATGGTCTCTTCATACTCATGTTTCCTTTGACAAGACACTTTTTTCCTCTCTTTTGTATTCTTTAAGTGATTCAGATACACTTAAAGGAGGCTTTAAGATGGAATCCATCAGGAAATTGAATAATTTTAATTTTCAGCGGACAAAAACCTTGTACCAGAATAATTTAAACCATATCGCATTCTTTTTAACACTTTTTAAGAGCTATAGATGTAATTTGTTATCTGTAATAACCCCAAAGACAATTTCTTATGGGGAGCCTGAGAAAATAAATTTAAATTCAAATTTCGTAAAATGAAATCTTGCGCATAAAATTTTACCTGTGTTTACACAATTCCTGTGAAATTTGAAATTAAATTTCTCGGGCTCTCATAAGAAATTGTCTTTGGGGTTATTACAGATAATAAATTACATCTATAGCTCTTAAAAATTGTAAAAAATAATGTGATGAACTTTAAATTATTCTGGTACAAGGTTTTTGTCCACTGATTACTCAATTTCCTGATGGATTCCTTCTTAATTTTTGGGAGCATATGTGCTACAATGTGTTTTTTTTTGGGGGGGGGGGGTGCATAAGTGACAATCCAAAATCAAGCTGCATATGCGAAGAGCTGGTCGCAAAATTTGAACCTTGGACATGTAAAATTTGTATCATTTTCTCATTCAAATTATTTTTATTTATCATTTTACTTACCGTAATGTGTATTTGTTTTTGTTTATTGTTATTATTGTAGGCAAGTTTCCGTGGTAGAGGCCATGACACTTATGCCCTCATTCGTTATTCTGGAACACAAGATCGCCTTACTGTAAGTCGATCAAATTAACACTTACTCTGAAAAATTAACCAATGTGCTCAATTCAGGTAATAAGTGTGTTTTATCATGTATATGGTTCTTTGATGTGATTGTCAGGAAGCAATAAAGTGGAAATTTTGCATTACTCACTTACTTAACTTTTTGACGGTTTCATCACTGTATGTTATAATTTGCTGTAAATTGACTTGTAGGTGCTAGTAGATGTTGACAACAAAAATGAGTGGCGAGAATGCTTTGATGTGGGTGGAGTTAAGTTGCCAACAGGACTGTTTTTTGGACTTTCAGCGGCCACTGGCCAACTTGCAGGTATTTAGACACTGAGCTGTGTAGGTCAGTCTTCCATGAGTTGAAAAAAAGTTTGTACAGGAAACATGTACAGTACATTCGGCCATCTCCAACCCTGGTGATCTTGAGTTATCTTCTATCTCAAAACAATTTCTTTAATTCCCTTGACTGTTAGAGATAGGGGAGTGTACTGTAATATTACAATGGACTAGTTTCCTTTTATTTGGTCTAAGTTGTAGCCCACATAGCAGTTATTTACAAAAAGGTTCAAAGTTGGGAAACGCAAAAATGGAAGAGGTAGAGCAGAAAGGAGGGTGGAAATGGTTGTTGTGTTATCTGTGGGTGTATCTATCTCTTCCAACAAACAACGACATTGTTTCTTGTTACATGCGAATTTCTTAGCCGGTGATTATACACACGTAATAATAATAATAATAATAATAATGTCTTTATTTCATAAGATAAACACACATATCCTATGTTACAAAAATTGATGGTAAAAAGCAAGCTACATTACATGAACTAACACTATTATTCTAATGAAATAAATCAGCTAACGTGCACGCACTTTGTTTGCGGCATTTTTAACATTTGTATGTGGCTGTCTTTGCAGACAATCATGACATCATATCTGTGAAGTTCTATGAAACTGAAATACCAGTCATGGCTGATGAGAAAGAAGACGAGGATCGCTCTAAAGTCGTACCATTTGCTTCAGGAGCTGAACCAGACAGAGGTAAATGAAACCTGTACAAACATCATTCCAGCTTATCTTAGGCATTGTGATTGCAAGGAGCGAAGGAAAGGTGGCGTGTGAGGAAAAAAATTGAGCGAAATGGAAGAGGAGACTGCCACAGGACAGGGTACTTCCTTTGTCCTTTCTCCCTTGGCAATATTTCAAGTTTTTTTCTCGCACGCAATCGTTCCTTCGCTCTTCATAATTGATCTGGGACGAATTAAAGAGTTTCAACTATCGGTCGGTCTTGCTTGTCAGGATTTTCACAAGTTAAAAGAAACAACTTCTTAAATTACGTAACTGTTTAATGTGAAAAGCACGTTAAAAAATCCTTTGCAATCAGTTCCTCGTACCTTCAAAACTGGACGAGCGAAAATCTCTTGAGCGTGCGTGAAAGTTGCCTTCTGTAGGAAAAGTACCAAGCGTGCGCCAAAGCCGCCTTAATGGATCTAATGGAGCAAAAATCCCGCGAGTGTGCGCGGGGGTCGTCTTAACGCACCCTCGCGCGGTTCGCTCAGTCGTAGTGTAATGCATATCATTGACGTTGTATCTCGCTTCCCTTTAGAACGAGTTGAGGACGTACAAGGAAGCTTCTCTCCAAGGACTACAAAGATTTTCACCTGGCTTTTCTGGATCGCTCTTGTTGCTGTCTGCGTGCTTGGAATCGGTCTCTACGTCCACCAAAAACGCCAGGAAGATTCAAAGAAGCGATTCTACTGAACACTACGTCAACCTCCGAGAAACAGTGACAGATCACCAAGTAAATTGATGCCGCGTGGGAGGTCGAACAATTAAGCAATATTTTGAACAATTATCGTAACACGTAAAGAGAAAATGTTTTACAACGCGACGCACTCAAGTGTGACCACCATTGACGTTAACCTTTGGCGCGCGTTCTTTCGTGAGATAACTATCCAGACAGAATTTGAAGAGAGCTTTCAGGAAACCAACTCAAAGCCAATTGGTTTCCCACAAGCTACCCATCAATTGTGATTGGACAGTTGAACCCACGACAGTATGCGAAATAATTAAAAGTAGTGACACTTTAGCGCTTGCGCCGGCTGGAGGCCATGGCAGTTCCTTGTAGAAGTAGGGTGCAGTTTCAAACAGCAAGATGAATTAATTTTTGGGTCTGGTGCGCCTTTTCCTTGTCATCATCATCATCAACTTTATTTATGTGCCAAAAACTTCTAGCAAATCACAGGTAATTCACCGATTGGGAACACTGACACTTTCACGTAAAACTTGCTTTCTAATACACCATGTTTAGAATGCAGTTGTCTTGTGACTGAAATTCAGGCTCGTTACCAGCTCTTATTAATCAGCAACTCTGGTGCACAATGGAAGTTTCGCAAAATCACATGTGCGTGAAGGACGTTTGAGATCGGACTTGCCACAATCCAATGCGTTCTATTGCAGCGACTGGAAACGAGACTGAATTAAACCTATAACCAGAGTACGACTGTTGCAAACATGAACATTCCATGCGAAAATGTTTCAACCTACTTTATGCGTGCTCTTTCCGGAATTGTATACTAGTTTGGCATTTCGGGAGCAACACGCTTTGCTGAAAATGACTGGCAAAATACTTGGGTGACTTAAACAATTGGGTACTGCGAGGTTGCGCCAGGTTTTTTTTTTTTTTTACAAGCGTCAAGCGAAAATAAACGAACGCAGGCACAAAAAACGAAAGTTCATTTTTCCTTTGCTTTCGCTTGCCTCGAGTGATAAAAAAGGCCTTTAGTGCTGTTTTGAGAAGTAATGTGAGAAGCGCTTGGCTTCTAACGTGTTCTCAAAATTTTACAGTTGCTTTGAGACAATTTTTCAGCTACTTGACGGAATACAATAAAGTAGAACTACACACCTGTATGCTTTTATAAGTTGTTAATAAAAGACAGTACAACAAACACAAGTCGTTTTTCACAATTTATTTCTCAAAAGGTTCTGCTTGAAATCACAATATGCACTGGCGTACTTGTTGTTTCTGTTAGTGGTTGTCGCAATATAGTGAAATTTCAAAGCGCTATACACCAAGTGTGAATTTCATCTTTTTGTTTGTTTTTTGTTTTTCAATCAGCGAAAGCTCTACTTATATCTACTGTGAAATAAACATTTTGTGCAATATTCATAAGTAATCTACCTAATTACAAAAATACTACTGACTTTAATATGGCAAACAAATAACCGTGGTTCTTGTAAGTTCTAATACTTAAATTACCACCTATTATTTTCTAAGACCCTTAAGGTCTCTGCCTCCTAAAAATGCTTAAGTAGAAATGCGGCAAAAATTGTATAATTTCCACACAGGAAATATGGCCAGCAGCAAAGAGAAGAACCGCTCATAAGCTCTTATTTGGATGACGATCCAAGTTTTAACCGGTTTGATAGAAGAAAAGGTTGAGCAAGCTTATGGCAGACAACATTACAACAAGTAATCAGCAAGCTACGGTCGCAATGTGTTGTATTTACAACTTCACAGAGCTTGTTTCATTAGCTCTTAAAATAACACACTTCGGACCAAACCCTAGTAACAGTTTAAATAATCCGCTAATAATTATTTCTTGCACGATATCAAATCAAATCGATGAACACCTGTCCCATAACTTATCACGCACTTAAAGTATGTAATAAAAATTCTGAACCCTGCAGAATAAACAGAAACTTTTCACATCCTTTTCAAATCTCGCAACTTTTTTCCTTCGGCAAAGAACCTAAAAATCTTTCTAATAAAGTGCCACAAATATCTACAAGGAATGCACTTCCAATCCACACAAACAACTTGAAGACAGGTCTTCACTTCCAAGATAACGGTTCGTCAATTGGACACCAAGGGCTTGCCATCATGCCCTGCTGTCGTAGGCCTGGTCATAAAGAGATTGCAGTCTAATAGAAGTCAGGTTGTCGCTTCACCTCGGAAGTGTCAAATTCAGAAAGAACTTGAATCGGCGACTCCTGTTTGACTTTCTCCGCCCGCTGTAATTGGGGAACGCGGTCGTCCTTTTCGAGGTTGACAAGAGGTTTCTTTTCCGGGGCACGCATGCGCCAAGTTATAGTGGAAGTCTAGAGAAAGAATGAAACAAAAAGAAAAAAGATCAACGTAATGATTAACAAGAGTGTAAATTAAGCCTAAAACAATGCTTCAAATCTTCAGCGCAGGATTTGCTCCCGTTCTCCGTATTGTCCGTAAGATGCTCTATAAGCTGAGCTATGAAAAGGTCTCTTCGATGGCTGTGGCAGCAGATCAGTTGTGATTCTTTAAAATATCGCTTGAGACGTTTTACAAGTTCAGCGAATCATCAGGAACTCTAGCCTGCGTGCAGACGTCTGCTATTTCCTTTGAAGCAAAATAAATAGGAGACGTCTGCGCGCAGGCTACAGGAACTCGAGATGGTCCGTTGTTAATTACTCTAAGACAAGTTCTGGTCGAGATCGACAGAAGTTAAGTCAACCGGGAAAATCGACCGAAGATTAAAACCTTTAATGTAAGCTGAAGTAAAACAATGTACAATGGTGGAAAAAAGTCCTTAAGACACAGCTAAAAAATTAAGACACCACCAATGAAAGGCTAAGAAAGGTCACTTTTGCTCAAATGAACTCACAGTCCCGACAGCCTCGCCATATTATTGAACAAGATTTTCCGTAATAAAAAAAAACGCACCTCAACAACGGCTAAAACAAAGTTCTCGCATCAATGAAATTAATTGTGTACGATCACAGTTACTCGAGGGACTGGTTATGAAACCTTGCAAGTTTCAAAGGCCATAACAAAGGTGCCGCAATTTATGTTGAAAGTTCTACGAAAGTGCACAATCTTGTGCTTTACGATCACACACTATGGCTAAATAACTTAACAGTGACATTTTTATTGGTTCAAACCTATTGTTGTTTGTGCACCGTCAAGGCTGAAAACGGTAACAAAAACATAAAACAAAGGACTTTGCTGAGCTTCATAACCAGATTCTCTTATTAACTATGGTACGATTGATATTATTGAACTTTCATGCTTGATGACTATTTATGATAACTCAGTGAGATTATTTTGCTCTTAATAACTCAAATAGCAACTTACTTTGGCTTCCCCTGACTTGTGCTACGGTAGGAAAAAAAATAAAATAAAAATAGTAAACTTATTGTTTCAATAGGAATCACAGGCAAATGGCGATAAAAGTAAACAGAACTGTAAATGGAAGTTTTTTTACGACAAATTCTGGTTGAAAACGCTGGTTGGGAACCGAAGGGGGATCACAAAAAGATACACGAAAATTAATCTCCCAGCATGGTAAGAGGCTAACTTGTTTACAATATTACTTTAGTATTGTCTCCAGTCTTACCTTAGTATTGGCAACATAGGAGGCCTTGACTGTTGAAATAACAGCGTTCATGAGATTCTTGGCAGCTGTGATTAGAGATGTAGCACTGTCCAACTGGAAAGAAATACACAGACATGAATTAAACCAGGTCGACATTTCCCAAACTTATTTATAAAAAACTGGATCATGGTATAATGCAATTGTAGAGTTTTGATTGGCTCAGCAGCCATGGTATCTGAGCCATAATACCATGCTCTGCATCTTCCGGTCTTTTTTAACGCAATTTAGCGATATTTCGTGGTTGTTATTAACAAAACAATTAGCATTACTTCGTAAAAGTTTTAATAAAACAATTATTCCACTCGCGCTTGTTGGATATGAGATGATTATAGCAAACTCGGCGCTACGCGCCTCGTTGGCTATCTACCATCTTATATCCAACAAGAAAGCCCATTGGGCATTTTAACCGGCCATTCTGACCCTCCCCACCCCTAGGTTTCACAAATGTTAGCGCGATCCTCTCTTTTTACGAACCGGCGTGACGAAAAGTGTGATTGTGTGACACAATATTTTGACTATAGCGGTACTGGATGACGTAATGTTTAAACTCTGATGACTCAGCTTAACATGATCTCCGGCACATGACAAAACATGAACAATTTTTTTAAGCGTGTCTCAGATACAGTGATACGGGTTCAACTCAGAACTGACTCAATTCAGTTTTTTATTCCATCCAAGAAATAGAAACAAAAAGGTCCAAAAGCTATAATTGTGGCAAACTGCGCGAACTCTTCTTTGACAGGCAAGACAAGACAAGACTTACACATGCAGGAGGTCATGCCATCGCGTGGGTGAAGTCATCAAGAATCCCTGCATCTTTACCAGTTTAATTTCCCAGCAAAAAAGGGATACTCGAAGAAATAGCATAGACATATGATTTCAACTACACATTCGCCTTTCGACACAGCTTGCTGCCCGGGGCTTGCTGTCTTGACGGCTTAGAGAACTGCTCATGCATTGCGTTACAAAATGTCATTCAAGCAAATCATACCAAATTTGCATACGGCAGATTTGTGTTTACTCAGGTTAGAATTGACGTGCCGAATTTCTTTCGGATCGCGAAGTTTTAGTTTCCTTCAGACTTTTTTGGTTTACTTCGAAGATTTAAAATGTGATATCGACTTCAGCGTAATGAGTGGAACTATTTTTACAAACATAATGCGTTTTTCCAATTAAGACTTCGGGTATTATTTCTTCTCATCTGAGTGACCATGTTCATTTCTCACACGTGTGAGCGCAACTAATTAAAAGTATTTGTCCGAGTTTAATATGTTGGTGGAAGTACAGCAACACAGAACAGGTGAATGTCGGTTCTTTAATAATGTGACTGATGGACTGTGCTTTGCCATTGTTCTTCATTTAAGTGAAATAAATCGAGCGAAATCTTTCGCGCCGCTAAGCGTACCGCATGTCTGGGACTCCGGGACACATAAACAATAACATACGCGTGCTTCGTTTGAGTCTCGTTTCTCCCTAGCCGTTAAAAAACAAGACAAATACAAAAAAACCCAATCTTAACAACCCTTCGCCGTTCATATTTAAATACTGTAAATTAAACGACAAAAACATACGAAGGTAACATTCACAAGACTTATATGCGCATGCGTCTTATATAAGACAGTACCGCTCTTGAGTACCCGTACCACAAGCTTTACAGCACTTTCTTCGTATGTTAAGCCAACTTGCTTTCACCAAAAACCGTGTCCATTTTATAAACCGGCGGTCGCCATGGCGACGGCCGGTTAACAAGCAAGAGTGGAGTAATTGTTAAATAGACAGAACGTATACCGTACATGTTTGCAGGCCGGCAAATCTAAAATTGTGCTAAATAATCAGTGATTTCCAATGAAAAATTAACAGATTAAAAGTTCGTATCTACATGTCATTATTGTTTAAGCTTGTTATCCTCTTTTGAAACTCTTGGTACAACGCATACACATGTCAAACAGAATTTCTCCAATATGTTCAACAGAATTACGTTCACGGACGTAAGGGCCCCGGCCAAACTGACTTAACATTTCTATTCAACACAGTTCAACGTTGTTGAGTTCGACAAGTGAAACGCGTTTTGAATCCCCTTTGAATGATGTTAAACAACTCTGAATATTGAGCAAATTAAGTTTGAATGCCATCAAACGTTCTAATAAGTTGGATTAAAAAATGTTGTGTGAAAAAAATAAACACTTCAAACACACGAACAAAACCAAACTGCAAATTCGCAAAGAAAAACTCCCGCAAAAAAATTCATATCACACCGTTACCAAACAGCAACTTACCCCAGACACAACAAGTTCACCACTGATCATTTGTACATCAGCCTTGACTCGTGCTGTGATGGTCAGCTGGTGAGAGTAGAGCGCAATTCGCTGTATGTACGCTAGAAGGTCATTCTTGGAGCTTGAATCAGGACACTGGAAAAAACAGACAGCAACTTAGAAATGTGCGACTCACAAGTGAGTACTTATAATTAAACTTCGTGCTTCCAGGAGGATTAATTAAGCACAATTCAAGGAGAGATTCCAACGGTTGGTTGCATAAAAGTTGCGCAAGACCGACCGTTATGTCGGACGTTCATCGTACGAAATTAGTCTCGTCTACGTTGAACGTTAGGTTAGAATGGGTTGCACTGGCTGGACGTTAGGGATTCTTTTATAAAGGGTGACTTCAAATTTGCATACAGCAGCTTCGCACTTCGTGCAAGCTGTTTTAAGAATGTGTCAGCTACAAAGGCAAAGGGAAAGCCGTCAAATTTCCAGACAGTGAAATGCACCAAGTGGTTAACTTTTATGAGTAAAACAACACGGTTTTGTTACATGAACTCAACAAACCAAAATTAATCCAAAAATAACACTACTTGGAGCAATAAGAGGACGGCAGTTGGAGCTACGGCCCTGTACGCCTACTGTACTTCCTACTGGGCTTAGTTTTCACGTCTGGTGCACGGCGCACGTCTACGTACGTCCAAACTGCCGCAACTGATGTAAAGTTTACGCCCAAGTTAACGTCTGAAGTTGCTGCTTAGTCTCGGGTGGACAGCCTGTACGAAAACTGACGGCTCTTGCAAGCCATCCGCGAATTCACTTCAAAAAGGAAATCAAACCGAGCTTACCCTCTGCACTATTTCTGAAGCCTTTTGGTTCATCTTTGCTCCAGCCTTGGCAATTCTCTGAGATAAAGAAAAAACGATAAGCCAACTTGATTTGATTTGTTTTGTATTGCTTTTACTAGAGATCAATAAAATCACGAAACAAGAGGAATGAAATGGAAAACCATTGAGGCTCGGTCACTGTCTTTTCAGGTACCATAGATTGGTTGCCATACCTTCGCAGCATCGATCACATCCATTGTTGTTTTCAAAGGTCCAGTTCCCCTAGAATCAAAATCACAAGCAAAGA
The DNA here is from genome assembly GCA_964017195.1 of Siderastrea radians. Taxonomy (NCBI): domain Eukaryota; kingdom Metazoa; phylum Cnidaria; class Anthozoa; order Scleractinia; family Rhizangiidae; genus Siderastrea; species Siderastrea radians. Next base: position 73,484,783 of record OZ024887.1, on the reverse strand, counting down.
TGAGAATGATTGTAATGAAATTGTGAGTGGCTCGATTTCGATGTCAACATGATCTGCTACTTTCAGCCCTTAAAAGCACTCATAGATGATACTCCTGCACAATCTCCAGTTTATACATTTCAACACAATTTGTGTTGGGTTTGGTGCAAAAGGATGTAAATGAAGATTTTTGGCCAAACGACTCATTTTCGTGGTTCTTGTTACAAACTACGGGCAGACCCTCCTCCCGTCGTTGGTTTAACCCTTTCACTCGCAGAGCTGTCAGTTATGGGTCATTAAAATGATTCTAACTTTCGAGTCTGTCGATGAAATCCTATGGTGTGACCATAGGATGTGAAACCTCGTCAGCACTACTTTCAAATGGTACTATTTATATTTACGTATTTTAAAAAAATGAATTTTGGGATTAGCCCTGAATTTTGATTTTAAGCACTCTTGGGAGTGAAAGGGTAAGCGAAAAAGACATGCAAACGCGTGCGAAAGCAGGCTGCCTGTCTCCAAATTTGTTCAACAGTTTCAATGAAGGTGTAACTGGAAAAACGTTGGTGGAAATTTGGAATTTCGCAACTTATCTTAAATTCGTCTTTGCAGTTTTGAATTATTTATTCCAACTTGACTTCTGTGAGGTAAAAAACAAACCCCACCTTGTGAAATCAGACATTTCCATCATCATCATGCACATCTTCTTTGCGAGGATAATAATGTCGTTTCCACTCTCATCCCATTTGGTCAACTCTCTTTCCAGCTTTCTCTTCTCTAACTTCAGTCCTTCAGTTAGTTGTTCAATCTTAGCTTTCTCCTCTGCTGGCAGAGCTCTCATAAGTGACTGGTGAAGTATAAAGAATCAGTCAGCAAAAAAAAAGTAATAAAAACAAATATGATCACTAACAACTAAACTTGAGATATAATGTATCATAAAAACAAACAACCACACAAAACTTTCCGTCGATGTTATGTAATCGATGTGAAATAGGATACAAAACGACAAATTACAGAAAAACATAGTGACACAGACATCTTTATGTCATTATGTTGAAGTACAACGAAATCCTACCCTAGCACTTCTCTTTGACATGCTCTTGTCCTTATCCCATTCATCAGTGTCGTCAAACTCTGATCGCGCTTCGTAATCAGACACTGCTCCTTCTCCTTCGTAATCAGACACTGGTTCATACTCGGATTCCGTAGCATTCATGGCAGCTGTGGAAAAATGGGAAACACCACAGTTAAGATAAATATAGGTTGATGGTACAGTCTCCAGCTAGATCCCCACGAATGAGAGAAAACTGAAACTGGAAGCATTAACACACTTTTTTGCCCTATCGGTCCTTAATTTCCCTACCCGGGGTTGCTGACAACGTGAGGTTGTAATTTTAACAGTTATCACGAGTTAAGCGGTTGAAAAACAATCCTTAACTTCAGTATGCGCTTGTTTAAGAGTTCGTTTAAAAAGTGACAGAAATTGTTAAAAAAAAGCTCTCGGAAAAGCGTTGAAACCCCTGCATCTCGAACAGGCTGATATCAGACTGATAGATTACTTACTTATTTCTGCCTCTGCTGATGGACTGGTTATCATCTCCTCAATAACAGCAGGTCCCTTGTACCGTGGCTGGCTTATCACCTTGGCCCATTTGACTGGCTCGGGACCCGTGTAACCCACAAAGGCCCATGAACCATGGAACCCAGGGTGAACATTTCCTGTTGCACCTAACTCATAAAGGGCCTCCTTAGCGTCGTTAACTGAGGTGCCTAAAATTTACAAATGACATCATCATGAGTTCTAAAAGTACAAAACACAATGAAAAGAAAATCAAATAAAAATATAAGGCAAAGTATTACAAGTTGCAAAGTCAAAAAATTTGGGTTTCCAAACAGCGGTTGCGGTTTATCTGCAGGTATTTACGGTACGCTTTTCGTAGCAATAGCAGAACCCTCTCTAAGGCTTACCAGTGGACCCCTGAGTACCGATCAGCACTATCCTCTCCTGGGGAAGCTGTTGTAAGAACTTAGCCATCTTCACCCCCTCTCCCTTAGAAGGATCAGCTGTGTCAAAATTCGCTGCCATGATGAAGTTTCTGTCACTGTCCAGGATGACTATATTGTGTCCTCGCATCATTGGTGATCTCTCAATGCCGTTGACTTTGATTGATGTTCGGCCTGTTCCCTTTGGATCGTCCTCTCCCTCAGCGACAATAGCAACTTTCACCAAACCTGTCGAGATACGAAAAAGGAACTTATCAATTTAGCCTACCTTCCCCTGACTGTTACATTTATCGGGATTCCACTGCATTTTAGAAGCTTTGCTATCCTCCGAAACAAGGTTTAAATGTTAGCCAATGGTCATTCTTTGTTCAATGGTGTTAGAAATACCACTTAGACATTAGCTGAGATTACGAAGCTTAAGAAGTCACGAACAAGTTACTTGAGCTACTTTGGTTGTTCCAACTTGTTCTACTTGTAGAATGTGACCGAATAATTCACAAACTAAATTGCTAGGGATAGCATTCAAGTTACGAAAGAAAAAGAGAAATTCGCGGTCCTGTGTTGACGATTTCCATCACTACTTTGCTAATTAAACCTTTAGTTTAGTGCCGTTCTTGATGTCGCCGTCGTCGTGCTCGCTTTAGCTCCCAAGTGATAAAGACAACATATTTTAAAATATCCATCTATGTTTTCTGGTTTCAAATTAATAACAATATGCACGATTCATGCCATTTGCAGCATAATAAAATGCAATTGGTAAACAGACCTTTCTGAGCAGCTGGGGTAGGAATAAGCTGAGCCACTATAGCAGGTCCATGGTATCTGGGCCGCACTTCAGCTCTGGTGTAAAATCGTGGTGCAGGACCTGTGCAGCCCGAGAAAGCGTAGGATCCATGATAACCTGGGTCAAAAGGTCCCTGGGCTCCCACACGCTCCAGCGCTGGGACAGCAGCACCAACATTATTACCTGAAACACAAACAAATGTACACATCAATTTGATTATCTTCAATTCACACCAGGACAAAATTATGCTGCAGTTTGCATCTCTACCGCCAGCAGTGCATTTACTTCTGTAGTCCACTTTTTATTCATTCCTTCATAATCTTGCTTCAAGTCACAACCGTATTAACACTGATTAACTTTGTTTTGTATCTTCTTTTAATTTATGATAAAGCCTTTTATGAGGCATTTTAGCAAAGAGTTATAACTTGCAATGAAACAGGCTTAGTACGTTTTTTTGCAAGCCATGTATTTCTAGTTTATTTTGGTAGAAGGGATACATTTTTTGCTTAAAAATTCTCTTCATTGCAAGAACATGCGGCAGCCGACTTTCGCGAGCATTCCCATTCTCCTCGCTTGACCATCCCTGGGCAGGAAAAGGGACTGCCCATACTCTACCTACCCATTATCAAGGACAGAACTTCAATGTGAATGATTCTATAACTCATTTTGGAGAAAATCTTGAAGAGTTTTGTCCAGAACACAACCATTTGTAGTTTAACATTCACCTGTGATACTTACCCTGTTCTCTGCCATGAACACCTTGTGTAGCCACAAGAACCACGTGATCCTCAGGAAGCTGATCCAGGAACTGTCCCAAAGCCAGGCCCTCCCCAGCATTCGTGTTGAAATTCTTGGCGGCAACAACTTCGCCCGTTGGATCAAGAACAACCACATTGTGTCCTACTTTCTTGGGGCAGTGCTCCACTCCGTTAACCTTGATTGAGGACACTCCCATACCTCCCTCGTCTTCTCCACCCTCAGCACGTACTTCAAATTGCACCTTACCTGTAAAAAACATATAGAATGTTTTAAAGAGTTATGAGACCTGTTCTCTCCGAAGCATTTTTCAATTAACACTGAACACACCAATAGTTTTTTCCACATCTTTGTGCTGGAAAGTTATTCTTTCTACATTATGGCATAGTCTTCACAAGCAAGGTTTAATAGCTGACACTATACAATGTTTTGGTTACTCTACAATTGGAATTAACACATACACCTCTCTTAAGCAACAACTTCTTCATGACACCTAATCACTTTTCAGTTCCAGTAAAGTCACCGTATTCAAGGCGTCTCTAATTCACCACCTCTCCGAGGCAACCACCTCACAGCTGTACCTAGAAATTTGGGTAGTCGCTACAATACGTTTGACTGGGTCAAGGATTCCTCTAACAGTTGGACAGAACATAAAATTTTGCAGCATCTTTGCAGATGCTAAAAAGGTAAAATTTAGAACCTTCAAAAATGTCACGCCATACAGTAAGTAGCACATACCACTGGCTTTGAGTTGTTCATAGGCAGCTTGTTCCCTGGCACGTGCCTGAGCTTCAGCAAACAGCTCTGCTGCTGTATCCTCCCCCTCAATCTCTTCACCAACTCCACTAGCATCACGTCTCTGACAAAAAGTTTACAAAACGTATGTAATTAATTTCAAGTCTCCTGTGTGACTCATCCAACCCCTCCCACCGGTTCTCTAACACTTGGCTCCTGATAAAGCAGAGAGAGACGTAGAAACTACAAAAATCAATTGATACTAGGTAAAAAAGATAGTCATACAGTCATACTTCCCAGAAGTACTGCATTGATCCTTCGGAAACTCTTTACTACTGTAAGTGATCAGCCAAACAAATAACATTAAATTTTGTAAGTTTTTTTTTGTGCTTGGAGAAGCTATACCTAGTCTCTGCCAGCCCTGTCACAATGATTTGTGGTAACAAGCAACATAACAGGAGAAGTGGGTAGTACGGTCTGGAATTTCTGTTTGCTAGGAGGTTTCTTGGGAAGTACAGGCAAATAATAAATTGACTGTAGGCAGCAAAATTGCCGGCTGCCATCAGTTTGACAGGGCTGCTCCATGCACATTGTCAAAAAAGCTTTACACTAAAACTGCTAAATTTTGCAAATTTTTGACAAGAGGTATTGTTTCTGTTTAAAAACCTACAATGAAGTCCCCCAAAATTAAGTCTACCTTGGGCAATGACCACAGACCATTTTGACAATATTATTGTATCAGTTTTGGAAAAGGCTATCAGCCTATAATTTTGTACAAGAGTAATTAAGAAAGTTTTACAGCACGTACTGTAAAACGCAGTTAATGGAACGTGACGATGCTCATGCACTGGGGTGGTCTAGGGGCAACAATGTGCTTTACCTTTCCTAGCATTCTGAACATTCGCATGTTATTTTCCAGTGTTGCAACTCTGTCTGGTTAGTTTTCTTTTGCTAGTTTTGGTTGGCCTAAGGCCATGAACGTTCCATTCATTGATGTAGTTTTACTGCGTGCTGTCTAGCTACAGTTTAGTACGTATTTTTCTATTGGCTGAACTTGTTGTTCTATATCTGGCTATAAAAGCCCAGGGACTCTGTTTAAACTTCAATTTTCTTGTGGCAAGCATTTGTATCACTAGCAAGTCAAATACGGTGTAAAGTTTTTTCCTCCTTTTCCATGGCTCCTCCTCAAGCTCGTAAGACTACAACATCAATGCGTGGTAATCGCCGGGACGACCTCTCGTCGCTTTCAACCAAAGTCTCGAGACTCCGTTTGCAGGCCCTCAACCCGCCAATTGCAGGAAATCGTGCCACTCTGCTCACCTCACTTCGCCGTGCACTTGACGGCCGTTCAGCCACGAATGCGGCTCCAGCGGGGCGTATAAATAAGAGACAATGCCGTGGAACCCGTCGTCAGCCTACAGCAGTTAGAGTGAACGCAAATGTTTCAAGTGCTAATGCTCCACCAGCCCAGGCGTCCAGGGACAACCTTGCTGCCGGAGAACTCGAGGCCGAGTCCGAAGACGCTTTGTCCGACGCTGGTTCTTTAACTGATGACCTTTTCGAGGTCCAGAACCAGCCAGCGGCCCGAAGCAATGCCTTCTCCGAGGCGCAAATGTCTGTTCTCCGCGAGACAGTGCAGAGCTCTATTCAAGTGGCCCTTCTGCAACAGCGCTCACATCCACAGCACTTTGGGCTTACTTCACTTGCTACCGCTGGTCCTTCTTGCAGGGCACCTGGCGTTGCTACTCCGTTAGGGCTTAATCAGCCATTGGACAAGAATTTAGAGGACTGCATTCTTCAGGGTGAGTACGTTGACTTTTGTTTACTTCTCCCTGACTCGATCCACCAGGCCCAGGTCCCCAATATTCAACTCCGGGTGGCGGATTTGACCCCAGGCTCCCTCGGTTCCCCGATCACAATGGTATGGAAACGGAAGCCTGTCATCGATACTTTCCATAAGTGGATTGATGCCTTTACCATCTACATGGGGGTTATTGTGCCAGTATTCCCCAGCAGAGTCCCAGAACTGACAAAATATCAGCAAATCATAAGCCTGGCCATATCAAAATTCAAGGGCCTTGCTTGGCTATCCTATGATGAGCAGTTCTGTCACTGTGCAGCCCACGATCTTACCTTGAGCTGGGACAACATTGACTTAGAACTGTGGGCGGTTACCTTCTCGGGTTTAGCCAAGCCCCACTGCCACCACTGTTCCAGTCCACACCACCTTCAGGGGGATTGCCCAGTTCCTGATCCTTGTCGTCGCCACAGCGTTAAGTCCTACTGCTATGACTTTAACAGGGCTTCCGGATGCCAACGCCAGCCAACCTGCCCATTCCCCCACATCTGCAGCCGGTGTTTCTCTTCCAGTCACACCTTCTGCACCTGCCCTCAATGCTCGACCGGTGGTGGTACCAAGAATGCAGGCTACAGTGACCGCAGTAAGAAGTGAAGGTCCCCTGTTGTCTACTCCTATTGATGCGGATGGCTTGCAATTGGAACTGTCTGATCATCCTGACCGTGATTATGTTGATTCCTTAATTTATATGTTTAGGTTTGGTGCTCGTGTAGGGTATACTGGCCCCCGTAGACCCTGCATATCACATAATTTAATTTCTGCCTCTCAACATTCTGATATAGTGTCGGATAATTTAGCTAAGGAGGTTAAGCTGGGCAGGGTAGCTGGCCCCTTCCTCTCTCCGCCCCTCCCTGATCTTCAATGTCACCCTGTAGGTGTAGTCCCTAAGAAGTATTCCTCAGAATGGCGCACTATTTACCATCTTTCTTACCCGGAAGGGGATAGCATTAATGATCATATACCTAAAGACCTGTATTCCCTTCAATATGTAAGAGTGGATGATGCTATTCACATCCTACAAACCCTGGGTCCAGTCTCTTTTATGGCTAAGACAGACTTCCACCTTATCCCTATACACCCAGATGATTGGAATCTTTTGGGTATATATTGGCAGTCTAAGTTTTATGTTGACCTTTATCTTCCCTTCGGGTCGCGGTCGGCCCCATCCCTCTTTAACCTATTGTCTGATGCCCTGGAATGGATTCTTAAAAATAAGTACGGTATCAAGCACGTCATCCATATACTGGATGATTTTTTCTTAGTGGAGCCCTTAGCATGCGTAGCAGGCGAAAACGGGGAAGGGGAAGGGGAGCAAGGACACGGGAGAAAATGGGGGACTGGGGGCTAGGGACGAGAGAACGCCTGCTACAAAGACCCCTAAAATTCTGATTGGTTAATTTTTGACAACAAGTCCCACGAGAATCGCGTAATTTGACGAGGACGTGCTGTTAGAAGATTTCAACTTGGTAGCGAAATTATCTTGAAACCAGAGCGAGAAACGGCAGTTTAGAGCTCATCTAAAGGGAAGAGATGTTTTAGCGGTTTTACCAACGGGATAAAGTCCTAGAAAGAAAAGATTTTGTCATTGTCAGAGAAGATTTTAAACAAGCATTGCACCGTTTCACGCGTGAATTTCAAGGCAGTGTAAATATCCCGTTATCGGAATGAAGACTCGCCTTTTGAGAACTATAAATCGGAAGTAGCCCTAAGAAATGCTCAACACTATAAGCGAAGAAATTGTTCTTTGAGAACAGATGGTTGTTTTAAAGAGATAGCTGCCGTTGCAAGACATCACTCAAGCTGTTGACTTTGTAGGGAATCCATGGTAAAGTAAATTACATTTTTGATTGTAGACTTGTATTGAAATATTTATTTTTATAATTGCCTGTTTCTTCATATTACGGCTTTCGCGTAACTTTTGAAAAACGTGCAGTTCGGTCAATTTAATGCCGTTCAAAATGTATCGCGGCTCTTTGCTTGCGTGTTTTAAAATAAGCTTACCTTTCCTAGAAGCGAAAATTGAACGCGTTTGGTTTTCAGAAGCAAAGGGGAGTTTATCTTAATACATCTTTTTATTGTGAAAAGCTTTGTGTCTCTCATTTCGAAAATAAGCGCCGCTGAGTGTTGTTCAATTACTTAAAATGCTCTTTGGTTTGAAAATGAATTCTCATCCTAACTTTATTTTTAGATGCTTTATTGAATTCCTGCGTGAAGTCAGTCATGCAAAAAAGCACGCGCCTGTTTCTGATTGGTGGTTGCATTGACAGTTAACTTAATTGGATTACATAAAAAACGGTGGGCGGAGATGAAAAAATGGGGGTCTTTGTAGCAGGCGTTCCCTTGTCCCTAGCTCGCAGAAGCCCATTTTTCTCCCGCTCCCCTTCCCCTTCCCTGTTTACGCCTGCTACGCAGGCTATGGAGCCCTCCAAATTACAGTGCCTTACTAGCTTCAGCACTTTGCTTCACACTTTCATGTCCATCCGGGCCCCAGTTGTTGCTTCTAAGACCTTAGGTCCCTCCCAAGTCCTAGAATTTATGGGTATTGTTCTGGACAGCGTCCGCATGGAGGCTCGCCTTCCTGCCGACAAACTTTCTAGGATTAAGGATATGCTCAACTCCTTCCAATTCCGCCGATCCGCACGGCTGGTAGAACTTCAGTCCCTTATTGGCACTTTACAGTTTGCCTGTAAGGTTGTTGTTCCTGGTAGAACCTTCCTCAGAAGGATTATCAACCTAACCCAGGGCGTGCCCAGTCATTTCCACCATTTCCGCCTTTACAAGGAGTTTTTTAAGGACATTGCCATGTGGAAAGCTTTCATCTCTTCATGGAATGGGCAGTCCTTTTTCTTAGACCCCACCCTTACCCCCGCTCACATCCTGGAATTATATACCGATGCTGCTAGCACAGTTGACTTTGGGGGTTTCTTTCAGGGGAAATGGTTTCAGGAGAGATGGCCGCCTCATCTTCAAATAAGCAAAGAGCAGGGTGTCAGTATAGAGTGGCAGGAACTATTCCCCATTGTCTTTGCCTGTGCCATTTGGTATCCCCATTTTTCTGGTAAACGTTTGCAATTTTGGTGTGACAATTAGTCAGTGGTCACAATTATTAACTCAGGACATTCCAAGGCCCCCCGCATCATGGATTTACTGCATTTTTTGGTCCTCCTTTCTATGAAGCACAATTTCTTCATTAGGGCTCGTCATTTTCCTGGGGTTTCTTAAGCTATCGCTGACTCCCTCTCCCGTTTTCAGGTTCGGCGTTTCAGGGAGCTCGCCCCTACTGCAGACCCTCACCCCCTGCTCCATCCCGCCTTCCCTACTGACTCTTTAAGAGATGAAGTTCTGCAATATACCAACTGGGGACTTGCATTCAACACCAGTCATTCTTACAGCTCTGAGGAGAAAAGGTTTATTCAATTTTGTTTAATGAACCGTATCATGTCAGAGGGGGGTGACATTCTCCCTGCTTCGGAAGGAACTCTTATTTATTTTGCTTCATATCTAGCTAGGTCTGTTTGTCATGGTACCATTAAGCTTTATTTTGCACCGGTGCGCAATCTCCACACTTGTTGTGGGCACGGCGATCCTTTACAGGGTAAATTACTATTAAAAAAGGTCCTTTGGGGTATCCTTTGCTACCAGGGGCAACCTCGCATCCTACACCAACCTGTCACACCCAGTGTTTTGCTGGCCATTCGCCCTGTCCTCCAGGGTTGGTTGAACTCTAAGGATTTCACTATGATATGGGCTGCTTTTACTTAAGCATTTTTTGGCTTCCTTTGTTGCAGTGAATTTACCTATCCAGGGGTAAATCTTTTTCGTTCACACCTTGATCTGTCTACTGACGCCATTTCCTTTCACCCTAGTCTGGACAGCCCCCATCACATCTCGGTTACCCTCAAAACGTCTACGACAGACTTCTTTAGGCGGGGTCACTCTCTCCTAATTGCTTGTTCAGAGGCTCCCTTATGTGCTGTCAGGGCCATGCGCGATTATTTCTTAAATGTTCGGCCCCCACCTGGGCCTTTATTTGTTTTCCAGTCCGGTCAGCTCCTGACCTGGTCCTCGGTTACTAATCTGTTACAGGATGCTGCACGCTGTGCAGGACTCCCTTACCAGTGCCTCAAGGGTCATAGTTTCCATATTGGCGCAGCAAACACAGCTGCAGAAGCAGGCCTGCCGGAGTGGCTGATAAAGGTTTTGGGTAGATGGTCCTCTGACTGCTATCAGCTCTATATCCGTACCCCTCAATCTATAGTATTTTCTGTGGCCCCTAGGATGGCCTGCATCCATGATCCACCTACAACAGGCTAGTTAGTCATTTTTATTTAGCCTTTTCCCTTGGTGTTTTTCAGGTTTTGCTTGGGGGGATACACGCTTTGCATGTCTCTGTGGCGGTTAAGTCTCGGCGGTGACTTCCCCCAAGCTTTGTCTTTTTGTTTGTTCTATTGATTTATTTGTACACCTGCCAATACTCTTGTCCGATCCAGCACTGGCTGTTCGTGTGGCGTCAGCATACAGTGCTCGGGAGATAGGTGAGGCATCTAAGGTCATGTGATTGTTTATTCAGACCTGCCAATGCTCTTGTTCCGTCCCTCGGCGTGTAGCGCTGGGAGGACTAGTGAGGCTTAAATGGTCAAACATATGGAAGTCGCCTGTCATGCCAAACCGCAAGGGATGTGTCCCCCCATTACGCCATACTGAGTCTGTGTTTCTTTCCTAGTAGTTATTGCTATTAAAGTGTTTTTTCAATTTGTTTAAGCTGCTCAAGTTGGCTTGGAACAGTGACATTAACATATAGAATAACAGTGGCAAGTTAAAAAATATAAGGTTCTTGAGCCTAATGCACTACCCAATTAAACCTGTTAAGTCACTCTGTTTTACTGACGGGACACACAGTATGAACGATATATCCAGAAAGAATGTAAGTAGAAGTATCGAGTTAGGTTGTGTAATATACATTTGTACAATACAGTGTAAGACTTACTTTTCCAGCTAAAACAGCTTTTCTTATATCTCTGATGCCTTCATACACCTAAAATAATTACACAGGTAACAGTAATCATTATCACTACTAAAGTGTCAAATGAAATGAAGATGTGACCATTGTGCACTGTTTTAATCCCAATTTATGCAAAGTATCAGTCAAATTAAATCCATCAGTCTTCTCCAAAGACAAGACATGCAACTCTAGTGACACAAATCCACTCTTGCAAGTTCTGAGAAGCTTCTCTCTAGTTGAGTGTCTGTACTCTTGGCAGCAGAAGACGTTGGGTACTTAGTTCTGTGAGCCTATTCAAAACTTTCTCAAAAAGAAAAAAAAACATCCAATTCTCTGCACTGTGTTTTAAACACTTTCTTTTTAACTCTCCTTGGGAGATTTGGTTTGTGGTCAAAAGGCAACCAGGTTCTTCATTCTCACTGAACCTATCTCCTTTAGTCGTTTCAAGTAAAGAAGTTAGGCACTGATCATTGCTGGGATTAGATATTTAAACTGTATTCTTACCAGTTTAGAAGCATCAATAAACTGAACCTCATCCACCTCACCATGAGGGTCTTTGGCAAGAGTTGTCACCGATCGCTCTACATTCTGAGCAAAGTGAGGAATCACTGAAAAGAATACAGCACAATCTGGTTAATACTGACCCCTTAGGGACATGCAAGTGTCTGAATTATCTCAGCATCTGTGTTACAGGGGCAATTGGAATAAATGCCACTGACACAGCATGTCACTTGGGTCGGTGAAAAGTGTCTGTTGTCCACCAATTAGAGCTGCCATCTACATTAAGAAGGCTAATGTAAGAGACAATATCTGAGATTTCCATGGAAACAAAAAAACTGCCTGCATTAAGCGACATTCCACTGTATCACAGAACCATTTACGTAGTACTGCAACAAATACGCACCCTTACCAATGGAACAAAACTTACCTTCATTGTGCATAACCAAAACTGCTCTCATCACATTATCAGTGTATGGTCCTGGTTGGTAGTTCTCCATTTCTGCAGTGACCACATCTTCAAGCCTTGCCGTGCGACCCCGGATCTTTCCAGCAGTCCTGTCCACTGTTTCAGGGTCTCTATCTTGAAGAGCTTGGACACATTTATTCACATCTTCCAAAATATGAACCTCTGTTGGAATAAAAAAAATGATTTAATTTTGGTACAGAGAAAGTACCGAATGACCAATAGAAACAGGCCTTTATCACTCCAAGCACATGAAACAAAGGCTTGGAAGACCCAGTGTTCCAGATAAGAGAGGGGTCTCAGGTCAAAAACCCAACAAAGCTGGCAAAATGAACCGACAAAATAAATGGTCAGCTTGGGAAGATTTGAAGAGATCCACATCTATTGACCCCAGAAATTTCTTTATTGACCCTCTGCCTTTATAAGTAATCTGGAATACTGAAGACCCAGAAAACTTTTCCAACCAGGTTTATCACTGAGAAACATCTAAACCTTCTTCAAAGAAATTGCACATGCAGATAAACGAGACAAAATGCAGCCAGCTGAAGGAAGCAAAAAGGAAAGAGAGAAAGAAAGAAGGAGTTGAAAGGAAAACACAGAAAGAAAAAACAAAGAATAGAATAGTGACGGAAGAAAGGAAATGAAAGACAAGAACCAATCGAGGGGTGAAGGAAACAATACAGAGCACCCAAAGAAATGTTACAAGTGAGGCCCTGCTAATCACTGCAACCCACCTGTTGTGGCCAGAAATTCATCAATGCTGGTGATATCATCAACAGCTTCTGTCAGGACTTGCAGCTGCTTTTCCCAAGCCTCCTTGAACACATCCATGTTTTCACGAGCTACTTTGCTGTGGGGACGTGCCGCAAGAGTGCGAGCTGCATTAATTACCTGAGGACACAGATTCTGCAGTCGTTTGGCTGCCAGTCTCACCATCTTTACCTTCTCAGGGTTCACGGACATCGAACAGGCTAGATTGGCCACCTGAGGAATTAAAGCAAATACAACGGTCATTAGATAAATAGGTAAGGGATGGAACAGGGGGAGCAAAAACTACCTATATCTTTCCCTGGACCTCTCTCTCACTCCCCACCCCCCCCCCTCCCCAATCAAATCTCTCCCTTTTTCCTTAATGGCCCTGTTCCCATCCCATTTCCCAACACCAGGAAATCCTGATTACTGAGTCCATTTTCCCACTTCCTCTAAACTTTCTGGCACTTCCACTAGCCACCCTCACTTCACTTTACTGCTTCACTGATCACTGCATGAGTGGCTACAAATTAAACAGGTTCCTGTCAAAATAGATACCTAGATCGCAAGTTAGAATTTAAGGCCAACTATATCAGCATTAAGGTATTATGTACGGGTGAAGGTCCAAAACAAATTTTTCTTTCTTTTTCGCTTATTGTGTAGTTTATGTATTGTTATGTTTTCAGTTACAAAATAACGGCTCAGTGATCGCTAGTTTCTGAGAAAGAGAGGTTTGAAATTCGTTGTTAGGTACGCCATTTTGGGCCGCCATCTTGGAATTTTGCGTGTAGACTCCCTTCCGGTCTCATGCACGGCTGGATGTCTTTGAATCTACGGCGGCCAAGCGAAAGGAATTGAGAGCAAATGAAAATAGATAAAGACAAGCTATATAAACCAGAGTACTAACCGACTCTTTGGTGGTATTTTGATATCTCACGCGTTAGAAAAATGCAAGTTTAGTTTATCATAATAATACACAACAAGACAAAAAGCGCATGCGCACTACGCATTCAAGCAGGGCAGCAAGGAAAAGTTGACAAATCAAATGAGAAATGTCACAATTGCCGGTCACAACCACATTACACTACAAGTATTATCCGTGCACACAAACTCCTCTTTCGTCAGAGTCTCTCCATTATTATTAAATGAGGTGAGCTCTTCAATCTTTGTTCGTGATGTGGTCCACACAGCTCAATGTTCCCCTGATAAACTCCTGATATTTACACGACGTCGACATCATAACTACCTTGTGAACAGATTTCCGTCTGATATTAACTACCCTGTCGCATCTTTGAAAGCTTTCAGAGTCTCTTTCAGACGAATGAAACTGCGTATTTCTTGCGCTCTTTAGTTTCCACGCATACAAGCCAGCCAGAATATTATTGAATTGCTGGTTGACATGTGACATCATAAAATTCTAAAATCATAGATGGCGAGGTCTTCAGATTTTATATCTCCACCAGGTTGAAGACGACTTAAAAATATATCTTTTCACAACTTTTCAGCTCGGTAGCGTCTTTCGTTATGAAAAAACAGAATATTAAATTTCTGTCTTTTCATTCTACGTGACACCAACACAGCGTCCTTGACAAAGCTTTCTCCTGTGCAAAAAACGACTCTCCTTGTGATTTTTAGCAGTTTGGAAAGTTAAAGCATTAGGAGAGAAATTAATGTGGTTGTATAGTAGTTCACGAGAGAAAAGTAATCGCTGGAAGAGCAGAAGTAAGTTCCAGATGCTTTCATTGATTTCCGGCGGCCATGTTTGTGCCCCTCCGAGGGACACCAACATGGCGTTTTCATACTGAGCTCTACAAATTTCAGTCTAACGTTTCGGCAAATAACTCAACAACCGAATACCATACAGATCTGAGACTTGGTGAAGTTGTTTAGTTGTGTATTCTTTGTAACATTACAAATTCCTGGCTTCTTTCATCAAATGGTTTTGATTTTGATATTTTATGGCGTGACAGTGAAAACTAAGAATATTATCACATCTACGTATTTGATCTTACGAAAATACGAAATCGAACTTCTCTTGAGTGCTATAAACGCGAGAGAACACCAATGTTTCCATAGGACATTTCATTTCCCTTTCACAGTCCATTCAAAAAAAAAAATTTACCCGATAAGCGAAGGAAAAACTGTTTCGATTGAATCTCTTGCGCCAAGGAAACCAAACACCTGCGTGATTACTCGATAGCTACCTCGAACACGCACGACATATATGCGTAGTGGCTTGTGCGCATTGTTACCGCTGGCAAAAAGATCGCAGTGTTATTGTTTATCGTGATTGCTAGGGACTCTGCGATTGTTTGATTCTAGGACGTTACATGCTCCAAATACGCCATTTTCTGCGTTTCTTCCACGAAATGAGTGTTCCAGAAGGCAATTCAACTTGTAACGCAGAAAACAAACATGGCGGACTCAAATTTAGCAAACGAAAGCATAAAGACGTGTAAAATTCGATGGATTTTCAGCCCGCGTGAGGTGAAAATAGGAATATTTTCCACGTATTTTAATCAACTCTGCTGAAAGTTGTCAGAGTTAACAAACACAAATGGAGCTATTTTAGCTGACTTAGCCACAATTTCTCATTGCATCGGATCGATGTTGTGACATGTCATGTGCCTGGTTTAGAGATCTTCGATTTTTCCCGTAGGATTTCCACCTGGATGGCGGCTAAGTCACACAAGAATCCTTTTACATAGGCGCTTGATAGTGCAAAGAATAAAGCTTTCAAACAAAAAGAAACGAGGAAAAGAAAATAATTTTTAATTTGAGTGACATTTTTAGGCGTTAATTTTCACACCTTTCTGACAGGAAATTGACATTTTTTTCAAATTCAGATTTCAAATTCGGACCCTACGGTAAAAATAACCCTACAGTAGGGCAATCACAAATTCCAACAAAGTTGATAACTTGCTTCAAAATTCGTTCTTTTTGGGCTCATTTGACCCGTAAGTACTACCTTAACCAGACTTGTAATTAAAAAAATCTTACTTCTTTCAAAGTAAGAAAGTAAGTGATGAAGATGCAAATTCTAAGCTGGGCTAATTTTTTTACCCCTTCGAGGTTCATCATCTTGTGATGAGTATCTGCCTGACAAATATTTGAACTTATGTTCACACACTTTCTTCATGTACCTCTTCTAGTTTAGCTGCATGGTCTGCAAATAATTTAGCACACTCTTCAACTTCTCTCTCGTTACCAGCTTGAGCTGCTTCAATCATCATGAGCAGAGGCATGGTGGTCTCGAGGAATGAATCTGATACATGGTCCACAACTGCACGGCGCAGCTGGAAATAAAAAAAATGGAAGATCTCACGTCAAACATGTGTTAACCAATCAACCACGATACTACTACAAGTATGCTTTTCAGACAATGAAACCAACAGCCATCGACTTTCTGAATCTGACGTTTCTTTTACCTGTCCTCGGAGTTCCCGTGTCCTTTGGCACATCCTCTCCAACGCTTGATCCAGGGAACCACCGGGCGTGGCCTTCTTCTTACCTGTGGCCTGCAAACATAAAGACATAATCAAACACATAAATGTGTGACCTATACATTGGGGACATCATCATGAAGTGGTGAGGTAGCTTGTGTGTCTCCATGACCTACACCAGTTATACCAGCTACACCAGCACGAGTCTAGTGTACCTAGCAGGGTCACCCATGCAGGGCAGGTCAAAAGGTAGAGACCAGATGAAGAGCAATCCCCTCAAGGTTAGGGGTTGGGGTTGGGGTTGGGCATAGCGCTGGCAACCCCACCCTGTAAAGAACCAGTGGATGCTAAGGACACTGTTGCATGATATCGATCTCCTGATCTCATTTGAAAATAAAGAAGACAAAACATTTGATGAAATGCCCTTACATGACTCATGTACTCAGAGAGGAGATCTTGCAAGGCTTGTCGCACTCCATTACAACTGGCAATAATCTTATCACGAGTATCATCTCTTGTTGAAATAGAGTCTGCTAACTGGGCAGCTCCACTGATAATGCTCTCAAGACGCTGTTCCAAGGTGGGTCGGGTACGCTTCTCAGAATATGCACTGGGGTCCATTGCAATTTGGGACTGAAAATAGAACATAGATACCCTTGTTATAAACCTCACAGGGCTTCAGTTGTTTATTTTTTGTCATCTGCCATTTGATAACCATTATCGCGGCTTGTCTCAGCCAGGTCAAGCTTGAAGTTGTAAATTATTGATATCCACTGAGGACACTATGTCTTTTTATGAGATTTAACAGCTCATTTCAACTTTAAGAGCACTTTAAGCACCACAAGCAGGCTAGCTGAACAGGTAGTGGCAGTGATTGTACATGTACACATGTAACATAGGTTATGCTGGTGATTACATATGCAGGACATCATGCTTTCATCAAAGTCATCCAAAGCTGTAGCCACAACAGCCTAGACTACACTCACACCAATGATTGCACTGCAAGTCAAAGTCGTCTAAAGCTGTAGCCATAACAGCCTGGCTGCTACCCTCACCCAAACAAGTATACACTGCACATTACACTTACATCAAAGTCATCTAGTGCTGTGGCCAGAGCTCCTGGAGCCTCTAGTGGGTGTGGCCCGCTTGCACCAGTGGCCTGGGTAGCACCTGAGATAGCATTCACTGCTTCTGACATCTGCTTCATCACGAAATCTCTGTTGGCTTTGGCAGAAGCTACTTCAGGGTGACGCACATATGCCTGAGAAGAAAAAACAAATTAGATACACAACACCGTGATTGAATGACAGCGGAACTCACCCTTAGAGCCAGTACGTTAATTTGAGAACCTCAAGGCGACAGCTTCTTTAATGTGGCCCAAACTAAACGCCTGCTTGCCGTTTCTTATTTAAGAACCTCCAAATCTAACCAAATGTCAGTGGTTCCACTAACTATGGAAATCCAAGTTCCTGTTTTCCTCAAAAGATACATGCAATTTGCTAAGAACCCTAAAAATCTTTGCTACTAGATCACTTTGACTGCAATTGAAGTTATTATTATTATTATTATTATTATTATTATTATTATTAGTATTATTATTATTATTATTATTATTGAGAGATATAGGACAAAATGGCTTGTGGTTCATCACTAAACTTGCAATGATCACAAAATTGCAGTTATTGCAAAGCTTTTTAAGAGTTATTTGTACAAGTAAATACATGTTGTCGACTCATAAGCCTCTTGGGTTCTCTTTCCACCTTCCCTGCCACAAATGTCCCTTCCTTGCACTTGAGATGAATGTGTGACGATTAACATGTCGTCAAGAATTACAGCTCATTAAAATAAAAAACAGATCATTGTCAAAAGCTCAGCTTTATCTCACCTTGGATGAGGAAAGCAACATTTTGCTGGATTCCTTCAGTGTAGCTCTGGCTGCTGCCATGTCATCTTTTCTCTGTGGGTCTTTTAAATCCTGAAATACGACAAAAAAAACACTAAGTAATTGTTGTTACGGGAAAAGTGTTTGCTAGACTCTCGCTAGTTGGCAAACACTAGTCTCAAGCCTGTAACACTTTGCTAAATTTTTTTGTCTATGATCAACAAAAGATATTTATTTCACCCTTTCTTTTGCTTTAAGTTTTTAAAGCCCTTTTCCAGATAAGTAAGTTATCTCGGAAGATCAAAGGGTCTCTGCTCGTAGGGTACCAAAGATGTGACCTTATCCATGGAATTTTCTCTTAAACTATGGGCAAACATGAGGAAATAAATATGAAGCTATGTTCTACACTGATTAATATTGTAGGTCAAGTGCAAAAAGGCGCACAAAAAATTGATATACAGTAAGGTGGTTATGCTCAAACCCTACAATTAGCAACTGTCTAGTATGACTTATACTTTCCTTTAATGCTTGTAAAAATAATTGCTCAGATAGTCACCAACATACACACTGTACAGCTGTACTTTGTTTAATTCTGAATGACATCCACTGGAAATATTATTGACACCACTTGTTAGCTGCAGTTTGATTGAAATGTCCATAAACTTACTGCTTGTCTCTTTCCAGAGAGCTTGGCTAAGTCCATCAAGTCGTTCCCAAGATTCTTAAAAGAATTCAACAAGTCTGCAGTGTTACTAGCTTTTTCCAGTTCCTTAAGCCTCTTCTCAACCTGCAACACAAAACAAAATATTTAATGATGGCAATTTAAACAATAAGGATTTAAAACACCACCAAGTCATGATTTTAGCCAGAAGGTCACCCAGGCATCCAGAGTTCATACCCTTTCTTGGACTGAAGATTCAAAAACTTTTAGTAAACTTCTGATGATGTAAATCCAATTTTTCCAGAACATCATACACTATAATAATGTGGGATGCAGGCAGGAATTTGGCACAAAATTATTTTGAACATTTCAAATTGACAAAATTCTATTTCTTGACAATGTGTCATCTGCATGAAAATTTGCTTCATCTTCTAATAAAAAATCAGTGAAGTAAGCTTTTTTATGTTGATTTTCAACCAGTGAGTAAACTGACCAGTTTTAGGGATGCCAGGAGCCGGTACACATCAGCCATGTCTGCAACACAGAGCAGCCTTGTGACAGAAGATAACAAAGCTCTTGCTGCTCTGACCATTGTAGCTCTCTTGGCTGAAGCACAAGGATCATCTGCAAACTCTTTGGCAGCTATGCGCATAGAATCACCTGAAATGTCAGTTTGAAAGACTTCAAAATAGAGAACAAAGAATTTGGCCAGACAAAAAACATTTGTTGGTTTGGAATGGTAATCTACAACATGTTACCTCCTACCTTGAGAGATACATCTAACTAAAGTTACAAAAAAATACTAACCTATCGCTTGAAATACTGTCAGCTGGGGATGATTACATGTATGTTTACATGTAAGTCAATACTCTAACAGATACTGTCAAATTGTTAAACTGTCTCTTTCCTCATTTCTTTGCTTCTTTTGTACACTGTAGTTTTTAACTTTTTTTCTCTTTAGTTTGGTATCTCTTCTCTGTATTGACAACCTATATCTCATGACCTGGTACATGTGTAATTTTACAGTAACTTTTACAGCATTTTCCTAGTTTCCACTTCACTTTCTGCTGTGAGTAGCCTAATATGCTACCCGCAGGTTGTGTGTTCTTTGTGAAATAAGATAAAAATTTTGAATAAAATTGTTGTTGTTGTTGAACATATTGCATCCTTACCTGCACCTCGGCAATCCTTGCATGCAGCTAACATTTCTTCTTTAATTTCAGGAAACTCTTGTGCAATGTCCTCTCCTGTTTTGATCAGTCGTGCAGTAGCATCTTCAATGTCTTGGGCAAGTTTGTGTGCATTCTTGGATTTTCCAAGCTTGCTTCCTTTCTTCTTGGGATGATTTACCAAAGTTGTAACCTGAAAGATGATGCACAATAACATATCAGTAAAACAGCTTTTTATTGACATTAGCATATTAATATTTAACAAAAGTTAATATTGGCTAGTAATAACTTTTGAGCCTGCTGTCACAGCAGTTTTTCCCCAAACATGTGATTTCCATATTTGGCAGTATGCCGGGTGTTTTATACTCTGTGGATCTTTTCAGTTGCCACTTTCTTTGATTGCTGCAAGTCTTACCAGTAAGAAAGTTCACCCAGCTCCCACCCTCCCAGTTCTCATAGGCTCCTTGTACATTGTATTTGCGTGTCATTTGGGCTTTCATTATTTGTTGGCTGTATTGCTTGTTCTGTCATTTCATTCAGAGATGATTAGTAATAAACTAAGCACAGGGAATTGCTGCCTGCAGCACCCGTTCAGCCCTGTGCTGAAGCGCTCTCAGGGAAGGAGCATTTGTATTCTGTTGGACTTGGTTAACTTGGCCCAGCCACATGGGTGCCCACCTTGCAGTACAGGCATGAGGCACCCATATGCTGAGGCCCCTAATCCAGTGGGTTTGTCTGGTCAGTTTATCCAAGCCTTGCCAGTATTTTCCTACCCAAACAAATCTTTTTTTTTCTGATTAAGGCATCCCCATAAAGTGTTTTGTTTCCTACCGCCCCACCAACGCAATTTTTTTTAGAAAAACTGAAAAAAATAAAAGAAGTTTCTGATTTGCTTGCCCACTCCCCTTTCTCAGGTATTTCCAAGTTTAGCATGCTCATCAGCCCTTATACTATCAAAATCAATAGAGTGGTAAAAACTCC
Organism: Siderastrea radians; assembly: GCA_964017195.1. Taxonomy (NCBI): domain Eukaryota; kingdom Metazoa; phylum Cnidaria; class Anthozoa; order Scleractinia; family Rhizangiidae; genus Siderastrea; species Siderastrea radians. Next base: position 73,463,815 of record OZ024887.1, on the reverse strand, counting down.
GTTGGGAATTTGAAATGGTGGCCGCTAAATTCTTATCACATTGTTTTTAAAAAATGCCTCATGATCGTAATGAAAACCACCACGTGAGGTGTGAGGTAAAACTCTACACCATGTGCTTCCATTCCTTTCAGAGTTGCTTCCATCGTTTCTAAGGAAAAGCGACCAAAACATGGATCCAGATTTGCAATTGAAAGTGCATTTCAATGCTGGTGGGGTTCAGAGGGTACAAAATGTTTTCTTAACCGCAGTGTTCTCACAAAAGCAAAGTTAATGACCACTTTGCAAAAGAGGTTTCCGATCGGCGGGTCTCAAAACATGAATCACATGAAAATTTTTTTTAATAACATGTGACCATTTTTTTAAAGCCACGTGATAAGAATTGAGCCGCCGCCAGTTCAAATTCCCAACGGCTGTTTTACCACTCTAGTGATTTTGATAATAACAACATCTTGGAACATATTTTAGAGTGACAGCACCTTGTCACCAAATGGCGGTCATGGGGAAGATGTAATTGAGTCTTGATGATAATGATAATAATAATAATAATAACAATAATAATAAGCACTTATTTATACACAATGAAACTAATTACAGCAGAGCTGATGTGGTCGTGTGTAGAAAGAAAAAATGTTAAAATACTTCCATTACAAAAACAATAAATTAACTATCAATTAATTATACCATAAAATTTCACTTTAAATATGGAATTATTCCATAATTAAATCAAGTCTCTCTTGAAATTATTTAATAATTATTTACTTGTTAATGTTATCCAACTGACTGACCCACATTTATGAGAGAGAAGGTGATGGGAAACAAAACATTTTATGGGGATAGTGTTATATGAAATGGCCTGTGTTTGAAAGTTCACAGCAAAGGGTTCAATCTCAGACTGGTATCACTTGTCCCTTATAACATCCATGAGTAAAACTACCCATAATGGTCTGACTCAAACCTGTGTGACTCATGTGTGCCAGATCTACTCCCTGTCTGAGAACCTGTCTCATTCAAACAGAAACAAAAGAGCCACTTAGGAACCAGTCAATGTTTGTAATGGTTTCTAGTAATGGCCACCTAATATTTTACTACAACAGGGCCAACAAACAAATTGTTGACAGTGCTGTTGTTATTATCATTCGAATCAATAACCAGTACATGCATTGACAATACAGTTTCACCACTTGATGTCACTGGCTCTCGCAGGTTTGATTTGGGATATGTACCGAAAGTAATGTCTTTTTAATTACATCCTTGAATTAACCTTTTATCACTCTGATAGAATTAAAGGTTGGCCAAAAGTAATTGCATCAAAACAGCCTCAGTTTTACGCAGAAAACAGCCCTGAGACCAGAACGATTATAAAAAAAACGAAGAAAACGCTTTTTGGCCGAGAATTGCTCAAAATTTTTCACTAGTAACGTCTATTACGAAGAGCAAAATGGCCGCACCCTCGCAACATACCAGATTTGTTTGTATCGAGACACCGGCAGTTTATAAATAGCTCGCTGTACGCAAACAGCTTATCGAAGGTTACCAGCTTTGATTTTCATGATTAGGCAAAAACTCCTGACCAGAAGAAGCGAAAAAATTGTAAGAGATACCCTTCTACTCCCAGTCTCTGCCATTTTCAGAGACAAGATTAAGTCAAGATTACCTCCAACACATTTGAAAAGTACAAATTAAGAAAAGTCGATCATTCACGGCTGATTTTCAACGTTGACTTATCTAGACATGAGCCGCATCTGTTGGCAAGACATTATACTCAAAAGGTTTATAAAGAAGTATTAAAAACATAGTGAGATTTAATGCTGGTCTCAGAAATAATTAAAAATTACATCGCTTTGTAAATATTCTCACGCTGTGAGAGACAGCAGAGTAAAAAACATCGTCCGTGTGAGATGTAAGGTTAAGTTTACAACAAGCTCGAGGTTGATCATGCAGAAAGATTTCGTCGTTCTCCCCTCAACACAGCAACAACTTAACAAATGACTCATTCCGCTAATAACTTGAAAAATATCGATATGAATCAACCTTGTAATTATTAAACAAACGCGACTTAAGCTTACTTGATGAACAAGCGGTTCTAGCGTCTTTTCCACCGAATGTGTTCGAATTTCCAAGGTTTTGGGATCCCATTTCATTTTATGCTTTTCCACCTTGATGTCACCGCTTACTGTAGTCGTCCCCCGACTCATGGTGCCAGAAATCAGTCCTCAAACGAGAACAGCACAAGACAACTTCGAGGAGCAAACTACCAATGCGCTGGAAATATTTCTCTCCAAGCTGCAAAAGGAAATATCGATTATTTTGATCACGTGACAAGATGGGCCGGCTTCTCTGGAATGTAACGCCTAATCTCTCAGCCAATCAGCTGAACAAGACGACTTCTTCGAGATCTCGAATTTTATTCTGACAAATCCAGGGACAAATCATAAGTTTGCTATTTTAATTTTATTTTATTACTTTTTATTTAATTTTAAAAACTACTGAATGATAAAAATAGATTCTCAAAAAAGAAAAAAAAACATATTTCCCTATAATTTTCCTCACCATATTCAGGATACGGTATTTTATTTTAAAACAAATAAAAATAAAGCTACTGATATTTACGCGCGGGATAAGGGGCCACTGGACGATAAGGGGGGAGGGGGGTTGGGGAGAGTCGAGATTTGGACGTTAACGCGGGGCATTTCGAGCAAATACGAAATTATTAGTTTTTCCTCCTAGAAGTGCCACACAAGTCAACGTTCTCATGTTTGCTTTATTCACAAAGAAGCATGTCAAATAAACGGCAAAAAAATCTCCTCACTAGGGTCGTTTAATGTGAAAAGCCACAGAAACACAATGCACTATCGAAGAACAGTCAGGTGATGAACATTACATTTCAGTGGTTTTCCGTGGCCAGATCTACTTTTAAAGCGGACATTTTTGGACAAGAAACGTGTTGAAACAAAATGGCGGCTATATTCTCTTCTCCTTCGCAAATGAAGATGCCGAAACTTGAAACTTATCGATCACACGAATTTCAGACGAGAATTGACAACCCACAGAACACATGAATTGAGAAGAAGGCGTTTAAAACAGGGCGGCCTGTTGATGTTCTACCCTCACCGGCCTACGATCCATAACTTCAGGCCCCAGTTGTTCGAAAGGTGGATAGCGCTATCCACTGGATAAGTATTTATGAAACCAATTAGGTTATCCACTGGATAGATATTTATCCAGGGGATAGCACTATCCATCTTTTGAACAACTGGGGCCAGGCCCGTAGCAAGGTTGAAATAACTGGGGGGGGGGGGGCTGGTCAAAGTCCTCCGCCCCCCCACCAGTCAATAAATAGGTCACAAGGCATACAAAACGGCACAGTGTCGATTTCGTCATAAAGGACACCTTTACGGGGACACCTTACCTTGAAAATTTGGCTAAAAAGCTGCTTCCTCTTTGCTTTTTCGCCGATAAAGTTGTTGGCAACATCCACCAGATTTATAGCATCAGTTTTAAAAAAGTATTCTTAACGTTAATTAAAATTCAAACAATTCGACAGCTAAGCTACGAATTTTGGACCTGTTTTACCCAACTCTCGTAAACTTTTACGTAGCGTTTGTCACTCGATTGGTGAGATAAATATAGCTTTGTTCCTTAGACTTGTGTTACAAAAGTGGGGTTAAAGCTTGCAGTAAATACGCAGCAGTCGCTTAGCTATAAAGGCATTAAGGTCCTTCACAGTCTTAGCTATAATGCCAGGGTGAAGGTGATATGAGTGAAGAAAGATATTGGTAAGGAACCTGGACCACTGAAATGTGCGGTGGACCTGTAGATTTTTGAAGCCCGTTACCCGATGGCTAGTGACTCAACTCAAGAGAAGTTGAACCCTGTTAAAGGCTGTGAAATTAAAAAGGGCACTTTTAGCATCAGAATTCAAGACTGATTGTCGCACATTAACTTGTTTTAATTATATATCTTTTTGGGACATTAACTGTTGTTGTTGTTGTTGTTCTTTTTTTAATTTCCGAAAATTCTGTGGGGGGGGTCGAGCCCCCGCTACCCCTCCCCCTGCTACGGGCCTGAGCTTATAAATGTTTTAGCAAAACAGGTTCGAGGAACTGTCGGTCTTTTTAAATACTCTAAGGCACATCTACAAATAATGTTTCAGTTGTCTCACACATCAGTAGTCTCGCAAACTGTGTTCATCAGACTATTCAACGTCGCTCCAGGCGACGTTGGGAAGGTGAAAGTGGACGTTAAGGAGGAGGTGGGGGGGGGGGGGGTCTGACCTTAACGTCCAATGGACGTTAAGCGGGGAACTTGTGAATGTGTCGACGGCTCCTAAATTAAACTTGGCAGCCTTCCCATCTTCTCGCTCCCAAGAAAAGTAAAGAAACGAAAAGAGAAGAAAAATGAAAGTTTATTGGCAAAATATCGCTTTGCAGCCCGAGGGCTGTCTCATTTGTTTTTACTCAGCTCCCTCCCCCCCCCACCCCTCTCCCACCCAACTGTCCCCTTCCAATCCTACCAACGAAACATGTTCCAGTAAAAGTGAAGTCTTAGTCCTGGAATGAATAAATATTAAACTGAGCTGTCCTGTCTTTTTTGAAAATGCCTTTATTCTTTCTTCTTGCGAGGCACAACTAGAGGTTGTTTGGGAATCTTTGTTTTTGCATCAGTAGCAAAAAAAGCATTAACATTATTCCAAAAGGAATATTATGCGTAGGGTTATCAAACTAAAAGGATGCATTTGCCCAAAAAAAAGACAAATGAAGACCAAACAAAAAGGAAGAGGAAGAAAATAATTGTCTGGTCCGTGAGAGGCTCGAACTCTCGACCTCGGCGTAGCCATTGGATCTGAGATCCAGGTGTATCAGCACCGCGCTCTGCCGACTGAGCTAACGGACCAGGCGATAATGATTAGGAGAAAATTTTATTATTTATACCGTATAAGGATGTGTCTAATCCATATATGGTATTGCCATTAAAAGATTGTGACAAGCCGGGTGACAAGCGTGACATCGATCACGAGACCTTCAGTCTCGGATGGCCGCCATCTTTGCTGGAAGGTGTAATGTTTATGTGTTCGCGTTTTGTCTTTTGGCAGTTTTCAATTTCGTTAGTTTGGTAGAATGTGAAGTTCATTTAACCGGAATAAGTCCCGTTGATAGTTCAGGCGCCATCAAGAATGGCGTCGTTCAAATAACAGCCAAAACTTCGGTGTTGTTGAGGTTCTACGGAGCTGGGATTTCCCGGAGTACGCGCGTTGCGTTTACTTCGACCGCGGGAAAATTTAACACGATTTGCGATGGTGATCGGACGAAACCGGTAACATTCAAAGAAAATGGCTTACAGGAGTCCAAAGGAGAAGCTGAAGTCATCTTGCCGTCTGGAGGACCGTACTATGTCTGTGTGCAGTCTAGGAATGGAAGCGACTGGTTGCACCAAGGCGCGAATGACGGACTTCTCCAGATTAATACCACTAGCGCTACCTTGCCTAGATGGTTGGAGATAGTATCCATCGTGATTCTAATGTGTCTTTCAGGCCTGTTTTCAGGGCTTAACCTGGGGTTAATGGCACTAGATCCGACCGAGCTCAAGATCGTCATGAACTGTGGTAGTGCTAGCGAACAAAGTTACGCCAAAGCTATCGATCCGATTCGAAGACACGGCAATTATTTGTTGTGTACGTTGCTTCTTGGTAATGTGTTGGTGAATACTTCGTTTACAGTTCTCTTGGACGGTATAATCGGTGATGGAATCGCGGCAGTGCTTGGTTCCACCGCTGGGATTGTAATTTTTGGTGAAATAGTACCCCAGAGTATTTGTTCCAGACACGGCCTGGCAGTAGGAGCCCGTACCATCTGGGTAACGAGGTTTTTCATGCTTGTTACATTTCCTATTTCATTCCCTATAAGTAAGATCTTGGATTGGATATTAGGTAACGAGATCGGTACAGTTTACAACAAGAAACAGCTACAGGAGATGCTCAGAGTCACAGCTGAATTTAACGACTTGGAAGGAGATGAAATGAATATCATTTCAGGTGTTTTGAACTACAAAAGCAAAACCGTGGACGAAGTGATGACCAAACTGGAAGATTGCTACCTTCTGGATTTGTCATCAACCCTTGACTTTAGAACTATTGCGAGTATTATGCAGTCAGGTCACAGTCGTATCCCAGTGTATGATGGAGAGAGACATAACATTGTGGGACTGTTGCTTGTAAAGGATTTGGCATTTATAGATACTGATGACTGCACACCCTTGCGTACAGTTATTAAATTTTATAACCATCAAGTTCAGCGAGTTTTTGATGATGTTCACCTGGATGCAATGCTGGAAGAGTTTAAAAAGGGACATTCGCATTTGGCAGTGGTGCAACGTGTTAACAGTGAAGGGAGTGGAGACCCTTTCTATGAAGCTATTGGTATCGTCACGTTGGAAGACATCTTAGAAGAAATAATTCAGTCAGAAATAGTTGATGAAACTGACATCTATCGTAAGTATGGTGTCTTGTATTGTGCTATAATTATTTATGATGGAGTTTATATTTTATTGTATTGAAGTACTACAGAAGGTATTTGTAGAAAACACTGTTGTGCCTTATCATAAATACATATATGATAAGGTGGAAAACCATAATACAATATTTGAATTATGTAGTAGGTTGAAGATCTTCCTCCATTCTTGAGGTAAGCATTGGAAATTTTTAAGACCTGCTGAAATGCCAATATCCGAGTGGATGTTGACGTGTATGGAAGCTTTCAGAAATAGCAAAGTGTTGTCAAGTTTTTGGCAGCAGCCTGTCTCATGATGCATACAGTATTAATGTTGGAACAGGATTTTCAGTAAGATCTAGTGGTTGCTGAGGTTCATCACCTACATAGAGCTAATTCACTGGAGTTCATTGGCTGGTTTAAATAAAAATATAACAATCTAGTAAAATTTTAACAGCATCAGCCTTCAAGATATCTAAGAATACCTGATTTATCAGTAAATATTTCTTGAATTTATTTTGTTGATTTTATGTTTTGTCTTGTGTGGAAGTTAGGGGAAAGAGACACTGTCTGTTCTTAACAGCTGTGAAAACCTTGATGTTTTGTTAAGATAAAGTGATTGTGGTTTGAAAGTCATTATTATTAATAGCCTTTTATTTGAGTAGGCTCACAGTCAATCCAGAGCCATTTCAATGCTAATATTTGCAACAAATACAATTTTATCGCCATACAAACACTTGACTGAATATTTTGTGTTTTTATTGTGTTTTTTTGGTGTGTATGTGTAATATAGGAAGTATATGATATTGTCTTTTCTCAAGTGTTAAACAATATCAGCTGAGCTGTAAAATGTTTGAGTTGTTCTAACCCTTATAATAATAAAATAATATGAATATGTTTTGGTTCAAATTTCATTCAAATAGTCTTCCCATGAGAAAGGTTTTCAGAAGTTTTGAATGGCATTCAAATTCCTATTATGTTTTGATCAACCCAGGATGACAGTCCTCCCTTCTTCATTATTTATCATACATAAGATACAGCTTTCACTTGCCTAGGGCAGCAAAATTATCTATCAGTAAGTTTTTGAAGATAATGGGTGTTTCCAGAAAATATCCATACCCTACCACGGGCGGCATCCTCATCTAGACCCCCCCTTGCCTTAGGAAATTCCAAAATGCTCAACCCCCCCTTGCCCTCGGAATTCCAAACCGTTCTACCCCCCATGCCTTCGTAATTCCGTAATCATTCAAACCCCCCTTAGGAATTGCCGCTTTTTTCTTCCAACTGATTTGAAAAGCCCTCTCTATATTCCAAACACCTTTATCAAACGGAAATTAATCCTTTCGCTCCCTCCGAAAGAAAAAAACGTATATTCACAACACAGCAAACAATCAACGTTGCGTGATGACAAACAGCGGCTGACTGAGTGATATTTTACGTTGTAACCTTCCATGGCAAAACGTACACTTCCGATAATCCGTTAAACATTAGAAAACTCAAACGGCTTTGAAGTCATTCCAACGCATGGTCCAATGTTTAAACGTGTGTCTATAATTTTTGGTGTCGAGGGTTGCCGTGAATAATTTGCGTGCTGAATGCGACGTAAAACTTAACAACAAAGCTAAATTGAAATTGGAAATTCATAATTGCGTTTGCCAGACTCAAACCTGCCGTCAAAAACGAAACCGTTGAATGCAACTTATTCTAAAAATCGAAGGTTATGATGTTAGGAAACGAATTAGAGTAAAATAGCAAGCTTTTTTTCCTGCAATTATTTTTAGTTCACAGTGAACGCAATTTGCATACTGTACTGCGGCCTCAAATAAATTGCGCGAGAACAAATCAAACTTTTTCCTTGCACTTTATCCTTCAATTAAAATCAAAATAGTAAATGAAACTCACATTGAAATTCAAAGTCAATGACGACATTAAAAGAATTTGTACTAAATAGTGAATGTAGTCTGATCAAAAGCGCACCAAATTTGCATAACGCGTGAAATCTGACCTTTTCAATGAACGTCGCATGGTATGTAACGCAACAATTTCACATGTGTCTCGATGATATCTGCTTTAATATAGGGGCTGAAAACCCTTTGCTGAGATCTACAGTATTGTATTCAAGCAAAACAATCGAAGAAAAGCCTACGATCGCTTTTGTGACCGATCTACTGGCAAGTGAACAGCTTTCAGCCGTCATGTTAGCATAGACATTTTATTGACCATCACCATTGAAATGTGTCTCCGGCGTGTTGATTGAGTTGAACGTGTCTCGTGTTTACGAGTGAATCATCGTCCTTAGATTCATGAGTCGTTTTTGAGGCGTTTTTCTTGAAGAGAGGTAACTACACCAAACTGGAAGTTACTCTCCTGAAAACCCCCGTATATGCCTTCGGAATTCCAGTCCAATGAACCCTCCCCGTGTCCGCGGAATTCCAGTCGACATAACCCCCCCCTTGTCCTTGGAATTCCAGTCGACGTAACCCCCCCTCCCCTTCGGAATTCCGAGATGCCGCCCGTGGTATGGGTATGGATATTTTCTGGAACCACCCAATGTGAAACATAAAGAAGTTCATTCTTTTAGGTATTAAGTTACTGTTACTTACATTGTATAGGTTTCTTCTCCTTTTGTAATAACTTTTATTTTATAACCTTTTAAACAGGTGAAGCAGTCCAAAATGCAATGCCCTGGTAACATAGACAGTGCAATGCATTTTAGATAAGAGCATGGTTCTCAACAACTTTCATCAACCATTGCATTTATATTGTCAGGCATAACATGGTGACATGTAGTCAACAGGCATCCTGTCTGTGTTTCAGCACCTATTACACAGTCATAACTCTTGCTAGCATCATAGGTCCAGGTGATGATACCCCAGAGTTATCCATGTTACAGGTTCACTTTCCATTATATTTGAGGATCAAGTGAACCACAGCTAAGTAGCAGATCTGAGGAACGACCTTTTTTGTCAAAGAAAATAACGCCCAGAGAGCCGATTTTTTTATTATTTTTTTAAATTCTGTCACATTTTTACTCCCCCACTCATGCAGTGGTCTGGTTTGTCACTGAGGAGGGTTCCTAACAAGAGCCTAGGGCCCTGGTGCCTTATTTTGTCTGGGTACCAAGCACTTTACAGACTAAGCTCCTAAAATGTGAATTTGGAAATGTTTGTTAGACAATGGCCTTGTGAACTGTTCATAGTAAGGAATTGTCTTCATTCTGGAGGTATCTCTGAGCCACATTGTAAAAGGAGTTTGTGCTGTACAGCTGTTCTCCATGACATCATCCTCTCAATTATTTCTATAAGATTTTCAACATATTAAAATGTTTAATTAATAAAGTTTTGTTTACATTTTTCTTACAAATCAACAGTGGACAACAAGTCTGGAAAAGTTATACCTGGCCGCAAGACGCTAATGAGAGAGCTGTCGTTGTTCACAGAGGATGAAGACAAGCCTAAAGTGTCCCCTCAGCTTCAGTTGGCCATACTACAGTATCTTAATACAGGTAACAGCACTCAGTTTAGCTAATCACCTACCAACTCAACCTATTGTTAGGATCTATTTTTGCTCACTTATATGTTTCATACATCAAGAAGGTAAGAATTTGACTTGAAGAAAGCTTTCAACCAAGCATTTATAGTACCTAGAAGTATTTTATTTGATATGTCAGTTTTTGTTTATTTGTTTCAACAGCCTTTGATGCATTCAGTGAAGATATCATCTCTCTTAATGTCCTCAAGCGATTAATCAACCAGCCCCACGTCATCCACGAACTCAAACTCCAAGATGCAGACGACAGCCAAAGTCAGAAGTACCTTTACAGGAAAGGTATTGCAGCAGACTTCTTCACCTTGATCATCCAAGGAAAAGTTGAAGTTACCATTGGAGAAGAGGAGCTTACCTTTGAGGAAGGTCCGTTTACATGCTTTGGCACAAAGGCATTGGTGTCGTCACTTAGCATCCCCAACTTTAACATCAAAGGAGCTCTTCAGTATATCCCAGACTACACAGTGCGTGTGGTCACTGACATCATGTACCTGAAAATTCCCAAAGGATTGTACAAACAGGCAGTGCGAGCCACCTTAATTGAACAGGAGCAAGAGATGAGCAGTGTTGATGGAGTACTTCCTGGAATTGGACAGGAGCGGCATGCTGCTAATGGACCTGGAAGTAAGCCTGATGATATTTACTTGGAAACGACTTGTTGATTAATAACTCAGGTTTTTCACAATGATTCTGGATCCCATACTGTTTTATAACAGTGTCTGACTTGGTATTTATTTGCACATACTTGTAAGTGCATATGAGGTAAACTGAAAGTGTAGTCTTTGAGTAGACAATATTTGAAATAATTTCAGTGAATGTGAATTAAGATATTTTAATGCCTACAATGGCATTTGAGCCTTTTTTGAATTCATTGAAAAGCTAGTTTGGTTTGCAAAACATTATGAAGGTTTGATCAAAACCGAAATTCCACAAGGCAAGGCAGAATCCATGCTTGAGTAGACATTTGCCTTACCACATTGTAAAAATTGTCCCATTTGTTTGAAAAAAAAAAACTGAGCCCTTGGTGCTGAGCAGATTACTTCTGAGTGTGTTGAAAGTTTATATTTTTATTTTAATAGTTACAATAATCAACTTTCCAATTTTGAAAGCACAGGGATTTTCCTTTCACATGCTTATTATTACTGTTAGAGTGGAACATTTTTTTTTTTGGTTTGGTTGATGTTGCTGTTAGGGAAATTACAACAAGAAATTGATGAAATTTTCTAGATCTTTATCCACCATCTTTTAATTGTCATCTTGTTCAGTCTGTTGTTGAAAGATGTATGGTTGGTCTTGGTTTAACTTGACCAATGCCACTATTTAATTTGTAAGATAATAAGGAAAACAGAATTGGGAATCGGGGATGAGAAAAATACATGTTAGGCAACAAATTAAGTTGCAAACAGATAACAAAGTAATAGCATGCTAATGGAATCCAATCTGTTGGATTCACCAGTGTTTTACTATTGTAAGAAAATAAGTTGAAATTACAGTTCATTGAAGGATCATAAATGTGTTTAGACCTTTATTTATGTTGCCACTGTTTTCAGTTTTGCCCTCATCGATCAAATCCACAACCTAACAGTTAGGTTTGACTGCTAATCTCAAATATGACAAAAAGAATTATCGTTTGTGTATCCAGTCACAGGTTCCCTTGATATGTAAAACGGTTGCTGTTTTGTCTTTCTTAGCGTCAAATCCTTCACAAACTCTACTATTCATGAACAAGAGGTGAAATAATGTTGTTTTATAACAGACTACAATTATCATGATACAATGATAAGCTTACCATAAAAATCTTGGTAAAATCACAACCAAGATAGAGCCGATAAACAGGGCCTAAGCATTGAGGAAGTCTTGCATTTTAGACTGTTTTACATCTTGGTTGCGATATTACCATGAATTTTTTTTCATTGTTATAAACCAGCAAGAGTTGAATTCTTGGAGTAAACTCATGTGACTGTGCAATTTTTTGCACCCACCCCAGCACCCATGCCCTAGATACAAATACCCGGACATTTTTTGAGATATTTAGAAACTTCCACCTTATTTCGAAACTTCTAGATACTAAGAAAAATGTAATATTTTAGGGATATTTTGATTTTTTGTTTAGGCTTTGGGCGTATATTTTGGTATTTCTTGGCGTTTGGAGTCAATACCAAGAGCATTTGCAGTCACTTGGTAAACGCGTTTAGTATAATAAATTTTCAAGACGTGAAATGTCCTCTTTTACTAAGAACATTTGTTTTTCGGAAGGGGGATTTGAATTTTGCCCCAGGGGTGTTAATTTGAACGATCCAATCTTCAAAGGTTCAGTTGCCCGGTGGGATGTTGAAGTTTCGAATTGATAGAGCCATTATTTATCGAATTTCTTCCCCTTCACCGTATTCGAAAAATGGCGACCACTATTGTCATCACTGAGTGTGCGCTTGGTCCGTGCGCCAAATATTTTGCAGTCCGGTCCGACCTAAATTAAATCAAGAAGTATTTGTTGCACCACGATTGTTTTGCTTGTTTCGATTAGAACAATTTGTGAGCGCGCAAAGTGAACAGATGACCAGCGGGGCCGGCCGGCAGGAGGGAAGCAGGGAAGTACCCTGGAAACGGCTTTCCCATGACCCCTTGCGCCTCGCCAAAATTCCGCGTAGAAAAAGGAGCGCCTGGGTACGAGGCAGCTACAGAACTACAGGTGGTATGATAAATACATCTTATTCGATGGTTTAACATATAATACGCGCAGATATTTTGCGAGTTGCGTAGTATTTTTCCGAGCCCCAAAGGGGCGAGGAAAATAGGAGCAATGAGCAAAATGTCCGCGCGTATTATATATCAAGCCATCGAATAAGGGATTTGTTATTCCACTTGAAAAAAATTACTTCAAAATTTGTTTTTTTCAGTCCTTCGGCCAAAAAACCTGTGAAACCTGGATTTTGCAGTGCAATGCATAATTTTACTGTGTAATACCGTGGCATATTTTGCGCGTTCTCTTGACCTTATATGGTAAAATGGCGCAAGAGTGGAATAATAAAGCGACTTATTTTCGTCCAAAACGGAAGGGGCCCATAAATGCACTCATTTATTTTTCCAGCGTACCGATTTTGGGAGGCTTTTTCACATGATATAATTTCTTCATAAACCAAGACAAACCAAGGTAATAGTCCAGGTAGCACATTCTGTCATTCTGTTGGTGAATCGCTGGCATAGCCTGCGTAGCAAGCGTTTCCGTACAGTTTTTCCGCCCATTTGAGGCATTTTTTGCAGTGCGAAAATTGGGATGAGCGCAAAAATGAACGGAGGGTGAGAGGGACGGTAGGCCAAAAAGCGAACAATGCTTCAAACCTGCGGAAAACCTACTGAAATGCTTGCTACGCAGGCTACCACTGGCTTGGCTCGGCAGTATCCCGCCGACAACAAAGCGGTGTAACCTAAAGGGTAGGCTAGTAGATTGCTCTTTTAAAAAAGACCACGTTTTAAAAGCTCAACAACGTATAAATCATTATTACTGATGGGTTTATTCACGTTCTTGTAAAACATTTACAATTAAGAAAGTCGATAACTTATAAATTAAGCGCGTTATGCGTACAGCACCTTACGGCGGATTTGAACGGTTCAGTTTACAATGCTTGTGAGTACTTAATCTCAGACCACGTTTAACCCTTTGAGCCCCAATAGTGATTAGCATCAAATTTCTCCTAATCCTATCAGTTCATTATAACATGTACAGGTCACGAGAATCAAGGAAATGATCACCAAAGACCAATTGTCTTGATGATTAAACAAGTTCTCCCAACCAGTACTCAACAAAATGCATGGAGAACAGTAAGGAGAATCATTGTATAATAAAGCTGGGGCTTAAAAGGTTAAAAGAAGAATAATCTTTGCATGTTTTTTTATTTATTGAATTATATAAAATTCAGCGTGAAATCCCTACTTTTTCGGAAGCGCAAGAATGGTTGAAACATTAAGATCCTTTTCTCCATTGTCAATATGAATGTTTCAATTCCGATTCCTAAGCTGCTAGGTTGTAACGAGACAACTTACAGGGTCGTCGAAGGGCGGGTTTGCAGTAAAGAAAAGCAATGAAAAATTACTAGACCAAATTCATAGTGTTATTTCGCGTGAGTGATAAATTTCCGTGTTTTTTTTTTTTTGGACAAATTGACACGATATGTTTGTGAAATGTAGAAGTCGCTCTAGCTGTGCTGCATATTAGCGAGACTTAAAACCCTGGGAAACGTATCCCTGTAAAGAGATAAAATGCCTGTCAGCGAGGTTTTGGACAAGAATGACTGTATTTCACAATTCTTTTCCTCGATTCGCTGGTCAGATTGGGAATCATAAATAGCTCGGCAAAGAAAATCTCTTTGTACATGTTTTGTGGAAGCTTAAAATCATGCATAGCCTTGCTTTCGTTTGGACGAGATAACGCTCTTTTTTTCCCAAGAGAGTCCATAATACAGATCCATTCTCAAGCGAATGTTTCGTTCTTGACGTAGAATGTAAGTATCACGTTGCCCTCAGTTTCCTGAGCGAGAACGTAGCTGCTGGATCTTAAGGTTCGAGCTCGCACGCGATTTTCGTTGTCATCAGCGACGAAAGAAACCGAACTTTCTTTAAGTACTGACGGGAAATTTCTAGTCACTATTGCGCCACCTCTTGAAGGTTGAGACAAGTTGTTCATCTGCTTCTTGCCGCAAGAAAGGAGGATACTCGCGAATGCCTGCCGAAAGTCTTTATTTCGATGCGTGTATATGAAAGGGTTTACCATAGATCCACTATAATGCAACCACTTGATTAAAGGCACAGCAATATTGTAGTTCACTTCACAAGTCCTGCAGTAAGTAGTCACCAGTAACAAAACAAAGAAAGGCAGCCAAGCAACAACGAATGCTCCAATCACCACCGCCAAAGTCACCGCGATGCGGATTTCCCTCGCGAGTGATCGCGAACGTCTCGCACGTTCTCTCGTATGAGCTACTTTGTAAATCAAAGAGTACGCGATGATTATAATTAACAACGGAAAGAAAAAGCTTGCAGTGCTGACGAACGGTGGATACCATGTAAGGTAGGATCCACTCACGTGACTGACGCATGCCACCACGAGGGCGTATATCCACGCGCCCGCGATTGTTACGCTGATGGTTGTGCGTGACAAGTTCCTGTGAATCGCGGGTTCCGTGACAGAAATGCAGCGTTCCAAGCTGATCATTACAAGATTTATGACAGATGCCGTACTGCACAGAATGTCATAAGTGATGTACACTTTGTAATCAACATTTTGAGGAGGCTGGACTGCAGACAGTGAAAAAAAAAATTTCAAAAGAAATTAATTAGTATTGTGCATTTAGTGCTTGCTTTAGCTACAAATAGTCCTTCATTTGTCTCACTTACCCTCTCTAAACAATGTAATTTATTTATTTAGTTATTTATTTATTTATCCAAGAAGCTAAACACGCGAGGGCGAGGGAAACACGAGAGGGCGAAGGAAATTTCCACGACGCACTTCACGCATCTTACTTGACTATCTTTAAGAAATAAGATGAATTCGTCTTAGTCGAAACGTGGTCAGTTTTAGCTTGTTTCAGGCTCTCATAGAGTTGGAACGAGAACAATTCAGAAAGCAAAAGCGAAAATACTGACGTATGGCAACTGAAAGAAGGAGCGGAATTTGGAGACTGGGGCCGCCCTCCCCCAGTCCGGCGCGTAACTGCTCTTTTTATTTTCTTTCTTCCTTTTTTTCGTTCGCTTTGGTTTTTTTTTTTTAGTTCGCTTCAAACCCCTTTTCCTGGACCAGGCAAAGAATGCTTTGATACTAGGACAACTACTTGCAATTCGAGCGATGACAAAAATGTTAATCAATTTCGCGAGAAAAGTCAACAAGTGCCTTTATTTCCCGTCGAATCCCGACTTAAACGTGAAGAATTTTGTACCGACAGTGCTGAATAAAGCAAACGCGCTCCTGAATAAGCATGTTGCTTTGGTCACAGTAAAAACTTGTTACCAGGGAGTTGTGCGGCATTTTTTCTGTATTATAGCCCAAATGGATACTGTCGGTAAACTAAATTTAGAACTGAGAAAATAAATCCCGTCGTCAAAAATGCAAAGGAAAAACTTACACCTGACGCCGAGGTATGCCAATATACATCAGTCCGTGTTTAGCACCGCTAACCAGTTTGAGAGTTTTCAGCTTTGTCGCTTGTAGTGATTTCCCTGAATTCAGCGTAGCGTAGAAGACTGTATATCTCTTTTTTAGGACTGATTTTGGTACATCTGGGTAATACGTCTCTGGTTTGTGCGATTGATAACTGGACTGCTTGCAGTTCCTTTCAGTCGAGAGGGCGCGCGAAATAGTCGAGCCGCGCCGCACTGTTGATGGCTCGTCCTCTCGACTATCCGACAAACAGACTGCTAGCAGTCTACTAAGCTAACTGATATCACCCTTTGATAACTCCTGGTATGCACGCTACGTATGCGTGCACCAGTGTACTAGACGGCTGATGAAAGGTTGAAAGTGTTTTTGCGATTTACTTGAAAACAAACAGAGAAATTTTTGTTCTTGTATATTTTGTTTGCCATACACCGCAGTTTAAGATGTTGGTGTTTAATTTTCAAAGTGAAATCTGGATCGCGCAAAATTTCAACTTTACTGTTTTCGAGGATTTTTGTTTATCGTTGTCATGGAAATATCGATTTTCACAAAATGTAAACCACGCTAAAGTTCAATCCAAGACCAACTGAACAAGTACTGGCGAATTTCACGTTGTTCTGACAAGAACAAGACTGTCTAAGAACCGATTCAAAAAGTGAGGTATGGTCCCAAAAAAACTGTATCGAAACACCTTAAACAACAATGTTTACCAAACGTTCATCCGTCAAAGAGTTGTTTACATCTCCATATACATGCTAAAATAAGTTCTGTAAACTAATCTACCTGGGCATCTGTAACGGACACAGGAACTCTACAACAAAATGGCGGCATTTATGCAAATATTCCCTCCATCGTCATAGCTCATGGTATAATAAAGAAAAGTAATTGTACTAGATAACATACTTCATAAGGAACTTGCCTTTTTGCCGAAGTGCCACCCTTGCAGTTTGGTTTATGAAAGATTGCATGCTTGTCCATTTTGGACTAAAGTAATTGGATTTAAAATTCTTCCGAACAGCTGTCAAATTGGACTCGACAAATGAACGATAATTCTAAAATTGAGTCGTTGTTGTTGTTCTTTTTTTTTATTTTCCAGTTTTCGTGTTCATGAGATCAGGAGAGTCAATTACATTAGTCAAAGTTTATGAAAAAAAAAGGGAACAAAAGTATTTGACGTGCATCGTTTGTGAAGTGGCACTTGGCAGTGATCCTGAATTTATTTTCAGGAACTGTGGTCCCCGTAGAAACGGTATTTTTTTATCTGTTTAGTACATGTCATTTGTGTGATTAAGAAAGCGTCAATGCTCTGACGCTCCCCTTATTCCTTCCGCACCACCCCCTCCCCCCCCCCGCCTCCTTGCACAAATCACTGCCAGCCGAGGCAATTCGAACGTCAGTACATAGATCGTGACAAGTTAATCAACCTGACGGTTCGCCAGTACGCATTTATGCACCTGGATGGAAAGAGACAATACCTAAAGATATAACACGAAGAGAGAGACTGGGACTAAAACCACAGACATCAAATCGTCATCGGTAAAGTCGACTGGTCCCACGGGCTAAAAGCAAGTCGACTGCGTCTCCAACACTTGTAAACAAAATTTCAAGAAAGTTTCTTGTACCAAACATGCAATAACGGAAGATTTTGACAAGTCTTTAGCAGCTAGTAGTTAGATTTTGCAACTTCTCAAAACGTTTTCCTGTTTTGTCAGCCAATTTTTGTCAGAAATTCACAAATTAGATGGATTTGAGGGCTTGCTGGAGCAACTCCACGACGTGCATTGTTGAGCTACCTCATCGAATACAATAGAAAGATTTATTTGGGTTTCTTGAATTGACTCCCACACAATAAATAAATCATTTCGTTGTGACGTTTTTACTTAACGAAAAGCTTTTCTCTATAATCAGAAATACATGAGACGTTGTATGAGCCGAGAACTGGGTAATAGAGATCAACAGAGCCCTTTTTCATGAGTTATATGCAATCATCGTAACTTTGGGGAGAAAAATCACTGCAGCTACTGAGGTAAAAATAGAGTTGTTCAATGCAAAGATCTGTTTCGTGTTTAATGTTAGCTCCGTGGGGTGCTTTTCAATTTAAACATTTTGAATACTTAGAATCAGCATAGAATTTAAGCTAAAACTCACGCGAGCTTTCCGAGTTAAAAAAAAATGAAAAACAAATAGTAAAGTAAAACATCCTTATTAGAGCACTTAATGGCCACCTAGACCATAGCCAAACTTTACACCAATTTAATTCCGCTGAAAATGATTTTTAATGACTGACCGGCAAGAGTGAACTGATGAATCTTGACTTTTAATATCTCATAATGTGCCATTTTGTTGTTTTATCACTGATATTGACTTTGTACCGATTTGCAAGCTCCTGGCTTAACAAAAAAAAAAAACACAACGAATTAATGGGTTGAACAGTCGGTATAATGAAAACGTCTCCTCAGAGGGCCTTCGAAAGTAACCTGAAATAAAAACTAGAGTTAATTTGTTTTTTTTTTCGAGAAGTGTCCTTTTCCCTTGAGTTTTCGAAACATGAAACAATACATAGGATGAAAAATGCATTATTAGGTCTGTACAATAAATATTTAGCTAAGCCCTTTTAGAAAAGCTAAGAATGACTTTCGTTAGTTTCGTTAACGTTTCGTTAGTTTAGTACATGGGCTATCTCACAAATTATCTTTGTTCCGATTTCCCTTCAGCTTGGAATCCAGACAGATTAAACTGTGTAAAAATTAACAAGAAATTATGAAAAATTTACAGGCGGCGCATAGTCTCTCACCCCCCTCCCCCCTCCCCTTTTCTTAAGGAAAAAAAGTTTAACTTTAGTAGTTCGTGGTTTCCGGTGACCTGTTATGAACAATTTGCACTTCCGGTATGTAAGGAATTAAATGTTTGTATGCAACTTGCGAACTTCGTTTGTTTGTAATCGGTGACCTCTGTACGACTCTTTCAAATCGTTCTTAAACCGTGATATCCTTAAGCTACAACAGGCGGAAACGCTTTTTGCTCAAAAAGCTTTACTTTTCCTCTTTTGAGCTCAAACTTCATTTTGTCTAGTATTCTTGATTTCACGTAGGGGTTCAGACCAATTTTTTTATCGCCAGAAAGCTGTGTTTCTAGAGACATCTGGAAGACGTATTCACGTCAATGCTGAGATAGCTAACCGACTCGTGACGTTTATATTTTTGCGTGTTAACCCGTGCTCTAATACAGACTAAAATGGGTGAAACTTTATTAAAATAGTTTGAAACCGTGGAAAGACATAAACGAAAGACTGAGAGGTCTTTGACAAGGTTAGACAACCAAAATTCTAAATATTGGGCAGAACCGAAAAGCAGAAATGTATTTCTGACCTGGTGCGACGGAATCAATTTAGATTGGTGATACTCAGGCCTTGTTTGTTATTTGATTGAGATTTCATCACCAACCGAATTTTTTTGTTTACTGTTTTCCTTTTTTTAGTGTTATAGTTTTTTGGGACGCTATTTATTAAACTATAGAAGTTAGTTCCAGCTTTGATTCTGTAAGGGCCGGGTTTACAGTTGGCAGGTATAGATTGCTTTCCGTCTCGTGCACTAAGAGAACGCACGTGAGCGCAGATGGGCATTGGACGCACACAACTCCCAAGTTCTCGCTAGCCTTTGTAAACACTGCTCCTTAAAAACGAAATTTCCTCACAAACAGCGAAATAAACATTTCAACGCTTACCTTTACTCAACATCAATACGCCGCGAAACTCAAAACAACAAAATTACGCTTCACATGCAAGACTGGTCATGTCACCAACAAATCGTCCGATATTTAAAACATTAGCTTTCAATCTCGTAAAATCCACGTCATTATAACGAGCCTGATTGTTTAGAGCCCGTGCGGAGACTAAGTCTACTGACTTCCGACAATTCAGGAATGTGCCTTGCATTTTATGAGACGGCAGTGACGTGCCTAGGCACGTCGCGCCGCCTAATAAATGGATGTGAATATACGTGGAAACACAACAAAGTCTTTCCGGCTAAAGTGGGTGGCTCAGACTTAAACAACGGAACCTCTTGCTTATAATGAGGCTAACTAAGGTGGTTAGCTAAGTTTTAGGTTTCAACCACATAAAAAGGTCACGCGATATTTGTACTCCAACAATTTATAACTGTTAATGTCGCTCGTGTTTTTTTTTTCTGAGTTTCCTGTAACGCCCTACCTCTGCTCTTGAGTTGTGACGGTCTTTTATCTGGGGACGGTCCCGCGATACATTAAATGCAACGTCACTTGTCTGCTAGCGTCTCGCCAGCTTATCATCAACAAATGGCTTAGCTCGTTTAACTGGTGTGTCTAGTGTGGATAGTGTCGTATCGAGACCATGTATTTTTATTTATCGCACAGTACTTATTAATTTACCTTTCTCCTGCCTTGGGAACAGATTACAATGAAACCCCGGCCTAAAATTGAATCTCTACATTACCTGTACGCTTCTATCTACACTTGATACCCTTGTTCATTACTGATACGTGGCTTTATGTATCTGATTTCAATTTCTTTGACACTAGTGTAATTCTTCATACCTAGTATTATATAGACCCAGTACGGAACTGAAAACCCTCCAACCATTATATCCGCCACCGCCAGCGACACCAAGTAGTAGTTTGTTTTGGTCCTCAGCTTTCGATTTTTGTAGATCGCCGTGCAAACGAGAGTATTTCCCGCCAAAATGATGAGACTCAGCACCCCGAAGAACAAAGATTCGACGATCAGCCCTGCGCTTGTTGCTCGAAGCGATGAGTTGTTACTCGTGTTGTTCTGAGGCATGGCGGTGGTCCAACCTGTGTTAACGACAACACACAAAAATCAAATGTGAGCGAAGTAGCCGAGGCACTTTCCAAGCAGTTGTGATAGTATTGCCATCCAGCTACAAACAAGAATTACAAGGTGAGATGGCTATCAAATTGAAGAGGGAAAAAATAATAACACGTTGTTATTGGCAGTGAAGTACGGTCACAGACGTCCTTAATTCACCTCAGACGACATTTAACCTGGAGTAAATATCCATAAATGTTATGCAGTATATGTCGCCTGATTTCCAGTGGTTATGTGTGTAAAGAAGGTTAACTGAACACCTCTTAACCACTACTTCGCGTGTAGTGTTGTGAACACTTAATTTTACAGATATTGCCTTTGTACTCACTATCAACACGTTCAAGCTGTTGCTTGTGTGTTTTTTGACACATGTCTGTCAACAAATTTGCCTCTGATCATAGGCTCAAATGTTTACCGAAATCGTGAACAATTTCGACGACCACCCGTACTCTTTGGACTTCTAGTACATGATCTTGAGATCAAAAGCTCCGTATGTTTACCAAGATCGTCAACAATTTTGACCACCCGTATTGTTCAGATTTCTGGTATAATTTCTTTTTCTCTCTGTTTTTTCTTTTTTCGCATCACTGAATTTCATTGTGTTATGTTGATCACTCGAAACATGTTTATTTAGCACAGCCAATCAGAAGAAAGAATCGAAACAGACAGGCCAATTAGAACTAAGATCGACGACGCTAAAAATTACTGCTGGCCACTATTCAGCCAGTGTGTCGACACATTTGTTTTCGTCTTCAACAAGAGAAGAATTGGTAGTGCCTGCTGTGTTAAACTGGTGAAGTATTTTCTTTGGCCAGAAACCTTTAGAGACACCATGCGGGGAATTTTATTAGTCTTTGCTATTATTCTGAAGCAGACTAAAAACTTGAAATTCAAAGGTCAAAACACACGGGAGCTAACCTCAAAAGTTGAATTTACTCAATTTTGGACAAATAACCATTGACTTTAACATGTCGTCCTTCACTTAAAAAACGACATGAGATTTGCCTGAGGATTTTTTGTCGGTAAAAAAAGAGGAAAAACAAGGAGATAAGTCGCTAAATGCAAGCTTTCAAGTAGCAGCGAACTCACTAAAGAGTTTTCAGCTAAAAATAATACCAAAAGAGAAAGTGTACATGGCACAGGAAAAAAACCCTCAAAGTTACCGTACTCACGTTGAAGCCTCGAACGGTTTTCGAATCAGTGCTTGGAACGGTCTCGAATGACTCTCTCAAAGGCCAAATAATGTCACAAGTTATAAACACATGCATGAAATCACGCACAAAAACAAACCTAGACCAGATGTCCTTTGCACCACAAGGTCACGAGCATTCGTTTGTGTGGTTTGATAAAAGCGAGGCGGTTGGCAACAGAAGTTGTTTACGAGAAAGTTGTCCACCAAACACGAAATATAAAGCGAAAATCTCAGTTTAACAAAGCAACTTAAAAAAGGAAGACTCACGCGACAACCAGCGAAGGAAGAACGTCTCGGCTTGCGTTGGAACTGCAAGTATGTCTGCTAGCAGTTCTTTTGGAGGATCAGCCATCAGTTGGCCGAAAATCGCTTACATGCGAGTATTAAGAAATCCATGATGAGTCAGAACGAGTATTAAGTAATCTATGATGCGTCGAAAGTTATGTAGTCTAGTCAGGATGGGATAAAATAACGATAAAATTTATAGAAACTGTAAACAAAAGAGAAACGGATAAAAGCAAATTGGGTTTTGTGGTAAAAAGGATTAAAAATGATAAAGCTGGTTTGCGGTGAAATACTGACATCCAAGGATTGCAAAATGTAGGGTACGTTGTAAAATATTCTCGAAAATCTTCTTTTCTTTTCTTTTCTTTTCGTCTTTTCCTTGTTTGTTTGTTTGTTTTTGTCGCGATCTCGGTAAAATTAACGTTACACGTGGCGCCACGCGTGGGGCGAGAATCTAAGAAAGAGAGAAAATAGAGTTAATATAAAAATCTTTCTCAGTCCTTTGTAAGTCTATACGGCTTGTGGGTTGTTAACTACTTTGATTTATAAAAATGTTATTTTCATTTTCAAAAGAGAGGAAAACACCGAGACACGCTTACAATGATGTGAAAAAAGGAGAAACGAAATCTAAAACTTTTTAAAGTTAAAATCATTCTTAAAAGTATTAACCTCGAAATGGTCTCGTGGACAATCACTGAGCTCATCAAATAATCTTTGAATTTCAATTAAAAGAAATCGAACTTTTCACTAAAAGTACTTTTAGAAATATCGATCAAAGAATATTTGGAAAATTAAATAACTTTTTTTTGCCATCAATGTGGTGGGCGACCACAAAGTAAACATCACGTTGAAGTCCAGCAGCGCATCCTGAAAAACAACTTATTGCAGTGGCATCTCTGTTAACCACATATATTTGTTTATGGTTAATAACCACTTCTTTGGCAAATGTTTTACAATTTTCTACAACCACGAAATATCATTTTTAAAAATTAAAACAAAAGTGAACACTAAAAGATAAAGCGTTTGGTGCATGGAAAGAAAATACACGGTTTTTAGTCAATTTTATTTCAGAAACGCGCAAAAACTATACCTAGTCGTTATAAATGGCAACATGGGAATTCAACATCTGCGTTTGCACAACATTTTTTCAGCAAAATAATTTGCTTAGTAATATCAAGATGGTCCTAGATATCAATCGGATTCAACGTATTTACATACCGCTGTATGTGTCGAAGCGTTTATCCTTGATTTCTTCAAGCGACGCTCGGTAAAATTCGGGAATGTCGCTGAAGAAACGAAATGACCGTAATGTTTTGCCGTTTGCAAATGACTGACTGAAAGAGGGTAAGTCGATTCCTGTTGAAACCGAGACTGTAGTAGCATTAAACGTCTCGGTAGCTAGATCTTTAAGGAACCAAAATCAAACAAAAAATACAACTTGTCTGTCGACTGAACCTGAGCAACCTAAAAGTTATGTGCCAAAAATGCCATTGAAAGAATTACTAAAATGTAAATCAACGTAACCAGACGTCAATGGGTCAAGTCTGTGTTAAAAACAACCCTAAGAATAGTTACAAACAACTTAATCGGAAAACGATCCCTCAAAACAAATTACCTCTTTTAAAAACAATAAACAAGTCTCTTATGTTAACTTAATAACATGCAAAAACATGCAATAGTTCCATTTCTTTTGTTGTGCGCATGTCAGGCTTAGTTCATGCACAATTCATTCAAAACTTTCTTCAACATATTTAAAGGGAGCACGGGTAATGCAGTAGACGTGAGATCCGAAATCTCTGTCTCGTTGTAGTTAGAACTAATTTACTGACCCTCGTTAAAACTTTATACTAAAACAGCGAAGCGGAGCCAAAGAAACGAAAGCAAGCAAAAGTCACAGAAAGCAAGCTTGTGTGACAAAAAATTCAATCCACGTTGGTTGATCGATTTCGACTGTTTGTAAAAGAATTTAAACCGACTGTAATTAGAATGGTTTTCTGAACTAGGATAAGTTTTGCGGCTTAGTTCTTTTAGTTTGATACCAAAACATGTCCTTTTTTGTCCAATTCAGCGGAAATAGTGGCGCATCCTGCTTAACGGGTTTTATATCCTGAAAGCTGATGCTTCAAAAGCAGCCATTTTTTCTTGGTGGGAGAGTCCATTTTAAACCACTTTCAGAAGTATGGTAAGTGTGGTTTAATAAGAATGACATAGTAGGTGATTTCCGCAAGCTTAGTGATGGATGTTTTAGGATTCAACGGAAACTGCCGAAACTGCGATGACCATGCAGTTCAACTTGTCTCTCAGACCTAACGTAAACATCACGTGCAAGGAAAAATTTTGAAAATCTTGGATTCTCTGTTCTACGAAACTTAGAATGATCTCGTTTTGCGTCGGAAGCAAACAATTTTGCGGCAAAATGGCAACAACTGCTTGCGCTTGCGCGAATGTGCACGTACAGGTAGTTGTTTTTGTTTATCACCCGCATCAAGACAACTGTGATGGTGTTATGACTAGCCGAACGTGTGATGATATATGCTATCTGACCACTCCGCTACTCAGTGTGTCCCGGACAATCGTACCGGCTTCTTATCTGAAAACCCCATTAATCTGACTAACGACCACTTATTATTAAAAACATATTGCATTATCCCTTAATACGACCATTCGAAAAAAAAGACTTGTGTTTTGCAACGATTAAGATGATGACCTCCCACCCCAAATGGAAAGAAGTATCTTTTAATGGCTGAATTTTGCAGTTTTCCAAGCTGTTGCTATTTATGTTGCCGTTGTCTCTTGTGTCCCCGTCAGCGTTTGCACTTGAACGACCCCTTAGTGGTATATTCTTGGACCAGAAAAAAGAAAGAACACTGATTTCTGATAAGGTGATATGAAATAAACATATGCCTTGTAATAGGATCAGAAATCAGATATCAGTCAAAGAATATTGACAAAAGAAACTGGCAAAACTGGTGGGGAAAGGTGCCTGAAAGTGGAAACTTGAAAAGTGAAAAAGACGCCACTGATGGAATATTTTTGGATCTGAAAATATCTCGTGCACGTGCTTCTAGGTGAAATACTTCGCGGCTGCTTTGCAGTTTACCTTTGTTACATTCTCTTGGAATCGCATTTCTCTGAAGTCCAAAGAGTAACCAAGTACTTGACTTCTATACACCTACCTATTTTTAGCACCAATAAGTAGACATGCGCTGTTATCTATTGCGAACCGCCGAATCTTTTAATGTCATACTCTTTTATTGTCTATTCCCCAATAGACAAGGACCACGCCTACCATGTCCTTATGAAAGGAAAATTTTCCTCGTTTTGTTAAGAAAAAGCACGACAGTTTTGACATTAGAAAACATGTTTCGACCGCAGAAACCTCTGTTATCTTCAGTTCTTTACATTGTTCTTTCATTCTCATGCTTTTTTTTAATGACTGTCAATTTGCTGTCATCTCGGTTTTTAGCATTTACACGTACACATATTTTTTATTTTGCCTAAATATTTTTGTTTTCCGATCGCGATCTTGTAAAAAGTACCAAAACAATGACTCCTCGTCCCGGCTTTCTTTAAGCAACACTCAGCTCTGTTAGCTGTTGCACCTCTTTCGCCAGTCCAGTTATTAAATACAAAGTATTCAGTTTTCCCATGCTTTCGTTGTTGTGACAGGCCTCTGAGCAGAGCATAGCAAGACAGTAAAAAGGTACAGGGGCCTGGTTCGAGTGGAGCGATTTGAGAAGGGCGAGAGAGTTTGTGGGCCGACTTTCCCGCTTTTCTCATTCACTCTATCCTCACTGTTTTCAGGTCATCGCTAAGTTACATTTTGACAAATAATAACTCATCAGAAAACGGCTGCGTTTAAAGTAATTCGTGAATTACCTTAATCCTGTTTTGAGCAACTGGGGACAGATGGCTCTGGGACGTAAACAGCTACTGATTTTCTCAAATAATAGGAAAGCGAAGCCGAGCGAATCTAGTGAGAAAGGCGTGGATGAAAAGAGAAATTTACGAGTTTGGACGTGGTAAGGGTTAAAAGATCACTTCAGGTTACCTTCATGCAATTCGGTACAACTCTTTTAAGGAAAACAAGGAGATCTCTGTACCAATTTTATTGGTAATGAGATTCCCACTTTATTACCTTTGCACTTGCTCCGGTCTCGCGGCTGCCTAACGTCGAAAGCAACAAGCAAAAACGTCCAAAACTGTTTCTCTGCTAATTATTGAGAAACAAACAACAGTACAGGAGAGTACTATTCAGTAGCTTGGTAGAATTAGAAGTAGAATTTCATCCACAAAATCACCAGGCAGCATAATAAACAGCAGCACAGGAAAGTATTACGTAATAGCTCTCATTTGGTTTTTCTCATTTCAGGATTTCGTGCGCAGTCTCAAAAGTTAGAACCGCATCGTACAGCATAATAAAACAGCACTACAGGAAAGTTCTGCTTGATAGCTTTCATTGAATGGACACGCCTCAGAATTTCATCCACAATCGTACAACATGTTACAAGTTAGTTCCACTTTGTACAACATAATACTGAAATAGCATTAAAGTAAAATATTGATTTTGAATGGTCAAACTTGAGGTTTTTATCCACAGACTAACAAGTTAGTACCACTTTGTAAAGCATTACAAACAGCACCACAGGAAAGTACTGCTCAGTAGCTTTCATTTGAATGATCACACTTCAGAATTTCATCCACAGACTCAAAAGTTAGAACCGCCTCACAATCAGCATAATAGGAAAGCACGGCTCAACAGCTTTTATTCGAATGTTCACCTTTTAGGGCTTCATCCACAGGCTCAAAAGTTGAGGATCTGTGTTTGACGAGATTGGTAACTAAGTGTGCTTGCCTTAACTCGACTAAAACACTGCCCCTCCAGTCTTAACATCACGGTGGATTCAACAATAGAAGCAGCGGCAACGGATTCAATAATTTAAAATTGGAAAAGTATCGGTAGACAGTGCCCAATGCTATTACTTAGATCAGTGCGTCTAATTTAGCACCGGTTAAGGTTAAAGTTGAAAAGAAAATTAAATGACGGAATATGACAATTATTACCTTCTGCGTCCCTAGAATCCTCCATGATTTCTTTAACGAACTTTTCTACCTGCACGTCGAGAAAATTCCCTTCTTAACGATTACGGAGCCGTTTTAAAGAAACAACACTGCTCAGAAATAAAAACGTTTATGAGACATGTTTGATTAATGTATCATGTAATTTAAAAGGACTTACTATTTTAGCATATTGACCGGATCTGTTTTGCTCCGTGAGATAAACTGTTTTGAATGTTATTGTTTTGAATTGTGGCAGTCAATAAAGAAAAAACAATGTTTACACGTTGTAATGTACATGTATTTAAGCAAAGTATCGGTTTAAATGGTTCTTAAGGTAAATATTTTTTTGTAGATTGTAAGAGTTTTTTTTAAAAAGGGGTAAATATAGCTTGAAAAGTCTGAAAAATCACAGATGGATGCGTCACTTCTGTGAGTTGCATTTTTAATTCTTTCTTATACGTGTTATTTGTCAAAAGTGTACATAATGAATACGGATACTCAGAATATTGTTTGGCATTCGTGACGTGAATTAAATAAGGACACTCAGCAATATGGCTTACGATAAGTTTTGTTCTTCGTTTTGTTTTGATTTGTTTTGTTTTTTAATTTTGCTGCTCTGTGCATAGAATATACCTGAAATGGCCTTGACGCCCGAGGAAGATTTTGTGTGAACTTTTACCTTCAACTTTCTTGATCTCAAAATTTGACCACTATGTTAGTAAAACTAAAAGAATCAACCAACAAAAGAGCAGCTCACACTATCTGAAATACATAGAGGGAACAATAGATCATCCTCTCAGCTGAAATTCCAAGGACATCAGAAGAATTTGAACGGCAACTCTCTAACTGTTTTCTTTCACCATTCGTCTTTTCCTTTTTAGTCTCAAATCTGATCATTCAAATGAAGTCGTTTAAGCAGTATACTCATGTGGAGCTGTTTATTATGCTGTCAAAAGTTTTCTAACTTTAGTTTAAACCCTTAAGTCGTAAGTCTTGTGACCATCCATTCAAACGGAAAAGACTGATTGCAAGGACGGCACTACGACTCGAGAGCAGATTTATTGGCCTGCGATATTTCAACTAGAACAACTAGTTTTGAATTCAAATAGAAGCTATTGGACAGTACGACTTCTGATAATTTTTCAATGTTTTTGAAAACCAAATTTGACAAATATTTTTGTTTTGAATTTTGGCGCTATTATTGGAAGAGCCGGATAGCATTTAAGTAAACTTCCTCTCATAAAACACTTAACCGCACAATAAAACAGCCTAAGATCCTCCTTCCTCTCAAAACACTACCTTAATTACATTTTTATGGCACCACAAGACAATTTTGAACTTCTGTAAAAACTCTTGTATAAGCATGATGAGCTAAGTAGATCTGCGAAATTGTAAACCGTGACCAGGCTTAACGGTGGGGAAAATAACTCTAGAAAATTCGGCGAGCGAAAGGGGACGAGTGCAGACCCCTTCCCTTTTTCTCTCTTTCTTCCCACCCCCCCCCCCCCAAACTCCTCCTCTGTTCGCCCTTCGGTCCTTCTTTTTTTCTATTTCCCAATAGCGAAGCCAAAATTACTTTTGACAATTTATGCTAAACGTGTAGCCGCAAAGTAACGAAAAAAATTGTTTGCTGCAAAGCCTTTATATATTAATAGCATAATATATAATATAATATACAAGGTACCGCTTTTTAGGCGAGCAAAATAGATTTTCAACTGCTGTCGTGGCTTTTGCGCAGAATTGTAAAACCCTGAGGGCAATTTGGCAGTTAAAAACGAACGCATGGACCCGCTGGGGTTAAAAGTCGCTTTGAGCAAGTTGCACATGCAAAAGTTCACGCCTGGCGAAAGTCAGAGGTTAATCTCCCCCGGCATTAGCAGTTACGCCCGCTAAAGTGACTATGTCACGAGAATTTTTATGGCGTTTTGTCAAAACTGCGCTAAATGTTATGACCAAGCACCTTCGCCTACACATGAAATGCTCCGCTCCTAGAAAACCAAGGGAAAGACATCAACTGAATTTTTGCAAGTAGAGCAAACCACAATAAGTTGTCAACGATTTTTACAAGACAATCTCAGAATGTGCAAAAAGCTAGCCCAGCATTTTCAAGTTGTAATTCGTTTCCTTTCTAGCCATCATTGGCCAAAGACACTTATTATTAGTTTCGCTGCACTAGTATAGTGTCTTCGAACAAAACTGGACCATCATTTCTAGGGTTTCGTTGATGTAAGTGTGACTTTGGCTTTTCAAGGTGTTACTGAGCTGACAGAGTCTCTTTAAGTTTATGCAAGTGAACTCGTCTCTGAAGAGAGAGCACAATTGGCTCCTGAATACTGAAGTTTGGCAATGTGGTGTCACATGACAAAAATTGATTTCCTCATGTGCATAATCAAATTCTGTAAAAGTAAGCCCGACTGACCTGGTCATAGAGTTTACAGCTGAATCAAGGAAGTTCTTCTTCTTGTCTTGGGGCACACAGGTCGCGTGTATAGTTTCCGTGAACTCGGTGTCCGCAGTATTTTACAGACAAACTGAGTTTGTAACACTTGATTCCAGTCCGAATTGCTCGCTCTCTAGCACAACTATATAACTCAAAACGTCGGTGATTAATTTTTTTGTCAAGTATAAACCTTCCTACGTTTAAAGCCCACCTGCATCGGTAACCATCGATGTACGTAAGTTACAACGTTTAAAGTTCTTATTAAAAAGAATCACTGACTCATAAATCGGATTAACTTATAATGACGCGGTCTTAAGTTTGGGATGTAAAGTCTAGAAGGACCTCTGTTAGTAAACTCTAACCAAGTTTCTTTTGCATGAGTCATCAATAAGGAATTGACTGACAATGATAACTTTTATCCCGTACTAAAAGGTAGTTAAAGTTTTGTTATTAACGTTTTTGTTTGTTGTTATCTCTAAGGTTAGAATTTAGCGGTTATTGCCGTAATATTTAGACCGTCATTCAAACTTTATACTTGATATTTCTGAGTAATGTTGAAGGACTATTAACACCTACGTAGGGCGGTGGGTACGGATTAGGACATGGTTTGGAACAGGACGTCACGTAGTCTCCAAACATGTATTGATCAAAGTTACATTTTTCATTCCTTCCTTTTTTCTGCTGTCCGGGGGCGTTTTATTTGATTACAATACGGGTCAAAGAAAACATCAAAGCTATATTATTAACCAGTACTTGGAAGCCAATTTCAATGTTCTTTCACCTTCTAATTCATCCTGTTTTCGTCGTTGGTTTTTTTTTCTATCTTGGCTATCAAAATTTGACTCGTTAATTCCACCAGCACACCAAAGTACTTGGCTCATCGGTGGCGGTGTGTTAACGGGGATCTGTTGATTGTATCCTGTTTTTGGCGGAAGTGGCATTTATTAGAAACGGAGTGTTTATTATCAGGAGAGAGGTCTATCACGAAATTAGCTGTTTAAGTCATCATGCAATTTGTACTTAAGGTCAAAGAAAAAACGACGCGTAAACAAATAAATCAACGTTATAAAACTTCATTTTTTAATAAAAACACCTCCTTTCTTAATCAACGCCTCCTCTAAAAATAGGGCAAAACGGGTCGATTAGTTAATCAAAAGAATAAAAGTCCCCAAGACAGCGGAAAAATTCAGTGACAAATATATTTAGCGTTGCGGATCAAGGTTTGGAGAATAAGTTTTAGTTAATTTTTGGAATAATTTTAGTTGGAATAATTTTAGAATCTTCGATTATTGTTTTATTTTCCTTTTTTTGCTTGGTATCACTGATTCTGATAATGGTGAAGCTAATAAAATTAGATTGAGATCAAAATCATGGTTAAATCATGCACTGTAAACTTGAGTGGTTGCACCTTTCGTCTCAATGAATAAAGCCCTTAGCTGTTACGCTTTGAATATACACTGTTGAAAAGTACTTTGACGCTATGCTGATCGCTTTTCTTTTGAAAATTGAAAACAAACTTACGTTGATGTCTTTCTTTCAGTCATAATCACTGACTCATAACTCTCTCTGCCCTTTTTAGCGTTAAAACTAATCGTTAGGGAATATCGAGTAAAAAAATGAAAGTTTTTTTATATACGTGTGCAAATTTTAAAGTTCAAAAACCAGACGTTCCAAGGCTGCTGCCTCTTCCTCTGTGGTCAAGGGGCACTGAAAATATTGTGCGTCATAACCTTCAAAACGGTACAAAACAAAACAAAAAACTACAAAGTTATTTGCACGCACTGACTTTGAGTCTTTTAAAGAGAGCGCGCACCACGAAAGAATAAAAAAAATTTTGCGAAGTTATTTGCGCACATTGACTTTCAGAGCGTTATATGAATCAACCAGTGTAAAGGCCCAATCGGTGCAATGTACGATGGTGGAATATCAATTGAACCTCAAAACGGCGCCTTTCAACTGCATCCCTGGAGTCAGTTCTGATGACGGACATCAGCATGTCACCAGTGCCTTTCGAGGTCTTAAACAAGACCCAATTTTAACCCATCGAAACCAAGCTCTCTTGAAGTGTCATTAAAAATTAAGAATCAAAATTGCTGCGTCGTTCAAGGTTCTAACTTATTTTAACGGTGTATTTTCAAGTGAAGGTGTATCGCCTGCTTTGCTTGCGTGAAATGGGAGAGACAGCGAGCAAGCAAAAAAAAAAACAGCAAAACAAAGACCATGCGTCTTGCTATCCTTCAAAATTTATCGCCGAAATCTTTTACCAGGTTGTTTAGGTTTATAATTATAAATATTTAAAACGTCAGTTTTCACAGTAAAATCGAGGTTTCATTAAAAAAGAAAAAAACTCTATACCGAACCATGTTTTGCGCTCTTTTTAAAATGATGGAATGTTATGCAAAGTCGGGTTATCTTATGGCAGAATCTCAGTAACACGAATCCTGGTTAATTTGGATCTTTCTGATCTCTCGCGAAGTGGAAATAAGAAAGGGTTCCCTGCTTTGCTCTGTTACAGTATTTTGAACCCAGATGACACCAGGGTTTTATTGTTTCCCCAGACATTTCAACTCGAGTCGAGTTATAACTTAAGGTTACATATATATGGCGAATCCTTTTGAAGAGTGTATCACCGTTACATAATTTCAAGTATACTATACCTTTTATTCGAGCTCCCACTTTGAGCTGGGGTCATTTAGTTGTATATTTTTGTCAGTAAGCGGATTGAAGTTCCTATCTCCATTATTCCGCCACATCTTTACTTAACCACTCTTTTAAAACTGTTGAGGTTTTTGAAAACTGGGACTTAAAACATGAAGTGTGGGGTTTGGTTTTTGTGGTATACCGCGCTACGAAATTAACATTGATACAGTTTATCCTTCGTACCAATGCAATGTTGTGCGATTCCGTATACGAACGAGCCCGATCTCATGTATTATATAGAGATAGGGGGAAAAGCGCGAATTGAGAAAACGAGCGCGAAAAACCCGTGGTTGCCATCTTTTCCCCAGATCCCGCACGTCTTATTTTCGCGTTCCATTCCTAATTTTTGTGCCGTCCCTACTATCTGAGAGCCTGAAACAGGTTACCAATACTTAAACCACAGCTTAACCAAGGAGAAGTTCTTGATTTTGTCTCCTTTGCAAAGAGCGGAGACAGTAAATATGAAGTAATGTCAGTGTCATGTTGCAGCGAATGCAAAATAATATATGTGAACATGGTTGCGAAAACAGTTTGTCAATACAGGTTTCTAAACTTGCGTTTACCGTGTAAAAGGCCGTTTATACATCATTACATGATTAGAAGCCAGGTTTCTCGGATTCATCACCCTTCATGTCGAGATTTGGACTTAGTTTTTATGCACTTGAACATCCAGCCTCCAAAATTTACATCGTCTTTGTATATTAATAAATGCAATCACTCCGACACGTACCTTCGATGTTCTAGTTTATATATTCTTTATTCTTGTTACCTGTCTGTTTGACAATGGATTAATATTAAAAGGAGAAATTAGATTTTTATCGCCGAATGCGGTAATCCAGTAACGGCCGAGACAGGTTTTATTTTTTTTTCCTATAAGAACAGTGCAAAAAGGTGGTCACAAAATTTTCATGACAGTACTATTTGTTGGATTTCGCTCACAGTAAGCGAACGCCAATAAAATTGCATTCAGACAGTTTACCGTAAAGATAACGGTTTCGCAACTTTCGAGGAGGCTGTAGTTGTCCAGATATCTTGTTTGCGAAATTGCAAGAGTAAATAGAATCAGATAGGCAATCATGATTACAGTTCATTAAAGCGAATGCAGTTAGTTTCTAATAACAAAAAAACCTAATATAGTTCGTTCAGTGCTGTACGGCGCGAACGAAATCAAGACCTACTTACACGGAGCACTTTGGCCAGAATGCATCTCATTTGGAAAAACCTCTAAAATAACGCTCAGTTTTGTTTCTCCAATTCCCAAACAGAACTTACCTTAAATTATGGAACGTAAAGAGACTTCTTTAACTGGTCAAACTGTCGATTATTTCAGAGGGAATCTTTTGTTTTCAATTTCACCAAGTTCACGACCTTGTTTACGTATAGCAGTTCTGAAAACAAAGAGACGACCTGATTATCCATTACCACCACATGCAAATTTAGATATCAAACCGCCATAATGATTAAAATTCCACTCTTCTCTGGACCATACAATAAGACCAGCAAAGTTTTGCGTAAACAATATAGCAAATTCATCGTATTACGATTGCAATCGCCTTTGTACGAATAAAAAGCAAGATAAAAGAACCACAGTAATTTCGCACCTTTGGCAACGACGCGCAACTGCAAAATCGTTTCAAGTTAGTCGGCGCAAAATACGGAACATAACGGTTGGACAAGAAAAAATATAACAATTCAGATAACTGGATTTATTTGCACGATCAATATTTGGTTGCCCAATACAACAAGATCTAGAGCGAAATGTTTACACCAAAGGTTTCGTTCAGTTGCCGGACTAGTTTTTCACCACATTGAAATTTTTTTCTGTAAATAATATGTCGGTTTATTTTACACCTGAGGAGTGAAACTAAAGCATCATATTAAAACAAAAGAACGCCTGTAATGAAAGAGCATTATGTTTTAAGAAGGAAAATAAAAAAGAACTACTGTCAGCTTGCGCTTCTTATGAAAACTCAGTCAACAAATAATGGGGGGCAGTCGATACAACTGCTTAGCCGCGGACGGTTATTTTTCAGTAGAGTTGTTTAAAAAGTGATACATGAAACAGGATTATTCACATTTATTCATTGTTGAATTCCGAATGATAATATGAAATACGAAAAGAAAGTTTACATTTTGTTTTCAACATATTTTGAAAACTTGATAGAGTCACCAGGTGTAGTGGTCAGCGCCTCGAGCTTTCTATCAGAAGACTGGAGGGTCGGTGGTTCAAAAATTTGGATTTATCAACTTGGTAAGGTAAATTTGCCACCATAAAAAATTCAAAATCTGACATTTCAAGCGTTAACCCTTCGTCAGAGCTTATAAAGAGATCGTGGGTTGTGTGTGGTTCACATGTAGCTGGGACGGTGGAGCTACGCTATCAGAAACATGGCAACGTAAAAGCAAGAATAAACTAGATAAATGAAAAGCGTTCGTTGATTCCATGGGGATCAATTAAGAGTGCCCGAATTGAAAGATGAAGTTTTGCTCCAATTTTTTTGTGGTTTTGCCCTGATGTAGGGGAAGACCGCCGTCCGTCATATGTTGGCTAGAATGGTCAGGAGGATTGAAATGTCGAGAGACTAAACCAATTGCCTGTCACTTCAATCTACCTGATCATTTAGGAATTTTTTACGGTAGCCAATTTACCTTATCAACTCAGTTGATTAATTCAAATTTTTAAGTTTCCTTTCCCCACCGACGCAGCACCACAGTTTTTTTAGAAACTAACCCCTCCCCCCTGTCTAAAGGCATAAATTATTGTTTTAAACCGCTAAAAACAGAAAGCGAAAGCGAAAGGCTACGTAAAACACATCCATTTTTTGCAGTTATTTTATCACGGGAATGATACCCGAGGGATTTTAAAGGATTTTATTTATCTCTCTTATTGGATTTTGTGGCGGTAACTTTTCAGGAGTAACAAACTTTAATGCCGTGGGATTTTAAAGGGATTTCAGATCGCACACATCGAATTTTGCAGCGGTTTCCTTTGAAACTACCATAAGCATGGCATGTAAACAGTATATACATATGCCCGCAAACACTTCTGGTTTGTAAAATAGTGTTCTTCGTCTCTATATTCCTCGTCACAAAGAAAGGCGCGTCAGTATCGGCGAAATAAAGTTTTAGACTGAAATTGCCAGATAAAATGACCAGATATATAGACTTAATAAACTGGCGTAAGTTTTCTGGCCTTTTCTTGTTTCACGCAAAATATGTCACAACTGTGTCAGGATTGTCGTTAAACCTGGAGGGGATTAGATTTAACTGAACATACTTTAAGTGGCAGTGGGGGCAAAACAATGTTGAAGAGTGAGCGAACACTGAAAAACAGTCTCCTTTTTCTCTACTCGCAGAGGAAGGTGGAATCTCCAAAGGAGCGTATCCTCGTACTGATTCACGAAAGCGTAGGACTCCGTACCCGCAGCTGATGCAAAAACTACGGACTGCAGTCTTGAGTGAGCGAGAAGTTTTGCCACTCTATCCTTCACTGATATTAAATCTTTGTTTCCGTTTAATTTGGTTTATCTAAATTCATCAGAAAAGTGTGACGAGCGTCTTACCTGTGTTAATAAAATAAGAGCTTATACCCACTGGTCGTATAAAATTAAAATGCTAAATTTTTTGAACATTTTTTTTCTGCCGACGCAAACTGTTTTCTTGTCCGGTCGGTGTAAAAACAATTGAACAGAGAGAAAAAGAGGAAGAGAGCTAATAGAGAGAAAGAGAGAGAGAAATGAGTTTTTTTATATATATATTTCCACTAGCCATTAGACTGGAAAAGGAAACTATACAACTCGTGCGAGGCCAACCGGTTTCAAGATGGTCCATATTGTAATCCAGTCACATCGCTTCCAACTACTCCCAGATCACTTGTTTTCCCTCCATTTACCCGGTTATTATCTTAGAAAATAAATTTTATTGTTGATATTGGATTTTGTGAAACCCAGGGGACAATGACGTTAGTTCGACGAGGATAGTGACAAAAGTAACTGAAGTCCTTGGCATACATTCGCGAAGAAACACTGTGCACTTGTCAATACGTTTGCATTTTTTTTTCATAACAGGTGTTTCCTGTATCAGCGAATCAACATGGTTACATGGTTTTTAGTTATTACTGCTGAGAAAACCAAACCGTTGTTTTTTGTATGAAAGTAACGCTGTCTTGACTGTAATATCATTTACCGTTTCCTGGTATGTTTTGAGAATCGTATGTTTACTTAATAGGTATGTTTCGCAGTTTCGTGCACATTAGAGTTTGACGGAAAAGCCCCTCTTCATAAAGAGATTAGATTGTTAAACGTTTAATGCATTGCCGAAATGTGACTCTTAACAAAAGCTGTTGTTACAACTGCTTTTTTATTGGACGAGAGGAAATCATCTTGCCAACAGCTAAGATGGAAATTACTCTGTATGTAATGTTTTATTTTTTCGCTCTCATCTGATTAGCATGGAAGGCTAAAAAACGAATACAGAAAAAAATAATTGGAATAATTGGATGTCGTCCGGTTTTGCGACGCTAACACGAACGAAAACACATAGAGAAACAAAGTTGTTCACGGAATCGAAAAAGTCAGTTGTTAGAAATTGAAATCTTTCATTTATCAATGAGAAAGGATATTTTTTAAAGTACCTGAACTATATTTTAACTGAGATTTGCAGACGAATGTAAAAATAGAATTAAGGTGTTATTTTTCCAAAATTTGTTTCTTCATCTGTTGCCTTGAACTTCGCTACTGCTTAGCAACAACAAAACGTGTTAAAAAGTCGTTGTTTACGACGTAAGAGTATAATCTTTGGCTACCGATCTTTATTAAAATACAGAACGAAAACTCATATTTTATATTATGACAAATGTAGACAACCATTTATAATTGCTGGAAAATAAGACACGATCGAAGAAAGTGTCTTTTTCGAGTGTCATTTCAGGAAGCAAAGAGAGGATAGAACATGTGAAGCAAA
Organism: Siderastrea radians; assembly: GCA_964017195.1. Lineage (NCBI taxonomy): Eukaryota > Metazoa > Cnidaria > Anthozoa > Scleractinia > Rhizangiidae > Siderastrea > Siderastrea radians. Next base: position 73,426,136 of record OZ024887.1, on the reverse strand, counting down.
ATATCAGCAAAATTACATAACAGCGCCACGTTTTTTCTTGTCATGTCACACAAGTCAGTTAATACGCTAATTTATTGTCACATAAACAGTAAAGAAAGCTTTCTAGTTGTAGTTAAGCTAGCCTAACTTAAAAGCAAAATTCTGCACAATCCAATGTGTCAAAAATGTTTTCCTTTTTTTCTCGATCGGGCCCTAGAATAAGTGAGTAAACCGAGATAAAATGATCAATATTCTATTGTGCAAAATGCTAATAAAACTGTCTAGATCTTTAAGAAAACGCCTCAAGTTAATTTTGTTTCCAAAAAATATCAAATAAGATTCACCAACCTGTATTACTCAGATAGTTCTCTTGATCCGAGAAACTCGATCCCAAGAGAGTTTTCCGCAAGAATACTGCTTTGCATATAATCCGTGTTTTAAGTTCACAGATGAAAGGTTCTTATGAGTGATTACTCTTCACAGCCAGTTGAGAAACAATCGAATTTAATTATGTTTGCGGTTCCCCGTATGTTATTTTTCTTCAATAATGGTTTACGTTCGACAAATACAGTTTGAATTTCGAAGCTGGCTCAATTTATAAGTGTATGGCTCGTTTGAGATCAAAATTTGAATCATCTTTGTTTTAAAGAGCAGTCTACGTTAACAGCATAAATATAAATTTAAAAATAGAGTGTTTATCTATATCTCAAAAAGAGGAAAAACAATAACTTCTCATCACCAAAAAATTATCATGAAAATATCCTCCACGTTAGAAATTCGAAAACAGTATAAAATATCAGGTTTTGTTTCTTAAACTAGATCTCTGGGAGAACTTATTTATTTTAGACATTGAAAGTTTCTTTTTAAAATTTTACTTGTAGCAAAAATTCTTCGCACGGTGGATTGCGTGAAAGCAACTCTGCCTAAAGCATTTCCGTCGATTCTTTTAATAGTCAGTAGATATCAATGGTCTCTCTAATGATTTTCAGCAATGAATAGACTTGGCCTTGGTGATGACCTATTTACTAGTTTGGTAAATGATCAAAACAAACACAGCACATTATTTCGGCCGATGGATGACTATTCACTTTCTTCTTTTTTTTTTCATTGAACGAGAGCGTAAATCTACGTGCATGGGGAAATTGTGATTGGCTTCAAGAGCAGACAACTTTGACGTAGGGATAAAATATATCAACTAACACATTGTATCCGCTGGAAACGGTTTATCTGCTCAGGCATAATGTTCATAGGGAGGCAGGTGTATCTTATGAGATTTCTTTTATCAAATGCATACTTCCCAAGCCTCATTCTGATCCCCAATGCCGTCTTCAGTTCCAGGCCGGCGGGGCCTAGTAACGAGCTTTGCTTCCCAGTGTGAGCGCGATCCGAAAGATAAAGAACCGCCAGTAGAGATCTGGTCTCAATTCTCGGGTTCTGCGCCCGCAAACTCACATTTCAGACATGTGAAAATTTGTCAAGCACATGTTGTTTGCTTATACAATACAATACAATACAATACAATACAATACAATACAATACAAGTTTATTCAAGATGTTGAGAAAAAATAAATAAAATACATCTTGAAAAGGAAACGCGAGGTTAACCCTATAACGTTCCTTAAATAAAAACTTCAGCACTAACGCCAGAGATGAGGTTATGCAAAGGATTGCAATCAAAATGGTCTCTACGCAATAACTCTATTCTAAGTTTATGGAGGTTTTTGTTGTGTAAAAACGAGTTCCTAGCTTTTCTAGAACTTAGCGACACGAGTTTGTCATCGTTACTTTCCCGTGGGATGGCTCAATGAGATATACACATGATGCGTAAAGTGAACGACCAATGCGGTTCACCTTCTCTCCATAGGGAAAACATCGCTTCGTCTTCAGCCCACATCACCGAATTCTTTCGAAACATGCGTTTAGAAAACTCGCAGAGGGCAACTCGGGTGTCCTCACGTTATTAGACATGCAGGGTCCTTACTTATGGAGATAAGACAGAGTTTATTGCAATGGCTTAAAGCAACAAGACACGAGACTGAAGTTTTAGGATATAATTTAATTCTTTATTAAACAACAACACACTTTGATAAAAACTGAACTATTTATATGACTTAGTCTACAACTAGAACAGAGAAAATAGAAACTAAATAAATAGCTAATTAACGAACTAAATATCTAATTAACGGGGGGAAATGGACAGCCGAACTGACAGACTATCTGACTGACTGACTGACTGACTGACTGACTGACTGACTGACTGACTGACTGACTGCCGACTGACTGCCGACTGACTGCCAACTGACTGCCTGGCTGACTTATTGGCTGACTGGTTGACTGACTGACTGACTGACTGACTACTGTTCGACTGACTGGCTGACTGACTGACTGACTGACTGACTGCCAAACTGACTGTCTGACTGAACGACTGACTGACTGACTGACTGACTGACTAACTAACTGGAACGCAGGGTAACTGACTGGCTGACGGACTAAATAATTGACTAAATGACAAACTGACTTACTTACTGACTGACTAAACTGACCAGCTGAATGAGAGACTGTCGAACGTTTATTATTATTATTATTATTATTATTATTATTATTATTATTATTTATTAATACTGTATTAATATCCCGTATAGAAACGGGACAAAAGCAACTAGCAAATGGTAAACATGTGCCTGAAGCTTTTATCCTTTTCTACACTGGAAATATCCCATTTAGGTATTCGGCAACCATTGTGCGCATGCTCTGGCAACATAACTGGTTTAATTAAAATCTCATAATCGTGGTTCGAACTAAACGTTTCTTAATATTGGCTTCCCAACTGTGGACAGTTTTTTTTCTACCTCTAGTTAAGATGGGGCCCAGTAACGTTCTTAGAAGAAAAAAACAATGACAACAACAACTGTCTACACAATTGACACTTAAAAATAGCTTCGAGCCCTTTCCGTGCTATTTTCCTGAAATTGCACTACCCAAGTGTCCGCATCCGGCGGAATCAGCCATTTTTTAAAAGCTAAATGATATGCTATCCATAGCAGCTTTCTTCAGTCTAGAAACATTCGAATGAACAAAACCTCCAGTCTAATAGATATTGCTTAAACCAAAATAGTAAAGGGGCGCTTCACCCTAAACTTCAAAGCATTTTAATCAAAATTAACCTGAACAACTTAAAGGTTATTTAATCTACAGCAAAACCTTACTTGCACACACCCGCCGTGATTGTTACGTAGCCAGCGGCCTGTCCGCAGATATAACAGTAAAGCGGAAAGCAACTTACCTCATATGGTTTTGTTCAAAAAATAAAACCATAAAGTGTGAGCCCCTGGTTCAAGGCAGGCAAAAGTTGTGATTTTTAAGAACCAAGCTCAGACTTAAAACACACAGTTTTCTTGAAGAAACTAAAATTTCCGCCATTTTATAGATACACCTCTGAGCTAGACTGGAAACTTTGGCTTTGCACACAAACCTCTCAGCAGTATTCGGCGGACAGGCACTGTCTTTGTGACTGCAAAATGACGATTTGTAGCTGCATATAAACACTAATTTTCCTTGAAACAGAACTGCGAAATATTACTTCGTCGAAAAGGAATGTTAGATTAGTTCCCGGGAGATGAGGTAACGAAAACAAACCGTTACGGTTTGATGAATAACATGCACTGATTGGTTAGACATCACCGTATCACCTGCAGATTCCGGTATTATGAGGTAATAAGCTTTCATGCGTGATATATGGGGTTTATGTAATCTAAGGTACTCAAGTGCATTGATTTGATCCGCGCTATTAACTAAACACATAGAAAGCCAGTGTGTAGTTATTTGTTTTTATTTCAGTTTTAGGAAAAAAGTACTTGATCGTGTTTCAAGAAGATTTTTGTCGGCTATTTGAATTCAACTGACCAAATTTCGTTGCTTTGTTCTTAACATATTTCTTTCCACTATTTTTAAAAGTAAATTATTTATTTAAAAATCAGACAGTTCGCCACAACCAAAAGATTACGAAGGGTCTCTCTTCCGTCATAATCTCTTACCACAACAGTATCGACTTTTTATTATAATAATCACTCATGGCATCGTTCAGTTATTGTCGACTTATGATTTCTTTTGAACGAAATTTCTAGGCCTTGGTAGAGTAGACTTTTTCAGATTTGACCAGCTATGTTTTATTAGATGTCAATTTGTCAAGAATGAACTTATAATACAATACTCTGAAGTGGATGTGCGATGCCCAGTCCCTTTCAGGGCGTTTCAAGCCGGTTCCCTGTGGACATGTCTTTTCCCTTAGCTAGAAAAGAAACTTTGCCGTTTGAATAAGGTTTTGATTTCCTTTAGGGACCAGAACGAACGACTCAGCAGCCAGATACTCACCCCTCCCCTACTACGGCTTTCGCGTTCGTTACGCTAAATTAAACTGAGATCCACTGGAGCGTTCAATATTCGTGAGGTGGCCGGTGCTTTCTTTGTTGTTTAGTTACATTTAGTGCTTCAGTACTCTTGATAAGGGAGACTGATATCAAAACCAGTAACTTAATTTTTCCTTTTTCGATGTGTGTGGCTTGCCTCACTGAGTATTAACACATCGTAGTATCGGTAGTTTCGAAAAAGGTAGTCCGCACTGGACAATTTAGAAGACTGAAACGTTGCGTGGATATTTCACGCAATGTGCAAAGAAATTCAACAGCCTGATACCCATCCCTCCCCAGCTACAGTATTCGTGTTCGTTACGCTTTATCTGAGATCCACTGGAGCGTTCAATATTCGTGAGGTGGCCGGTGCTTTCTTTGTTGTTTAGTTACATTTAGTGCTTCAGTACTCTTGATAAGGGAGACTGATATCCAAACCAATAACTCAATATCATGGTTTCCTTTTTTGATGTTGTGGCTTGCCACACTTCCATTAACATATCGTGGTATCGGTAGTTTCGAAAAAGATAGTTCACTGGACAACTTAGAATTAAGACTGCAACGTTGCGCGAATATTTCACGCAATGTGCGAGGAAATTCTTGTTTCTATGAAACCCAATCCTTTTAAACTCAAGCATTTGACTGTGCTTTTACATAAAATTAATTTTTTGACTGGTTGATGAATGTGTCAATTACAATCGAGTTGAGTTTCCCAGTACCTCACGAGTTCTCACTCGTTTACCCTTTCGCTCCCAAGAGTGCCTAAAATCAAAATTCAAGACAAATCTCAAATTTCGTTTTGAAAAAACTTAAATATGAATAGTACAATGTGAAAGTACTGCTGACGAGGTTTCATTTGAATGGTCACACCACAGGATTTCATCAACAGACTCAGAAGTTAGAATCACCTTAAATGTCTCACATAACTGACTGTGGGAGTGAAAGGGTTAAACGATACAGACATCAATATAGATGACAAAAAATGCAAAATATCGGTAAATATCGTACTCGTATCAGATACATTTGAAAAACTGATATCGGCCAACCCTTAGCGCTGGAGGTGAGTTTGTAGCCAGCTATGTACCGTTTAGCCTGTGAACAGGCTTCTTAGTGGAGCTGTAGCTAGGGTGCAAGAAAAATGGGTCGCTTTGTTTCCCTCCCTAGTCCGCTCTCCGCTAAGAAACGTGCCCAAGCTATGAACCCTTAGATGACTCTCTTCCTCGAAATAGTTGTTTTGTAACAGATACCACACCTAAATTATGAGAAAGTTAGTTTGTTTACTAATTACGAAAAACACTCCCGCCAACAACAATTTTATTTGCACCACTGGGAGACCTCTCAACCAGGGAACCTAACGGAGCAGTGTATAATTGTTCACATGCAGAACTTGTCTATATTAGAGTGGTTTTCTTTTGAGTGTTGTAAAACCAAAATATATTAATTAATCACTGAGTAATCACTCATGACATTCATAAAAGACACAAACACTTCTCAGGAACCAATCAACAAATAAACACACGAAGCAATCCACAATTGTTGGAAGCAATCAGACCTTGAAACAAATACATGTAACTGGCGTCAAGTGTAATAAAAAGCGTGTGGGCAAGTCGCGATTGTTTTCAGTTTACTTTTGGATGGTTGAGAAAATGGTGCGAGGTTTTTTAAACCAACTACAGAGTGTAGTAAGGCAAAAATCAGACCAAAAGCGCATTCCTTTTCACAATCGATTTACAATCTGTCAATATAATTAATATCTCGATCTTCACTATAACAATATCAATTGTGAAACAAACGCTGAGTAATTTGAATAACCACATCTATATTCATTTCTTTTCTAATATGCTAGAATTGAAATCTTTGGTCAGAGTATCGTGTTGTCGGGCGTTCGGATTAGCATCTGACGTCATCGTTAATTACAACGTAAAATATCAACCTCTTTTTTTCCAAAAAAAGATGTTCTTTAAACATATTCTTGATATTAACAATGACAACAATTTTTTTGACTTTACTAAAGACTCTTCTAATTATTTTGAACTGAAATTGCCGCTAGAGTAAGCCAAAAAACAAACTGGACTATGTCAAGGCAAACCACCTATAGCCCGTGATCGTTGTCGTCTAAGAAATAGAGGTCCTTCCACTCGAGGGACAACGGTAGCACAGAGTTTGTTCTTGAAGGGTTTCCAGCTTGCCTCCAAGGCGCGTCGGTATTTTAGCATTCTCCACGCGTAAATGAAAGGGTTTATCGCTGAATTCAGGAACACAAACCGCGAAGATGCCACGTCAATTTTATGAAATGTTATCGACTCATCACTGATTTCGCATGAGTCGCAAAAGTAAAGAAGATGAATCATAATAAACTGTGGTAAATATGTGAGGAAGAAAATTGTTAGAATAATCGTGACGGTAACTGCCATGTTTCGCTCTCGTTCCAAGGCGCGTCGGTTGTTTTCCACAGACTGTTGTCCATTGGCTTGTAGTTCACGCGTCCGCCGTGCTAGAGCGCCCAAACCTTTCACGTATATCACCGTGAGTAAAACAGCTGGCAGCGAAATGTGCGTGTGAATATAGATAAGCAAGTATGTCTTTTCAGGGATATTCGTTGCAGGTAAAAAGCAAACTAAGAGAGCTATCACCCAAACTAAAGCAATAAATATGTACATCCTTTTCTTCGTGATCTTGGTTTTGTATTCCATAGGATTGTTGATTGCGACAAAGCACGTTGTTGATAATGCTACCATGGAAGCGCTGCTAACAAAAAGAGTTGTGCAGAGGACATAAGACGCGAATGTTCTTACCGCATGCGGTAGAGGAACTTGTTGCTGACAAGAACGGTAGACGTCTCTAAATGCCACAAGCAAAACCACACACAGCCCCACAAGAAAATCAGACGCGCTCAGATTTGCGATCAACAGGCATGGCGGAGCACGAAGCGCTCTTTGTGGATCTCTACAGGTTATAGCTACCACTATAAAATTTGCCACCACTGTAACGACTGACAGGGTAAAACCAGCTATTGCTAGAGTTAACCAATAAACGCGATCGTCTATGATGCGCAGATAAAAATCAGATATTTCTGCCGTAGAGTTTTGCATTGTCACTGCTGTAGTTAGAATATCCACTGCATGTAGATAATCTAGTAATTTCAAGGCCTGGGATACCAATATAACCGGCATTGTGAAATCGTCAAACCGCATAACGGGGAAATAATCTTTGAGGGGGTAATAAATACCGTGGCTACTTTAGACAAAAGGTTTCGAGGGTTAAAGAGAATAACGAATTGTTCACCCTTCGAGAACTTTAAGGGCAATTTTTTTCGTTACATGTACACATCTAAGTTCAAAGCCATAAGACCGCCTCTCTTAATCTAGTTTGTCCTTCATATCAATCACTGTGTGCTTATAACGTTTGTCCAAATTATACTTATTTAGCCGCGCATAACTGAAAATATTGTAGAATTAATTGGTCGTATTGATCATCAAGCCTTAACTGCTCTTGACACACGTAACACAAGTTATTTCACTGACGAGACTGGAAGTTTCAGACGTCGATTTTCTTGACCAAATCCTAATTACATACCTGATTCGTGACCAAATCCTGTTGAAAATTTCTGATTCATGGCCAAATCCTACAACGTTAAGGAGATGGTGAATAGAAATTTGAAAAGAAGTTTCCCAGTGCTGACGAGATGGCAAAGCGTAACTTTTATATAATTATGTAATGATATATAACAACATAGCCTCCTTTGCGGACAACCTAGGGGCTCAGATGCAAAGAATAAAAACAAAACTGATATATTGTAGTATGAAATTTCTCTTGGTTTTGTTTGTTTGTTTGTTTTTTCTTTCCTTTTAATCTAATACCGGCAAGTGCCAAGCATGGAAACCCGTGTCCCGTTCGTACCGAGCCTTTTGAAGTTTCTTTTCTCCGTCTCCTCCTCCTTTGTTTGCCTTCTGCAACTTGCAAATTATTTCACAGCTTCTGCAATCACCCAATAACCCTTTAAACTAAAATAACTGCCCTTCCCTGCGCATCCAATGACAAATCTGGAATTAGCTTACCGTGTGCTAAGCTTAAGTGCTCCTGGGTACATGAAACATTGTGCTGCGCAGCATAGCATTTCAATGTTTCAGCCAACATTGCAAAACCAGTGCTGCGCGGCACAACATTTCTTGCCGTGGTACAATACAATAGTTTTATTACCTCTCTCGAAAGGGCTATTCTGAGATAATTTACATGTACATTTGAATAAAGAAAACGTAAAGAAAAATCACCTAGGCTAGTTACAAGCATAAAAAATAAAACCTAATCTAAAATCATTTGGTACAATTTACTATCTCATATAGTTCGCGCATATCAGTATAGTTCACGACCTGCGTTCTTCTTAAAGCTACTGGGTGGTCCGTTTGGCTTGCGATCCATGCAGTTCAGGACCAGATACCGAATTTCTTAAACAGAATCCCCTCGATTAGAATCTGACATGAACTTACTATTATAACGAACAAATCTTAAGGGTCGGATACATCGCCTCTATGAATATAATAACGAAAGCATACAAATATTGCTTCTTGTTTTAACTGCGGAAAACACAATTAAGTTGATGTTGGATACTTGTACAGCTGTTGCATAGCATGCCTCCAAACTCTCGATCACCAGGTTCCCCTTTCCGTAGTCCTGATTGACCTAGCCTTGTAGCAAGGTTTTCCACGGCTTTGTCTGCTTGTAGAAGTGGCCACGCGAAAGTTGGGCAAGAGCCAAAGTTTGTCGAAGGGGTGCGGGTGTAGTGCAAGCCTCCAACGCAGACATTCTTTTGGCTTCGAGGGAGGAATGGATTGCGTGACTAGCACGTCCGCGTTGGAGGCAAGTAGGGAACTTAAGCAACCGCAACGGCAACGCCAAGGAAAACGTCACTTAAAAAATGACTTCCCAGTCTTTTAAACTTCTTCTCGATTATCCCAGTTCATTCAATCTGTCTGTCTAGTGTAGCAGAAGTATTCGGGAGCTGAATTTGGAAGGACGGCGTTACAGTTTATGGAGAGAAACGAAAATTGACCGTCGTAAATTCACGTTCTCCACAAACTTTTAATTTGGTCATTCCACGTTGTAGTTGTGCACAGAACAGTAAAGAAATGTACCAAAAAGTATAACACACGTGCGGAGTCATTGTTTTGCTAATCAAAGCTTTAGTTTTTTGACGTTCTCGTCGGCCGTCGCCGTCGTGTTTGCTTAAGCTCCCTACTAGTGTCGTGTGGGAGTCGCTACACACGCCCCCCCCCCCCCTCCCCCCACTTAGGACAGTTCTGCAATCTCCCCAGATCTTTCTCGTCGTGGTTTTCATTATGGTGGATTCATCCTCGTACTCGGCCTCGGCCATAAACGGAAAAGTAGGGAACTGTAGACAGTCCCCAAGATTTGATCGTGCACCCTTTGGCATGAAAATTTTAACCCTTTAAGCCCCGGCGTCATTATTCAAATTCTCCTCACTGGTTTCCATACATCTCACTGAGTACTAATTGGGAGAAATTGTTAAGATACCAAGCCTAATCATCTTTGGTGATCAATTCCCTAATTCTCATGATCTTTTTGTGTTACAATGCACTGATATGATGAGAAGAAATTTGATGCTGATCACGCTACTGGGGCTTTTAAGCCTTTGAAAAGGGTCAAGAGGCAAAAAAGATCCAGTTAATTCTTCTCACCTTTAAGGGCTTTTTAAAACGATTACTGATTTAGGAAATCAGCAATCGAACATGATTGGCGGCTTTGCAAACAGTGCAAACACGCCTATAGCACTCCTCTGATACTATAGCACTTCTGCATCGATTTATATTCAGATGAGGTCCTTGACAGCTATTTATTGTTCTAGAAACAATACAGTAGTCATTATACATGTACGTGACAGTATATATTTCACTATGACTTAATTTCCTGTGACCTACGAAGCATAACAATTTTTTCCGTTGTGAAAGTTGAAGAAATTACATGATAGAAAGTATTTCAGGTATTTTAATTCTCAAGTGCCTCCTAAGTTGAATTGCTTCTAGGGTGAACGAAAGTCAGGGTCTATCAGAAGCAGCATCACACAACCAAACACTGTCTCAACCGCGAAATAGGGGTCTTCAACGATGATCAGTCAAAACACTTCAGATCCAAACTACGACTTTTATCTGTGGGCAGTTGATGATCCCATATTCTGGCTGGTTTTAGCCGTCACAGGATTCATCCTAGCCACTGCTATTATCATTGCAAATTCATTTCTGCTCTTCACAACTTATAAGGATCCACGAAAATCGCTTCGTTCTCCGCCATCTTTGCTGATCGCCAATTTAAGTGCGTCTGATTTACTGTTGGGGTTATTCAGCGTTTTTCTCGTGGCCTTGAGAGACGTATATCGCTACAAACACGTACATATGCCCGTAGTTGGAGTTTTTAAGGCAATTATTTACACTGCTCTCACAACAACTTTGTTCGTCAGCAGCTATTCGATAATAGCGATGTCAATAACTTGTTATGTTGCCATCAATAAGCCAATGGAATATAAAAGTTTCATCACGAAGGGAAGAATCAAGATTTACATCGCTGTACTGTGGCTGATATCTTTATTGACTTGCATTCTTCCTGTGACGAACGTATCCGAGAAAACCTACACGATGATTTATCTTCACACTCACGCTTCGTTACCTGCCATCTTGTTGACTGTAATCTACGTGAAAGTGTTTCGCGCTTTCGCGAGTCGGAGGCGTGAGCTTCAACTCAACGGAAATGACTCGATTGCAAACAGCGCGCGTGTTCTGGAAGGTGAGAGAAAGATGACGATTACGTTCATCATAATTTTGGCCATGTTTTACATCTCGTACATGCCTCAATACATCACGCTTCATTTGCTCCACTTCTGCACATCTTGCCAGCAATCAACAACTTTCCACAAGATAGATGTGGTGCTATCTCGATTTCTTTTCATAAATTCTGCGATAAATCCATTCATCTACGCCTGGAGAGTTCCGAAGTATCGCCGAGCATTTATCGATTGCTGGAGAATGCTCTTGAATAAACCGAAAAGAACATTAAACAGATCACTTGTGACTGAAAGACGAGAACAAACTGTTCGAGGAAGTCAAGTAAGATTTTTAGGCAACACCGGTAGGCAAGGTAAACGTAACAACGAATCAAGCGACGCTACAAGCGTGTAACACCATGGCGGTTTTATTTTATTTTTATCTTTTCTTTTAATTTGATTGGAAAAGGTGACTGCACGGTGGGACCCAGTGTCCCGTTTATACTCCTAGTTTATACCTAGCTGAATGTTTTCTTCCCTTCTCCTTTCCTTACCTTTGCTGGCGTTTTGTAACTTGGAAATTATTTTATATCCTCTGCAGTCACTCAAAAGAACTTTAAAAAAAGAATGAAAGGAAATAACTGTCCTTCCTTGTGTATCCACGAACTGAGAGAATTAACTCTAAAGTGCAAATTTACCTTAAGTGGTGAAAGGAAACCCATTAATTTCCTACTGAACATTGCCCTAGTTAGGAAACGTGGTCCATACTGCCTCGTTTCCAGGCGCCAATGTAGCGCGGAAAACACTGGGCGCGGGAACTTGTGGCGGCTTAAGTTCATCCGTCCCACAAGTCTACGCGCACCAACATAGAGCCAGGAGGGACGCTTGGCGATAAAGGCGGTGGTCCACACGAGATGAACAGAAAAATGATTCAACTCAATTGATTCGAACCCAAGATCCCCAGATTATAACTTGAGCTAACTTGATCACCGATGCTCTACCGGACTGAATTACGGTGCCAGACGGAAGAGGGCCGAGGGTAATTTAGATGGTAATTCACAGCAGTGGAGATTTGAAAGGGAATAAGAAACATTGTGTCGCTCAGCACAACATTTCAACATTTTTACATTTCAGCAAAACATTATACAACCACTAAAAAGAATAAGACGTTTTCTGGTTAAAAATGTTTTTAAAAATCTATAAGCTTTCGACAACCGTTCTGTTGACTTTAACGGATAGAAAAAAGGGACTGTGTAAAATGATTATTGAAAATGTAGCAATGGTTGCGCTATGTAGCAATGTAGCAATGGTTGCGCTATGGGCAGCCCTGTCAGCCCACTGAGCTGGGCATCTTGGATGTCAATGGTTGCGCTATGGACAGCCCTGTTAACACAACAACCCTGACCAACCATTGCCATCCAAGATGATGAAACTATAGTATCCTTTGATGTTGTGTCTCTTTTTATTGCCATCCTTATTGACAAAGTTTGTGATTACATCAGAAAGAAACTTGAGGACGACCCTTCTTTGCACTCCAGAATCAAATTAGACATTGATGACATCGTCTCTCTATTAACCTTTGTTCTGTCCAACAATTATTTTGTTTACAAGGACAAGCTTTAAAAACAGATTCATGGTTGCGCTATGGGCAGCCCTGTCAGCCCAGTTGTAGCCAATTTATGCCTGGAAGAAATTGAGGATTCAACCACCAACTCAACCCCCATTCCCCCGCGATACTGGAAACGCTATGTTGACGATAGTTTTTGTATCATCAAGAAGAACGCAGTATCATCCTCTCATGACACATTGAACTCCATCGACCCTCACATTTCTTTCACCATTGAACACGAAAGCAATTGTAACTGAGATATTATGAAGGGTAGGTTTATCGGAGAAGCAGCTCGTTCAATCTTAGACATTATCACCCATACAGAATCGTCAAAGCTTCCAGGTGTTTTGCTCTTTATAGACTTTGAAAAAGCTTTTGATTCAATTGAACATAATTTTCGTTATAAAGCACTAGAGCGTTTTAATTTTGGTCCCTCCTTCATAAAGTGGATTCAAACGTTTCACAATAACCTCTCAAGTTGTGTTCTCAACAATGGTTTTTTCTCATCTCCTTTTCAACTAGAAAGGGGTGTAAGACAGGGGGACCCATTGTCACCATATTTATTTCTAATTGCCATTGAAATAATGGCAATATCTATAAGAACAAATGAACAGATTGAAGGGATAAAAATCGGGGAAGACGAAACTAAATATTTGTTGTATGCAGACGACATGACAGCTACACCTGCCAATATTTCATCAGTAGAAAAAGTTATACAAACTCTCGATAACTTTGAGAAATCGGTTCTGGTCTAAATATGACTCTCTCAAAAACAAAGGCTATGTGGATTGGGAAGAATAAACGCTCCTTAGAGACACCTCTGGGCCTCGAGTAGTGTACTGGCGTTAGGACTCTAGGTATTGATTTTTCCTGTGACCAAGAACAAGTTCTAAAACAAAATTTCCCTGACAGACTTAATGAATGTCAAAAATTGATTAATTTATGGAAAATGAGAGGTCTCTCCGTATTTGGGAAAGTAACAATCATCAAATAATTTCTCATTCCAAAATTATTATATGTTTCTTCAATAATAGAAACCCCACCTGAAGTTTTTGAACAGATGGAGAAGATGGTTTTTAAATTTCTATGGAAAGGCCCTGATAAAGTTACGAGGCTTTCTGTAATAAATACCTAAGACAAAGGTGGACTGAATCTTACAGACTTTGAGTCACATATTAAAGCTCTAAGATTGTGCTGGATTCCGCGACTCTTAGATGAGAGGGAAGGCCCTTGGATATCTTATCTCAAATACAACTTAAAAAATTATGGAGGGTGTTTTCTTTTTAGATGCAATTATGATGTCAATGACCTTGATTTAAGCGTTAGTAACTTTTACTTAGAGCTTCTTAGGTGGTGGGCAGAATTAAGAAGTTCCTTTTCCGATGTTAATTATTCCCAAAATGTTATCTGGAATAATAAGGACATAAGGATAAATAACAAACCAGTGTTTTATAAAATGTTCTTTGATAAGGGCATAATTTATTTGAATGATTTACAGCCGTTAATATTGATAATGTACGTTCTTTTGAGTCCTTTAAACAAAAAGGTCTTAATACTAATTTTCTTACATGGACAGCATTGAGGACTGCTATCATAAATATGAAATCAAAAAATTCTTCCAATCTCCTAACAGTGGGAAAATTTGATCCTATGAATTTTGAGTATAATGCTAAAGATTTTAATGCATTTACGGCAAAGTGCAAACAATTCTATTCAGCTCAGGTATATTAAGGACTGGGTCTGTAAGTATCTGATCCAGAAATTAATGGGGTTGGTCTATCTTCAAAAGGAAACATGTGAAAAGTACGAGACTTGGCCATGGCCTTTATCCTGTTGATATAGTGTATTTGACATTGACATTTCCATGGCAACACATTGCGTGACCAATTAAGGTTTTACTTCCGGTTTTGTTCTTTAGGGCTTCTGCACACTAGGAAAAAATACGCTTACCTGGCATTTCCAGTGATTGCGTTTCTACCTTTATGAGGTACTTTCCAAATGTAACTGGAAGGTGGTCTCCCTACCCTGGATGAGGGTCTTATGGCTATTGCGTGACAGCAAAATCATGACATTTCAATGACCACGTGACCTGGACACGCCTTCCAGTTAATTTCGTGTAGAACTTAATGCAAGAAAAACTATCAAGACGTTATTTTGTAAGTTAGGTTTGCATAAGTTCTCCTGCATCGCGCCTAAAGAATAATATCGAAATTCAATACCTTAATTACTCACGTGATCCCTATTGTGACAGCTGTTTATCAAAATGAGCCTTCGTAACAAGTTTCATCTTTTTGCTTAACTTCGTGTCAATAGGTTGCATACTTACTGAGATAGACCACCCCCCTTCATTTTTTAATGTACCTCAAATGACCCAGTCCTTAATATACCTGAGAGTGATGATATCAACTAAAGCGAAAACTCCGAATAGCTTTAAAAGGTTGATAGCTGATTTTAAACTCTCAAATCCATAAGATGCTTTTTCTATTCCGTATCTAACTGCAAGCGAAACGTATGTTTGGTCTTTTCAATATAGATTGTTGAATTTCATTTTGTTTACAAATGATAAATTATTCAAAATAGGTTTAAGCGATTCAGATAAGTGTTCATTTTGTGGAACCTATACGGAAGATTTGTACCACCTCTTCTTTAACTGCTCCTTTGTGCGGGTGTTCTGGAATAGTTTCACAGTGTGGTGGTCTGGTATAAGTGGTGAAAATTTATCTTTGTCTTTAAAAGACATCATAATTGGCTTTCTTCAGAGGAAAGATTTATTAAATTATTTGATAATTCTTGGTAAGATAACTATCCGGGAGAGTAGAAAAATAAGTACTTTCCAAAATTTTGATTGTTTCTGCACAAAGTCGAAGCTAATTAAAACAAGAAGTTGAAAAGTTAATTGCTTTTAAGAACCGAAAGCTTCGCGATTTTTATACATGATGGGAGCTTCTGTTGTAATCTTATATTAGTCTATTGCAAGGAAAGAAATGGAAGTCCGCCGGGTAAATTAAGTTTTTAATAGTTTTCTCCGCTAGAAAGTTGCTATTTAATCTTGTAAGGGAATTAATTGGGCATCTGCTTGGTTTGTATGTGTCACGGTGCAGGGCAAACAAAAAAAGTATTATTATTGTATGTATTAAGTGCAATTAGAATAGAGTATTGTAAGTAGAGTAATGCAAGTGTTATACTATAATTAGCGCTCTTGTGTAGGCTTTGTAATGTAATGTAATGTAATGTAATGTAATGTAATGTAATGTAAGTAGTGGTTTGTTTCATACCGTTATGTAAGTAATGTAACGTGTACGTGTCTTGCAATAAACAAAAAAAAAATGGTCAGATATCGTTCCTTGACACCCCTAGTCTCTCGAGACAACAGCAAACTCATTATCAACGTCTATCGAAAACCTGCTCACACTGACAGATACCTGGATTTTCATTCCCATCACGACAAGAATCACAAAACCAGTACTGCTGCCCCACTTATACATCGAGCCACAGATTTACCCAACACCGATACTGGAAGAAACAAAGAAATCAAACGAGTCTATACCACGTTGTGAACCTCACTGCCGACATCGAAAGAAAGAAGAGAGTTCCACCACCACCAGTTCCCACACCTGAAGAACTTGTCGGAATGTTTTTCAAATGAGCTGACCGGCCGCATACACGTGGATTCGCGACCCTTCCGTACATCAAAGGCCTTACAGAACCACTAACACGGTTGTTCAGACATCATGACATACTAGTCACTAGTAAACCAGTTAAAACACTCCAACAAGAATTCCCGGCTCCTAAATTCCGTCCGGAAAAAGAAGACCAATGCAATGTTATCTACAAATTTCCCTACAGCACATGTTCGTGGAGCTATATTGGCGAAACCGGAGCATTTAACACTAGAAAGAAGAGGGGAGAGGAACGGGAAGTTAAATATCTTATTTCCCTATTTTTAAACTTATTTTTCTCCGTCCTCCCTAATTTTTTTGGCCGTTTCTCCCTCCTCCCTGTTTTTTCACCTTCTCCCTGATTATGCTTTAACGGATTCATATTACGTAACACTACACTGCAGTTTTTAAAATTCCTTCCAATATTGTCACTTTACTAAAGAACTTTGTGCTCTTTGAATACCTACAAACTACTAGACTTAACATGTAGTAACAGGGTACCTATGAATGATGTACGCTATCTTTGTGATTTTGCCAAACTAACAGGCTCTATTCCTCATCTCAAGCGACATTATATCCTCATGATCCCTTATGAGTTCCTCTCATATTTTCTTGTTTCTCTATTGTATGGCATTTGATGTCTTGCCTTACTCTTACTCTCAGTTTTTATCTATCATCACACAGTTCTCACTGGATACAGGAAAGCCAGAATTTCCTTTAATATATTTCGTGATCAAATTAAGTCTGTAAACAAAGATGTTCGTTTTAAAGAAAGTCTTGACACTTTGCCAATTTGCAGGCACTCGAACCCACCTGTTGCTACGGGCAAGTGTGGGCTTGTTACACTCTCAGTTCGTCGTCACTGTCACTATCGCTATTATTCAAAGCACCTTCAACTTCACTTTCCTGAGGAACATGTTCGCTGATGTCCAACATCCCAAAGATTTGGTCAGTAAATTTGATGATTTTCTAGTACCTTAAGGACGGTGCCCCTTTTGTTACTGCGCATAAGTCCTGCGCATCTCGGGTCTGGAGTGCGTTTCTCGAAAGCCCCGAAAAGCCATTTATAAAAACATGATCAACTCATTCTACAAAGCTGCTATTTTAACATGTCTTCAAGGTAAGAAATGTATAACTAATAGGGGAAGTTTGGTGCTTAGAACGCTCTTTATTTACAGGATACAGAGTAACTTATCGTGCTCAAAATCGACCCGAAAAGCCGGTCTCTGGGCTTTCGAGAAACGCACACCAGCCTGGTCCGAGATATTCGGGTTTCTTAAGGAATTTGCCTACTAATACAACGGTATTGTTGCGCGGTTTATGACAATGTGGAAAAAGCAGATCGCAAGGGCTATCAGAATCGTAAAAGAAAATTGGGGGTAACCGCGCATTTTTCAGAGATATTTGGAAAGAAAATGCCGTACATTCTTTGTATTTTAAAGCTTTTTTTAGAATTATGGTTGCTTAGTTATTTCTGAAAAATGCGAGGTTACCCACATTTTTCTTTTTAGATTCCAATAATCCTTACTAAGATCTGCTTTTCCCCCATAGTCATAACCTTTGCAAAAATACCTCTGTATTGGGACCCACCGTCCTTAAGAAGGTTTGCCTACATCGCAACTTTTTTGTTTGTGGCTGAACTAGAAATGTTTATTGGTCCTTGATGAGCGTTAAAATGTTAGGATTTGTACCGCACTAACGAGTCAAGATAACGCAGCTTCAACCAGTACACGAAGTCCATAAAATTTTTTAAGTACGATTACATTGTCAGTTTAGTTTCATAGTTTTCTGACTTCCCTTCCTACAATGAAATTAACCTTGTTAAGCAATTTGCAGTAGAAATATTTTTGCACGAAAAGACTTCGGAGTTTAACATGACACAGTGCAAGAGGGAAGTCCAGAACATGTCAATGTTTGAGTGACAGTCAGATTACTGTAAAAGATCTCTAAATGGAGCCGTTGTCGATAACATGAATGCCGAAAGTGCGATTCCACGGTCTATAATAAAATACTTGTAAGATTAAGTTGCTGCATTGTTTCAGATTTCTGGGAACCTAATATGGAAGCACTGAATCAGAAAGCACTACTCGTTTTATCGGTGACGCCCAAACAGACCTAAAAACATGAAGTGCACAGAAAAGACAGAAAACTAGAATAGCAAAAAATTTCGTACTCACCATGGCCTTGCCCCTGACCTTCGTCCTTAATATCACGTTTTAACAAACACTAACATGACTAACTCAAGGTCTCACGATTTTCCGATTTGCCCTCTAAATCTCACGGTCAATCAGAATATCTTGAAATGGCCAAACAATGAAGCGAGAAATTCTCTAGCGACCTCTAGTAGCATGAAGCGCGAAAAATATCAAGAGACCATTCAAAATATCGCAAACACCTGTACCTGAGCTTACGGGCTCAAAATAGTCTTGAGTACCCAGGGTCTACCCAGTCTTCTCTCGACATAATTGTTTACTGGGGAACAGATCCGTACAGTTTCTTATATTAAGATCTATTAAGGGTTTAAAGACTTATGTCACGTTTTTTTAAGACATTCTCCCTTCTCCCTTTTCATGCTGGTTCTCCCGTCTCCCTATTTTTTTGCGTCCTTTCTCCTTCCTCCCTATTTTTTGGGGCCATTTCTCCCTCCTCCCTGAACCGTTCCTCTCCCCTCAAAGAAAGAGCACACTAGAAACGAGAAAATGCACACTGAAGGCTCTAATGTGGCAAACCATGCCTGGTCCAAGAACCACCAGATTGACTTTGACAAAGCGTTAATTATCGAGAAAGCTAATTATCGTCACCTCAAGACCCTTGAGTCTTGGCACACTGCGAAAACTGTTGACACTGACAATCACTCATGCCCGCTCCCCAATCAGTATCGCATTCTTTTAAGCAAACATTAGCTTTCACACTTTTAGCATTCTTACTTTACATTCTTTCGCATTTATTATTTCTCTACTTTTCAATATTCATTTTACATAGTCACTTCAAAGGGCGGGTGGGCGGGATATCAAAAAACAAACGTGGAAAGCGAGAGCTAGAGGAATCGATAAACTCTTATAGAACCTTAAATACCAGAACTATCCAATCACAGAATCCCTAGAGACACGCCTAAAGGCGTGTACTACAATAGCACAAACATAACCTGCTAATGAACTGTATCAACTCAATACCAGCAGCAAATACATTTATTTACTGATTTAGGAAACCAGCAATCGGACATGATTGGCGGCTTTGCAAACAGTGCAAACACGCCTATTGCACTCCTCCCTCCCGCTCTGCATTGATTCATATTCAGATGAGGTCCTTGACAGCTATTTATTGTTGTTCGAGAGACAATACAGTAGTCATTATATATGTACGTGACAGTATATATTTCACTATGACTGAATTTCCTGTGACCAATGAAGCATAACAATATTTCGCTGTAAAAGTTGAAGAAGAATTACATAATAGGAAGTATTGCAGGCATTTTAATTCTCCAGTGACTCTTACGTTGAATTGCTTCTACGGTGAACGAAAGTTAGGTTATCAGAAACAACATCATACAAGCCAAACGTGAAAGGAACACTGTCTCTACTGCGAAATAGGGACGCCACGATGATCAGTCAAAACTCTTCAGATCCAAACTACGACTTTTACCTGTGGGTAATCGATGATCCCATCTTCTGGCTGGTTTTAGTTGTCACAGGATTCATCCTAGCTACCGTTATCATCATTGGAAATTCATTTCTGCTCTTTACAACTTATAAGGATCCACGAAAATCGCTTCGTTCTCCGCCATCTTTCTTGATCGCCAATTTAAGTGCGTCTGATTTACTGTTGGGGTTATTCAGCGTTTTTCTCGTGGCCTTGAGAGACGTATATCGCTACAAACACGTACATATGCCCGTAGTTGGAGTTTTTAAGGCAATTATTTACACTGCTCTCACAACAACTTTGTTCGTCAGCAGCTATTCGATAATAGCGATGTCAATAACTTGTTATGTTGCCATCAATAAGCCAATGGAATATAAAAGTTTCATCACGAAGGGAAGAATCAAGATTTACATCGCTGTTCTGTGGCTGATATCTTTATTGACTTGCGTTCTTCCTGCGACGAACGTATCCGAGAAAACCTACACGATGATTTATCTTCACACTCACGCTTCGTTACCTGCCATCTTGTTGACTGTAATCTACGTAAAAGTGTTTCGCACTTTCGCGCGTCGGAGGCGTGAGCTTCAACTCAACGGAAATGACTCGATTGCAAACAGCGCGCGTGTTCTTGAGGGTGAGAGAAAGATGACGATTACGATCATCATAATTTTGGCCATGTTTTACATCTCGTACATGCCTCAATACATCACGCTGCATTTGCTCCACTTCTGCACATCTTGCCAACAATCAACGACTTTCCACAAGATAGATGTGGTGCTATCTCGGTTTCTTTTCATAAATTCTGCGATAAATCCATTCATCTACGCCTGGAGAGTTCCGAAGTATCGCCGAGCATTTATCGATTGCTGGAGAATGCTCTTGAATAAACTGAAAAGAACATCGCTGTTAAACAGATCACTTGTGACTGAAAGACGAGAACAAACTGTTCGAGAAAGTCAAGTAAGATTTTTAGGCAACACCGGTAGGAAAGGTAAACATAACAACGAACCAAGCGACACTACAAGCGTGTAACACCATGGCGAAAACAAAGTGAGAAATAAATAAATAGTTAAATAAATAAATAAATTTATTTATTTATTTATTTATTTATTTATTTATAAATAGTAGACAAAGCTCCGTGAAGACAAAGATGCGTGTACAGGCCCGCAATGCGCGTTCCCACGTGACGTTACCAGCGCTTAGGCTTGAAAGAAGGGGCTACCGTATTCTCTTACTTATCCTCATTTTTCTCCTTCTTTTCTTCCCCCCAAGATGGCTGCGAACTCAAGTAGTCTCGTTACATCAACTGATATCTGTTGTAGTAGGAGCGTATGACGTCTCGCTTGGTTTTATTTTTTTTTTTTATCTTTTCTTTTAATTTGATTGGAAAAGGTGACTGCACGGTGGGACCCAGTGTCCCGTTTATGCTCCTAGTTTATAATTAGCCGTTTGAATGTTTTCTTCCCTTCTCCTTTCCTTACCTTTGCTGGCGTTTTGTAACTTGTAAATTATTTTATATCCTCTGCAGTCACTCAAAAGAACTTTAAAAAAAGAATAAAAGAAAAGAACTGTCCTTCCCTGTGTATCCACTAAGAACTGAGAGAATTAACTCTACAGTGCAAATTTACCTTAAGTGGTGAAAGGAAACCTATTAATTTCCTACTGAACATTGCCCTAGTTAGGAAATGTGGTCCACACTGCCTCGTTTCCAGGCGCCAGCGTAGCCCGGAAAACACTGAGCGCGGGAAGTTGTGGCGGCTTAAGTGCATCCGTCCCACAAGTCTACGCGCACCAACATAGAACCAGGAGGGACGCTTGGCGATAAAGGCGGTGGTCCACATGAGGTGAACAGAAAAATGATTCAACTCAATTGATTCGAACCCAAGATCCCCAGATTATAACTTGATCACCGATGCTCTACCGGACTGAGTTACGGTGCCAGACGGGAGAGGGCCGAGGGCAATTTAAATGGTATTCACGGCAGTGGAGGTTTGAAAGGGAATAAGAAACATTGTGTCGGCTCAGCACAACATTTCAACATTTTTACATTTCAGCAAAACATTATACAACCAATAAAAAGAATAAAACGTTCTCTGGTTAAAAAATGTTTTTAAAAATCTATAAGCTTTCGACAACCGTTCTGTTGACTTTAGCGGATAGAAAAAAGTGACTATGTAAAATGAATATTGAAAATGTAGCAATGGTTACGCTATGTAGCAATGTAGCAATGGTTGCGCTATGGGCAGCCCTGTCAGCCCACTGAGCTGGGCGTCTTGGATGTCAATGGTTGAGCTATGGGCAGCCCTGTTAACCCAACAACCCTGACCAACCATTGCCATCCAAGATGGTGTAACTATGGTATCCTTTGTTATTGTGTCTCTTTTTATTGCCATCCCTATTGACAAAGCTTGTGATTACATCAGAAAGAAACTTGAGGACGACCCCTTTGCACTCCAGAATCAAATTAGACATTGACGACATCGTCTCTCTATTAAACTCTGTTCTGTCCAACGATTATTTTGTTTACAAGGACAAGATCTATAAACAGATTCATGGTTGCGCTATTGGAAGCCCTGTCGGCCCAGTTGTGGCCAATTTATGGATTCAACCACCAACTCAACCCCCATTCCCTCGCGATACTGGAAACGCTATGTTGACGATAGTTTTTGTATCAGCAAGAAGGAAGCAGTATCATCCTTTCATGACACATTGAACTCCATCGACCCTCACATTTCTTTCACCATTGAACACGAAAGCAATTGTCAGATATCGTTCCTTGACACCCTAGTATCTCGAGACAACAGCAAACTCATTATCAACGTCTATCAAAAACCTGCTCACACTGACAGATACCTGAATTTTCATTCCCATCACGTCAAGAATCACAAAACCAGTACTGCTGTCACACTTATACATCGAGCCACAAATTTACCCAACACCGATACTGGAAGAAACAAAGAAATCAAACGAGTCTATACCACTGTTGTGAACCTCACTGCCGACATCGAAAGAAAGAAGAGAGTTCCACCACCAGTTCCCACACCTGAAGAACTTGTCGGAATGTTTTTCAAATGAGCTGACCGGCCGCATACACGTGGATTCGCGACTCCCCGCTTCCGTACATCAAAGGCCTTACAGAACCACTAACACGGTTGTTCAGACATCATGACATACTAGTCACTAGTAAACCAGAATTCCCGGATCCTAAATTCCGTCCGGAAAAAGAAGACCAATGCAATGTTATCTACAAATTTCCCTACAGCACATGTTCGTGGAGCTATATTGGCGAAACCAGAACTGGGTCATTTAACACCAGAAAAAAAAAAGAGCACACTAGAAACGTGAAAATGCACACTGAAGGCTCTAATGTGGCAAACCATGCCTGGTCCAAGAACCACCAGATTGACTTTGACAACGCGTTAATTATCGAGAAAGCTAATTATCGTCACCTCAAGACCCTTGAGTCTTGGCACACTGCGAAAACTGTTGACGCTGACAATCACTCATGCCCGCTCCCCAATCAGTATCGCATTCTTTGAAGCAAACATTAGCCTTTACACCTTTAGCATTCTTACTTTACATTCTTTCGCATTTATTATTTCTCTACTTTTCAATATTCATTTTACATAGTCACTTTTTTCTATCCGTTGAAGACAACAGAACGGTTGTCGAAGGCTTATAGATTTTTTAAAACAAATTTTAACCAGAGAACGTTTTATTCTTATGTTTATCATGAATCAGTGGTTACGGATCTTCGATTTTCTTATTACAGAACCAGTGGGAGCGGCAAAACAATTCCTGCTTATCCACTGGTCCGTCTGGGCGCGTTGTCAATTGCGTTCCATTCACTTCGGGACTAAATAGAGAACTTCTTAAGTAGAATCTCCTTAATTATCAAGATCAGATCATAGGATCTAGAATGAGCTTACTTATACAATGAACAAATCTGAGTGATGGAAGATATCATCTCTATACATAACGTAAGCATCCAAACATTGCTTCTTGTTTTAGCAGTGGAAAACACAAATAAGTAGAAGCCAGGTTCTTGTATATTGACACGAACCATTCTAGGGTTAGAATTTCGAACCCTTAATTGGTTTTTAGATTATTTAACTATTTATGGTAATATTGAGGCTTTTATTTAAACCAAATGCCCTTTCAGGTTCTCATTTGATCCAAGATTACTGGATAGTGCGTGATGAGTAATAACGCCCATTTTCGAAAACAAAAATTGGCTGTCCACTAAAATCGAAAAACGTTTGGTGTACAGAAAATGCAAGTTTTCCCTGTCCGCTGATAGTTAAGTCAATAAGCTAAAGCCAACTTTCCCTTAAATCGTCCTTCCTCCAAAAGTTTAAAATGCACAATATAGTTTCTATGTAAAATTCCGAAAAAAAAAAAGATTAGTGAGATTGTATTTTTCGGCAGCAAAATGACGTTAAAATTTTTTTGGCAAAGTGAGACGATTTCGAGAAATTGTTTAGCCAAAATCGTCTATTTTTATTTTTTATGTGTAATTCTAGATTTCGAAAAAACTGAAAATAGATTGGAAAGCATATTGAATTACTTACTGACAGCGAACGAAATTTGGTGGCCAGTTTCCCCCACGCTTTATAAGAGGTAATAATACACAAGAACGTGTTCCAAAGTGAAACAACTCATACGCCTCTAAGGTTAATAACTGTGAAATAGCGACTTCATCAACGATGATCAACCAAACTGACCCTTATGATCCAAACTACGACTTTTATCTGCGGGTAATCAATGATCCCATATTCTGGCTGGTTTTGGCCGTCACAGAATTCATCTTAGTCACCGTTATTGTCACTGGAAATTCATTTTTGCTCTTCACAACTTATAAGGATCCACGAAAATCGCTTCGTTCTCCGCCATCTTTGCTGATCGCCAATTTAAGCGCGTCTGATTTACTACTGGGGTTGTTCAGTGTTTCTCTGTTGGCCTTGAAAGACATATTGCGTTACAAACATGTAGATACGCCTGTAGCTGGAGTTTTTAAGGTAGTTATTTACATTGTTCTGATTACAACTCTGTTCGTCACTAGCTATTCCATAATAGCCATGTCAGTAACTTTTCATGTAGCCATCAATAAGCCAATGGAATATAAAAGCATAATTACGAAGAGAATAATCAAGATTTATATCGCTGTATTGTGGCTGATATCTTTGTTGACTTGCATTCTTCCTGTTACGAACGTATCCGAGAAAACGTACACGATGATTTATCTTCACACTCACGCTTCGCTGCCCGCCATCTTGTTGACTGTAATCTATGTGAAAGTGTTTCGCGCACTCGCGAGACGCACACGCGAGCTTCAGCTGAACGGAAGTGATTCTATTGCAAACAGCGCGCGCATCCTCGAGCGGAAGCGAAAGATGACGATCACGTTCATCATAATTTTGGCCATGTTTTACATCTCGTACATGCCTCAATACATCACGCTTCATTTGCTCCACTTCTGCACATCTTGCCAACAATCAACGACTTTCCACAAGATAGATGTGGTGCTATCTCGGTTTCTTTTCATAAATTCTGCGATAAATCCATTCATCTACGCCTGGAGAGTTCCGAAGTATCGCCGAGCATTTATCGATTGCTGGAGAATGCTCTTGAACAAGCCGAAAAGAACATCGCAGTTAAACAGATCACTTGTGACTGAAAGACGACAACAAACTGTTCGAGAAATTCAAGTAAGATTTTTAAGGAACACTGGCGGACAAAGTAATCACGAAGACAAACTAAGCGACGCTACAAGCGTGTAACACCGTGGCGACAAGGACGTAATAAATAAATAATTAAATAAATAAAGAAAGAAAGAAAGACAGAAAGAAAGAAAGAAGACAAAGACAAGTATAAATACAGGCCCGCAATGCGTATCATCAAGTGACGTAATAAGCGCTCTAGCTTGAAACAGGAAAAAAAGTAATAAAATTTCATTAACCAAAAAATTAAGAAATAGTCAGTACCAAAGAAAAGCTCTGCTCAATTGTGTTGACATGAACAGTCTGCAAATTTAACAACACAATTATCGGCATCAGAACCTTGATTTACAATTAAAACACCGTGCATAAATAAAAAGAGGGGGCATTGGGTTTTGCAGCTTTGGTCACTTTTGAGATCGGTTTTCACTTTTTGCCCTCATGACCGGTTTTTCGGTTTTGGTATCCACTGCGGTTTTCGGTTTTTCCCTTTTTGAAATTCGGGTTTCGGTTTTTATGAATCAAAAAAGCGGTTATTCAGTTTCTTTTATTCGCTTGTCTAGTTCCTGGGCCTCTTCATTTCACCTCGGTCACTCCGTTTTGGGCCGTTCTGGGTAACGTCGACCGGCACGTCAGGGCCTGTGATCAAGATGTGAGCCATCAACGGGATTCGCGGTCAGTTTCGGGTCATCAAGCGCAAATGATCGCATTACAAAGGTTTCCACCTTCATATGAGGCGAAGACAATGGAAGAAGCGATTGCTTTGGTTGAACATTGCAAAACTTCCTTCGGGATAATGCACGCTGCAAGCAGTATAACAGGGGCATTGAATGGTCCCCAAGGCTAATATTTCGCTGTTGTATCAAGGCTTGAGGGATTAAAAATTACGAATTTGTGGTTTTGATCATTATTCTTGAAGTTTTTTTTCGGTTTTAGTTCTGAGCGACTTTTCTTTCCGTTTTTCGGCTTTGGTGGAGATTTTGGCCGGTTTTCCGGTTTCTGATAGGCCCCAATGCCTCCCTCTAGAAAGAACGTATGTAAAACGTAAGGACGAGCAGTAATGGTCAAATTCTGACCAAAAAATTCCAATTTTTACCGTTACCTTAAGTTGTTATCTTAGTTTCTAATTATAATTATTACGTACTGAAACGTTCAGAAGTCTAATGTATTAATCTTAGTTATAAGAGTTTGCAATGCCCTGGTTAAACTGAGAGACGAATTAACTTATATAAATGCATGAAATAAACCAGCTTGTCCGCTAGGTGCCTGTTATAAACCCTAATGAATTAAAGGAAAGAAGTTCAAAGCGGAAGTCGTGGATAGTGCACTCAAAAGTCTGTATGAACAGTCAACTTCGACACCGTCAGAAGAGACTTTTTTGCAAAAAATCTATAAGTTAGCGCTCAGTAAAAGTTCTCCGTTAAGGTGGATTTCTACTGTTGCGTAAATTTTACGTGCGTAAGGGCGTGAATTTAACTGACTTTAGGCGCGTAAATAAGATCAGAGACGACGTATGAACGGCTTACGTAAACGTAAAGAGTTGGTTTACGTACGCTGCTCTTACATCGTCTCTAATTTTGTTTAAGTACGTAAAGCCAGTTAAATTGACGCCTGTACGCACGAAACATTTACGCAACAGTGGAAATCCACCCTTAGGCGGGACCAAGAAGCCAACTTCATAAGGTTTCTCAGTTGTTTTGTTATAAAGCATTTCCACTACTTATTTGAAGGTACAGTTTGAAAGCGGCCAAATGAAGTCTAGCCTGCGTCGCAGACGTATAACGCTGGTATATAAGAAGGTTAAATTTCGTCTGCGACGCAGGCTTAATGAAGTCAAGATAAAGAACAAAACAACTATTCAAGAATCCCCGTCGTTGATTACTAATCCGGGGTGAGAGACAACTTTTCTTCATACACAAAGACCCTGAATTTGCTCATGAAAGTAACACTCCCTAATGTTCACATGGTGCTGTCCACTATAAACTTGTATGTTAGGCGTATGTGAGGCGCACATTCGATAAAACGGAAGGATGACCGTCCAACGTGTGTGCATTTCGTCCATCATGGCGAACGCGAACGAGGGGCACTTTCGGCTAAAAAGTGAAAAATTGTTTTGCGGCCACGTACGATTGTACTGTAATGAGTAAAATATTTATTGACTTAGAAACCCCGACTAAAAAGTGAAAAAGAAAAAAATTCGAGGAACCAGTTGAAGGACGGTTGGTTAAAGGTGGTCGTACGAGGAAGATAAAAAAAAAAGATATATTGCAACAATGAAAAAACCTAGCCACTGAAAAAAACCAGTGGCTTAGGTGGGTTTCGAACCTACAGCTTTCGGTTACTAGTCCATTGCTCTATAACTTCTGAGCTATAAAACCACGATGGAAGCAGAGCGTGGTTGAATCCCATTTGATTTTAACATGTGCATACCATACGATATTCCTGCGACAAACATCCGTAACATATACTGCATGCAAAGCACAAATAAATGGGGATATCCCCTCTGGCAATATCAAACAGTTAATATGAATTAAAAACAACTCTGGCACAATCCTAGCCACCAAAAAATTGAGTGGCTTATGGTGTGGGATTCGAAATCACTCGACCTTCAGGTTGCTAAAGCAATATGTCATTTTCTTTGATGTTATTTTATTGTGCAATATATCATCTATTTGATATTGCCTGATGATGATTTTGACTTAGAATCGAAACACTGATATCCTTATTTATTTGTTCTTGGCATGTAATATATTTTATGAATGTTCTTATATCTTTGTCGTAGGAAAATGTGCACATATTAAGATCAAATGGGATTCATCCACGCGCTGTTCCCAATATGGCCTTGTAGCTCAGATGGAAAAGAATCTCACCTAAGTCATTACATTTTTATTTAGTGGCTAGGAGTTTTGTGCAGTTGCAATATATCATTTAATTGATATTGCCTGAGGGTGATTACAATGTAGAAGGCGAAACAAGATATCCCCTTTTATTTGTTTTTTTTTTTTTTGTATGTAATATATGTTACACTTGTTTGTCGCAGAAATATCCTCGGCTCACGTCACGCTAAATGGGATTCATCCATGCGGTGTCCCCATCTTAAATTTGTAGCTCAGATGTGAGTAGTGGACTAGTGACCAGTGGGTCGTGGGGTCGGATCCCAGTAATACATCTGCACTAAATTTTTGTTCAGTGACAAGGATTTTTTCAGATTTACACTATATCATTAGTTGATATTGCCCGGGAGGATGATTCTAACATAGTAAGAGGAAGAGCTTGCATAAGCTTATTCAATCTGCAGTAACGGTAACTTGTTAATTTCTTCACATAAGAATTACATATTCACTATTCCGTCAGCGGAGACTGCAGGTTCGTTATTCTAAATGTTGAAAACCAAAATACTCCTTTTTCATTGTTTATTTGGATTCTATTCCTCTTTCACAAAATCTTTTTTGTAATGCAAATAAGTCATGATTATTAGAGAAAAAGGGTACTTGACTATGACTGGACAAAAAAGCTCTTGTCACGACATGGCAAGTAAACCACGCAATTCACAAGGACCTCTACGTACATACAGAGAAAACAAAACAAAACAAGACGGCAAACACCAAAAGAGGATAGTATTAACCGGTTAACAATTGCCGAATGGTGCTTGTTCAGCAGCAATGTCCACCCAAACCGACACTTCAGATCCAAACTACGATTTTTACTTGTCGGTAATCGATGATCCCATCTTCTGGCTGGTTTTAGCTGTCACAGGATTCATCTTAGGCACTGTTATTATCATTGCAAATTCATTTCTGCTCTTCACAATCTATAAAGATCCGCGAAAATCGCTTCGTTCTCCGCCATCTTTCCTCATCGCCAGCTTAACTGCGTCTGATTTACTGGTGGGGTTGTTCAGTGTTTTTCTCGTAGCCTTGAGAGATGTATATCGTTATAAAGGTAAACATATGCCATTTGTAAGAGTTTTTACGGCCGTTGTTCACACTGTTTCTATTACAACTTTTTTTGTCAGCATCTACTCAATAATAGCTATGTCTATAACTTGTTATGTGGCCATCAATAAGCCCATGGACTATAAGAACATTATTACGAAGAGAAGAATCAAGATTTTTATCGCTGTATTGTGGGTGATATCTATATCGACGTGTTTTCTTCCAGCGACGAACGTATCCAAGAAAACGTACACGATGGTTTACCTTCACACTCACTCTTCGCTACCCGTCATCTTGTTGCCTATAATATACGTGAAAGTGTTTCGCGCCCTAGCGAGACGCAAGCGAGAGCTTCAACTAAACGGAAATGGTTTTCTTGCAAACAGCGCACATGTCCTCGAGCGGGAACGAAAGATGACAATGACGATCATCATACTCTTAGCCATGTTTTACATCTCGTACATGCCTCAATACATCATGGTTCATGTGCAATTCTTCTGCACATCTTGCCGTCAATCTGTAACTTCCTACAAGTTCGCTGTGGTGTCGTCTAGAGTTTGGTACACAAATTCAGCTATCAATCCTTTTGTGTACGCCTGGAGAGTTCCCAAGTATCGTCAGGCATTCATTGACTGCTGGAAGATGTTTCGTGGTAAATTCAGAGTTATTCCTTATGAGATACCACTCTCTAGCCAGACGCAAACCGGTAGGGAACGCCATGGAAACTTTTTGCAGAGTGCTGGACAAATTAGAGAACGGAATGAAGTAATCAGCGTTCACACTACACTAAAAGACGCCTTTGACACGCATCTTTGAGATGGTGCCAAAGACGGCACAAGAAGTCTGCAACAGTTCTCGTTTCTTTTTTTTTGGGGGGGGGGGGGGGGGGGTTGGCCCATGGGACGGTCTTGGAGCCAAACGGTGTGGAAAGAGCATTAAAAAGATGATATAGCTAGAGTCATGTTATTTGATGATGTGATAGCTTTTTTAGATTTACTAGCCCACCAATTTTAGAATGATAGTCGATAGTCGAGGAGCAGCGTAAAAAGTGAACAATGGAATGCCTGTCAGAAATACACTGAGGACGTACATCATATTCGCTTATGTTGGCTTTTCAAAATTCCTTGATTAGCTCTGACGAAGGGCTAACGCTCGAAACGTCAGCCTTCAATCTCTTCACGGTGGCCAATCTACCTTATCAACTCAGTTAATAAATCCAAAATTTTGCGTTTCACGTCCCCACCGACGCAGCACCACAGTTTCTTTAGAAACTAACCCCCTTGTTTGCTGGGTTTAATGAGGCTTGCTTTAGACCCAGGAATGTCATATCGTTTCTCATCTGGAAAGGGAATTCATAAACTTGATGAATGTTTTCATGGGTGAAACCATGTCTTACGATTCTACTTCCTGAGGCCGGGGGAACAACTATTTATTAACAATGCATTATAAACGGCAGCTTTTGATGAAATTTCCTCGTTTTGTTTTTGGCCAACCTGAGATGGCCGAGGAGACTTTTTAGATGAAAATTTCCATGGGGACAGTAAGCGCATATTATTCCAAAATAAAGGATAGAAATTGGAATTTGTCGCAAAATTGATTAAAAGAGAGGAAATTACCGTTATCTGAAGGAGATCACCGACTTGTGCAATATATACAGTGTGTAGCCCAGTTTTCGTACACTTTAGTTTGTAATCGCTATATCTTTTCGTCTGCGAGACGAAAATTTCTGAAATTTCTTTAAAAGATAGCCCATTTACTTACCTTCAATATATAAAACGATTGGCCGCTTGATCGACGTCTGTTCAAAATTATGCCATTTTCCCCAAAACTCCTAAGTTGCCCAGTCTTCGTTCACCTGGCCCAGGTTTCGTACATCGACAAAACAACATTTCTCCACGAAAACGCTCCACGCAAACTGATGTGTCAGCCACCCTGCTCAGTAATTATCGTGTTTTCTCCTCGATTTGGGAATTAATATCGGCGTAGCGACCAATGTTTGATGTACAAACCAAATGGTTATTCGGGGTGCGGATGTTTAATCGATCCTGCAGTGTTGAATTTTTTGTCCCTCACTTTTGGGCGGCTTTTCGTACGCTCAATCCACTGTCTCGTACGTCATTTACTGCCTTGGTAAAGGTAGTTGACAGGTGACTATTCTGCGTATTACAACTGTTAAGAAAAGGCCTGTATAAGATTCGACGTTTTCCTTCCGTTTCCGCTTACGCCTTTAGAATAGCAAACGCTTTACTTCCGTTTCCGTTTACGCTTGCTTTTCTTACCTACTTTTGTAAATATTTATTAGAATCGCAACGGAGTGAAAAAAATCGGTAAAACCGGTAAACTAACGATATTTCAAGGTGTATGTCAACATTCTATGCATAGACATCTACCTAGTTAATTATTTGACGATTTAGATTGTTTGCATGGGATTAAGTTTATTAAATATTCGTGTGTTTGCCTTTAATACCTGGACGTAGAGCGCAGTTGTTATACCACAACAAATGCATGTAGTGTATCGTACTTTGCAAGGATTGTTGTGTAATCTTTGCTGCACTTGCGACTTATTAGTTTTCGAATAGTAAAGCTCAAAATTCAGTTCTTTAACTTATTTAAAAATAGGTTTTGAGAAAGGCGCAGCTAAGTGTACGAAAACTGGCACAGTAGGTCGAAATGTATGCGAAGATTCTCACCGCTAGAATTCAGGAGCAGTTAAATTTAAGTTGGCGTTGAAAGTTTTTCCATTTACTTTCATCTTTTATCTATCATCTGTCCAAAAATCATGAAGTTCAATGCAAAATTACCAACAAAACGGGCTATTTGTTCATCTAAAATACCTTTACTGTGCAGTGAAAAGTGCAAATATTAGCCACTAAACTTTTACTCACCTCGAAAGAAATTGTCAGCACTGACCTGCTTCTTCGTCAAAAAGCCCGGCAACACCGGCAATTTATAGCTAAAATGTTCCTTTTACTTTTGGAATTCTTCGGTTGACGAAGATTTAAATGACCGACGAAAGTAATCAAATAAAGTTCTTTTTGTACGAAAACTGGGCCCGTACGAAAACTGGGCAACATACTGTATATATATTTTAACCACAACAACTTTCATGAAAAAGGGTGTACCGTTGATCCTTATGTTCCAGTTATTCCAGACTATTTCACACTAATGATGATGATGATGATGATGATGATGATGATGATGATGATGATGATGATGATGATGATGATGATGAGTAGGGAGGAAGCTCCACTTACTAAGGTGATTTACAGGTTGTTCAGATAATAAATAAATAATTAACTGATTAATACCTCCCAAAAGGGCTTTTCAGGTATTAAGTACAATAATAAAAAGGAAACATTAAAAAAAGGGGTAAAAAGGGCTAACAATCTTTATAAAATGCGTTATATAAAATGTTTCTAAAAGAAGTTTAAAATAAGGACACCACAGTTCTCTCCTGCGGCCCGGAAAGTGTGTCCGCTTTATTGCGAAATACTAATTACAAGCTTTGTTTTGACAGTTTTCTTTTATTTATTTTTAGAGAAAACAATTAACATACAGCGATAAATAGCTAATGTAAACCGATACAATTTCAAGTTTCAGCAAGTTTTAATTGCAAGTGATTGTTATGTACTAACACCAAAACGTAAACTCATATATTGTTATTCTTGTACATGTACTGGAAATAAAATAAAATCTAATTTAAAAAGTATTAAAAAGATGAGTGTGACTGAAGAGAGACTAAAGGCTTTCGCGCGCTCCGGGTGTTAAGAGTTAACGGTTTTCCCTATACACATGCTTCCCTCGAGAATTTTGAGAGAAGGAAGTAAGAACAACTGGTAGTGTAAGGAAGTTGCTCCTACGCTCAATTCGCACGCTCAATTCCATGTGAGAGTTGCTTCGAAGAAGGATGAAACCTTTCGATTTTTTAATTGTACACTAACAGTTCAGCGAGCGAGTGAAGAACAAACGATAAAATATCTTGTTCCAGTGGTTAGTAGATAACGAATTGGCTAATTGCAGCTGCACTTTTTGCATTCTCTTCAGAAGAAAGAAAGTATTTTTAAAAGCTGTCTGTAGGGTTTTATTTTTATTTCGCTTTGTGGATCATTTCTTGTTTATAAGTCTCATCAAAAGCGCTAATAGGCAACCATGAGCTTAAACAGGGCGGTAAACATGATGATTTTTGTGCCTTTTCCCTAATGAGATCAGAATAATCGCTAGTACAGTTCCCGGCCCGTTAGCCGATTTTAAAAAGCTCGTTATAATAAAACCCGTTGTAATATAACTTCCGATCACTTCCGTCACCCCCTGATGGTGACAGACATTCGACAAAAGCCGTCAGGGAGTTTCATTCCTTGTCTAGTATTATTCTCGGCGCGCGATCGGAAAATGCGAAAAACATCCGATCTTCTTTACTCGCCCCAGACCTCGTAAGGATGACCTCGTCGCATTTTTTCAAAATGGCCGCCTTCCCCAATCAAAGACACGAACAACAAAAGTAAGCAAACCGCAATGTTTTACGTATTTGATGTGAGTACCCCCTGTGGCTCAACTTCATTCAAAAGCGCGCGAAAATACCGTGAGCATCGCGTGATTTCAAACACGAGCTTTGAGCTCTCCTGTTTTTCTGTTTAGCTGAATTTATTGGGATTTTTATACCTATGTTAAACATGTTTTGAGGAAGGAGTTATTAACCGCATTTTACAAAGCGGTATGAGCAGGAAAAAAAAGGAGTTTGGCTACGAAATGTAAACAGGGCAAACCAGTGGCTTGTCAACAAATGGCGACCGAAGCGCTCGAAGTAGGAAAAAATGCTCCAACATCGACTACAAAATAGATCAGCTTATAGTCAAGATTTTCAAAAACAGAAGCCACGGCCAACTTCGTTTTCCTTTATCCAACTAAATCCTAGAAAGCAGGTAACAACATTTCAGTGATTATAACAACTCTTCTTATAACTCCGCACAGCTCGAATTATTCATTTCAAACTATCAGAAAATTTCTAAGGATCGTAAAAGGAAAACGCAAGAAAATTTATTTGCAGCTTGCATTAAAATGTTCATAATATTTGAAATTGTAGTTTATTGCTAGTTTTAGCGGTCTTAATTCGCATTTGTAGTTGGCTGTCCTTGTTATGTTATGTTATGTTATGTTATGTTATGTTATGTTATGTTATGTTATGTTATGTTATGTTATGTTATGTTATGTTATGTTATGTTATGTTTTGTTATGTTGTGTTCTGTCTTGGAGATAGGTCATTCCAGATGGCAGCCCCTGGACTTTAGAACAAACTGCCTTCAAACATTAGAGCTTTAAGTAATTTTAATCTTTATTATTGTGTTACTTTACGTTACGTTACTTTATGTTACGTCGTGTTATGTATTTCTCAGCTTTCTAAACAGGCATCTTGTTTAGGTAGGTTTGGTCAATTGTTCCTACACATTTCTTGTACCTTATTCCTTTTGTGTAGGAGTATTAAACACCTAATTCCTTTAGGTAAATCCGGTGTGGGCTATTAATCCACCCTATCCTAACTTGGTTTAGAATTGTGCTTACACTGATTTCCTGAAATCATTAATTAATCAATAATTAATATACATTGCAACATTGATAAAACTCTGACAAAATGTTAGCCACCAAAAAATTCGGTAGCTTAGGTAGAATTCAAAAACTACAACCTTCACGTTGCTATAGCAAAATGTCACCGTCTTTGACATTTTTTTAGTGGTGCAATATCACTTATTTGATATTGCCTGACAGTGCTATCCTTATTTATTTGTTCTTTGCATGTAATACATGTTTTGTATGTTTCTACACATATCTTTGTGGCAAAAACCTGTGCACAGTTAAGATCAAATGGGATTCATCCACGCGCTGTTCCCAGTATGGCCTTGTAGCTCAGATGGTAGAGCGGTGGACTAGCAAGTACGTCTTGGGTTCAAATCACACCAAATTAAAGCCACTGCTTTTTTATTCATTGGCTGGGATTTTTGTACAGGTACAATATATCATTTAATTGATATTGCCTGAGGGTGATTACAATGTAGAAGTCGAAACAAGATATCCTCATTTATTTGTTTTTTTGTATGTAATACATGTTACGCTTGTTTGTCGCAGAAATAAACTCGGCTCAAGTCACGCCAAATGGAATTGATCCATGCGGTGTCCCCATCGTGAAATTGTCAGCTCAGATGATAGAGTAGTGTACTAGTAACCCGTAGGTCGTGGGTTCGGATCCCAGTAATACACGTGCACTGAATATTTGTTCAGCCGGTGACTAGGGTTTTTTTAGATTTGCAGTATAGCATTTAGTTGATATTGCCCAAGAGGATGATTCTAACATAGTAAGAGGAAGAGTGTATCTAAGTTTATTCAATCTGCAGTAACAATAACTTGATAATTTCTTCACATGTGAATTACATATTCACTATTCCGTCATCGAGATTAAATGTTGAAAACCAAAAAACTCCCTTTTTCGTTGTTTATTTGTATTCTTTTCCTTTTTAATAGATATTTTATTTTGCAATGCAAATAAACTATGATTATTAGAGAAAAAGGGTAATTGATTATGACTGGACAAAAAAGCTCTGGTCACGACATGGCAAGTAAACCACGCAATTCACCAGGACCTCTACGTACGTACAGAGAAAACAAACCAAAACAAGACGGCAAACACCAAAAGAGCATAGTTTTAACCGGTTAACAATTGCCGAATTGTACTTGTTCAGCAGCAATGTCCACCCAAACCGACACTTCAGATCCAAACTGCGATTTCTTCTTGTCGGTAATCGATGATCCCATATTCTGGCTGGTTTTGGCTGTCACAGGATTCATCTTAGGCACTGTTATTATCATTGCAAATTCATTTCTGCTCTTCACAACTTATAAGGATCCACGGAAATCGCTTCGTTCTCCGCCATCTTTGCTGATCGCCAATATAAGCGCGTCTGATTTACTACTGGGTTTGTTCAGTGTTTTTTCCGTGGCTTTGAGAGACGTATATCGTTATAAAGGTGTACATATGCCCTTTGTAAGAGTTTTTACGGCCGCTGTTCACACTGTTTCTATTACAACTTTGTTCGTCAGCAGCTATTCAATAATAACTCTGTCTATATCTTGTTATGTGGCCATTAATAAGCCGTTGGACTATAAGAACATAATTACGAAGAGAAGAGTCAAGATTCATATCGCTGTTTTGTGGTTGGTATCTATATCGACGAGTTTTCTTCCTGCGACGAACGTATCGGAGGAAACATACGGGATGATTTATCTTCACACTCTCGTTTCGTTGCCCGTCATCTTGTTGACCGTAATCTACGTGAAAGTGTTTCACGCACTTGTGAGACGCAAACGTGAGCTTCAACTAAGCGGAAGTGATTTTCTTGCAAACAGCGTGCACGTCCTCGAGCGGGAGCGAAAGATGTCCATTACAGTCATCATAATTTTGGCCATGTTTTACATCTCGTACATGCCTCAATACATCATTCTTCATTTAGAATTCTTTTGCACATCTTGCCACCAATCAATAACTTACTACAAGATCGGTACAGCGCTGTCTCGATTTTGGTACATAAATTCAGCGATCAATCCTTTTGTGTACGCCTGGAGAGTTCCAAAGTATCGCCTGGCTTTCATTAACTGCTGGAAGATGTGTCGTGGTAAATTCCGAGTTACTCCTTATGAGATACCACTCTCAAGCCAGAACCATAATGCTGGGGAGCGTTGTGGGGAATTTTTGCAGAGTTCTGGGCAAACTAGTGAAGGGAATGAAGTAATCAGCGTTCACACTACACAAAAAAACACAATTGACAAGCATATTTGAGATGGTACCAAAGACGGCGCGAGTAGACATACAGCAAGCCAGTCCTCGTTTTTTTTTTTTTTTGGTTGGCCCGTCGTACGGTCTTGGAGCGAACAGTATGGAAATAGTATTAAAAACATAACACAAGGTCATGCTATTTGATGATGTGATAGCTTCTTTAGATTTACTACCCCACCAATTTTGGAATGAGCTCCAAAATTAGATAGTGGAAAGGCAGCGTAAAAACGTGAACAGTGGACTGCCTGTCAGATAAAACACTAAGGAAGTACATCACATTCGCTTATGTTGGCTTTAATGAGGCTTGCTAGCTTTAGACGCAGGGATATTATATCGTTTTTCACCTCAAGGAGGGGATTCATAAACTTTAAACTCGGGAGATCCGGGAACAACCTTTTGTTTGACAATGGATTGCGAACGGCGGCTTTTACTGAAATTTCCTCGTTTTGTTTTCCATGGGGACGGTAAGGGACGGTAAGGGCATATATGGGGACGGTAAGGGCATATTATTTCAAAATAAAAAGTGAATGGGGTTTGAAATTGGAATTTGTTGCAAACTTGAATAAAAGGGAGGATATTACCGTTATTTCAAGGACCGATCACCGACTTGTACAATATATATAATTATATATATATATATATATTTTAACTACAACAGCTTTCATGAAGAAGGGGTGTACAATTTGATCCAGATTATTTCACAATAATGGTGGTGATGATGATGACGATGATGATCATAGGGAGGAAGTTCCACTTACTAAGGTGATTTACAGTTTGGTCAAATAATAAATGAATAATAAACTTATTAATACCACCCAAAAGGGCTTTTCAAGTATTAAGTACAGTAATAAAAGTGAAATATTAAAAGGGGGGGGGGGGGAGGGGTGAAAAAGGCTAACAATCTTTGTAAAATTCGTTATATAAAATGTTTCTAAAAGTAGTTTAAAATTATGTAGAGTGTCAATGCATTTCGTGCCAGAAACCAACTGCAAATAAGTGATAATTAAAATATAAAGGACACCACGATTCTCTCCTGAGGCTCGGAGAAAGGGTGTTGTGTTATTGCGAAATAAAAATAAAGCAGCTGCCTATGCAACGAAAATCTCTGTTTTGACATTTTTCTATTATTTATTTTCAGAAGAAAAAACTCAACATAATAGCTATTGTAAACCGATACGGTTTCAAGTTTTAGCAAGACATGCCAATAGCTTTTTAACCTCTCTTTTAATTGCAAGTGATTGTTTTGTACTAACACCAACACGTTAACTCGTTTAGTCATTTTATGCTTGTACATTTACTGGAAATAAAATCTTATTTTAAAAAGTATCAAAAAGATGAGTGGGACTGAAAAGAGACTAAATGCTCCGCACCTTGCGAGTTAGCCGCGCTTTTCCCTGTTGACGTGCTTCCCTCGAGAATTTTGACAGAAGTAAGTAAGAACCTGCGAGAGACGCTTCAGTTTTCCCCACGGATTGAAGACGTGATGTCGATCAACGATTAGACTACGAGCAGTCCCTCTCTCCGCTCAGGGATAGTCGAGGGAAACGAACAGAAGCGCTTTTACTGCTTGCTTTTGCTCCAGTTTCCGTAATCCTAACGTATTTCAAGAAATTTGACTAGAAAAGCCATGTTTGAAAACCAACCGCATCGATAATCTTGCGAGTGTCACAAGTGCCCAGGGAGTGTTGACAGATCTCCGAGAAAGAGCCAATGAGAATTTTGCGTTGTGAGAGCAACGCATAATTCAACTGCTGTGGCTTAGTCTATAGTCTCTCTTTCCGACTCACTACATTAGCGGCTCGACACGCGAGTCACGTTTCAACGACGCGGGCGATTTTCGCGCCTGCTCGCTTGTTCGTTAAATTATTCTGGTACAGGGTTTTTGTCCACTGATTACTCAATTTCTTCATGGATTCCGTCTTAAGTTTAATTTTCTTTGAATTCAATGTGACAACATTCCCCGCGTTATACAAGATTTTTAACGATTCAGGGCCCTCTCTCTCCCCACCGCGCCTCGGTAATTATTTTGTCTGGCTACGGGCCTGCCAGGCATTGGTGCAAGGAGAAAATCAGTCAAAAAAATTGACGTTGGAA
This sequence comes from Siderastrea radians, assembly GCA_964017195.1. Lineage (NCBI taxonomy): Eukaryota > Metazoa > Cnidaria > Anthozoa > Scleractinia > Rhizangiidae > Siderastrea > Siderastrea radians. Next base: position 73,386,507 of record OZ024887.1, on the reverse strand, counting down.
CTGAAGGGGACAGTATAATGGGGATTTTCCGGTTTTTTTTTTTTAATCAACGAGTAATAATTTACATCTGAGTGCCTTGTTCGTACATGAATTGCCTCCAAGTTACGTTTTTTGTTTGTTCAGTTAAATCCATTTCCATCCTGGCGTGCGTTTCTTACTAAGCATGAAACTTTGTTATAAGCAAACTGTTTCTTTTCTTAAAGACATGTTAAAATAAAAGCTTTGTAGAATGAGTGGTTCATATCTTTGCAGATGGCTTTTCGGGGCCGAAAACTTTTCGGGACTTTCGAGATACGCACGTCTGGATATAACTTTTTACAAGCTCTATTGTAGGTTTTCGTTGATGCAAATTTGTCTTTTGGCATTTAAAGAAGGTTTCAGATGTCCTTGTTTTGATTTTTGCCTTGTCACGTGATCGTGACAGTGCACATTTTCAAGCCATTATGGCGTCTTATCCGGTTGTGCGATATTTGCTAGATTTCTCCGCAATTTATGTCAGTATATGCTTGTCATTTTGCAAGAAATATATAAGTTATGCCAGGGGCTAATTGCTCAGTATGTGGCTGCGGTTCGTGCAGAAGAACGAAGGGAATTGGTGTCTGGAGGCTGCCTGTGGCAAAAGACGAAGTCATGGAAAATGGCGAGACGAGTGGCTTGGTGAGAAAAAAAAACAAGAAAAATGGATCGGGACTTCAGGGAACAGTTGAAGAACGATAGAATATATACCTGTGAGAACCATTTTGCGCCTGAAGATATCGAAATATGTAAGTACATGACTTTATTATTCAACTACATTCAGTAGAGTACAAGTTCTAAATTATTATTATAAATTATTTACTATTATTAATAACACCCAAAACGAGTACAAATATCCTACGGTATTTGTACTCCAGAAGACCGGTTTGACAGGTTTTCTACAAACGTCACGTCAGGCATAAGGCTTACAAGGTGAACTATGAAAAAACGGCCGAAACGCTCGTTTTTTCCCGATGAAAACAATGAACGCTTACCAAATATTTGAGGTTTGTAACGCAAACGAGTTCCTAGAGACGAGCAATGACCTAGACGACAGTGAAATTTCTTTATTTTGAAACGTGAATACAACAAAAAAGACAAAAACTGACCTCAATATATGGCAACGATGGTACGAGTCCCGCTGGCCCTCTCACTCGCTGCTCAGAAGTCACGTTAGGTTGTCACGCAACTCAGACAGTTTAAAAGCGGACCACTTTTCCATTTTCAGGTAAGTTGAATAATAAATCCCTTATTAGACGGTTTAGTGTGTAGTATCGTGGGATATTTTAACTCGTCTCTTGTATTTTGACTCGCCCTAAGGGCTCGCCAAAATACGGCTTGACTCGTAAAAGTATCCCATGATACTACACACTAAACCGTCTAATAAGATATATGTATTTTCTCCGTAGATTATCGGATTTGCTTTGAGTTAGTTTTCACCGATTTCTCGACCAGTGCTGCTGCTGTTTGAAGTTCCTTCTGAAAAACGATATGGTTTTATTTTTGAAAATTTCAAAGTTTGACAGTTTTATCCTTTTTTGATAGATCACTCTGCGAAAATGACCAAAAAGTAGCCCAAATTTGGAGTTTTGCCGAAGTTGAAAATGCCAAAAAAAAGCCATGAAACCAGCAAGCCTTCACCACGTTCCGACCGTTCGGTTGTAAAATGTAACGAGGAGCCTTTGCCACACAGCTGCTACAAGGGATTTTCATAGCTCTGCCAGCGAGTTCAAAGCCTAAAAAGCCTTGGTGATTGGAGCCTGAAGGTCATGGAGGATAGAATTGTACATAAGAAAATGGTGGATCTATACATGCTACCACATTTGGAAATTATCATGGATGACAGTATTGGCTTAACTGTGAAAGTGTTTGGTTCCTATTTACCAGAAGATCATCCCTTATACCTCGATTACCGTAGAACAGTTCGAAAAGTTACTGTATCGAACTTAATAAAGCAATTGGAGGGATACTGGTTGCGTGATGGTGTGTCTACAACGGAACTTAATGGCAAATTGTATCATCATGTAATACCATAGAGTCATGACACATTTGGAGAAAACGAGGAGCAGCAGTTTCCACTTAAGGGATTTTGGAGAGCAAAAGGTTGTTTTCTTTTGTATCAGCAAGGTGTTGTCTGCTGTGAATGTGAGGAATTCATGTGCTGCGCAGAAAATGCAACAAAATTGAAAGTCGGTCAGCAAAGCCTGCACATGTTAAAGCACCTGTCTCCAAGACAGACCCAGAGCGTCTAAAGTTGACTTTACAGGGGCAAAGACTGAGGTGTGCTGAACTTGAGCAGAAGTTGAACGACATGAAAGCGGAATTACAAAAGTCCAATATTGAGATTGACCATGAACTTAGTGACGACTTTACAAAAATTGTTGGCTCAGCAAAACAAGTTACCCCGTTTATGAATCTCTTCTGGCAGGAACCAAAAACAGCTGTTCTGTAGAAGCAGCACAGGAGTACGCTATCATCCCATGATTATCCGGTTTTATCTCTCTTTGGCAGCTAAATCTCCTTCGTGTTATGAGGGACTAAGAAATAGTGGAGTTTTAGTGCTTCCAAGTCAAAGGCGACCAAAGGACTATCGGAATGCCATTAAGCCAGATAGGGGCTTTCAGAAGGGAGTAATAGACGTTCATAAGGAAGAGACAGAGAGTTATTTTGATGTGCAAAGATATGTCGTTCTCTTATTTGATGAAATGAAAGTGATGGCAAACATTGTTCTAGACGAGACAACTGGAGAGCTGATTGGTTTCACAGATCTGGGTGACCCTGGCTTGAACTAGAGAAAGTAGACATGATTGCAACACATGCTCTTGAATTCCTTGTTCGTGGAGTGTGCACTGATCTCAAGTTTGGATTAGCTCACTTTGCTACTACTGGCATCACTGCAGCTCAACTGATGCCCCTGTTCTGGGAAGCAGTGTGTATTTTGGAGACAACATGCAACTTGTGGGTCATTGCAGCCACCTCTGATGGAGCTTCCCCAAATACGAGATTTTATCGTCTCCACAAGCCACTAGATGGGGATGCTGATGGCGATGTGTGCTACCGTACAATTAACTTGCATGCACCACATCGATATGCAGATATTTTTTCTGATGCACCACACGTAGTCAAGACCACAAGAAACTGCCTAAAGAGCTCAGGGTCTGGATCCTGTACAAGATACTTGTGGAATAAGGGGCAATACATCCTGTACTAACTATTGTTTCAGTGTGGAGAGTAGCTTTAGCGGTTGACGGTCGAAAAATCCATACATTGTAACATGATAAAACATAACATAAAGTAACATGACATAACATAAAGTAACGTAACATATCATAAAACAATATAACATAACTAACGCAATGCACCACGACATCACATGACATGACATGACATCACGTAACCTAGCGTAATATTACACCTGACTTTATATAAAGTTATGTTATTTTGTGTTATATTATGTTATGTTATGTTATGTTATGTTTCGTTTCGTAAGTTTACTTTATGTCATGTCATGTTACGTATTTCTCAGCTTTCTAAACAGGCATCTTGTTTAGGTAGGCGTGGTTCAGTTATTCCCATTCATTTGTTACGTGCCGACACGATGGTGTTCTGAAATATGACAAGAACGCAAATCCCAGGTACGAAAAAAGGACACGCAACAAAATAAGTAATGCGGGCAACTACATCAACACAAAAATTTATTTACAGAAACTAAAAGAGTTATAAAGAATTACAAAATGGAGATGCAATTACTACTTAAGCTTAAGATTAAATTACATAATTGGCAACAGAACAGCAACAGTCTCTAATTCAGTTCTTTCAGTAAGCCTACTGGTTCCCTTGTTCTTGACTGACGCTTGACTTGGACGTGATGCTTGAGCTTGAGGTTGGACTTTATCAGATGTCATCATCATCATCATCATCATCATCATCATCCTCACCTTCATCATCATCATCATCATCATCATCTTCTTCTTCTTCTTCTTCTTCTTCTTCTTCTTCTTCTTTCTCTTCTTCCATTGTATCACATCACCTTGTCACTTAACATCACATAACTAGAGGCCTGGGCCGCAGCCGAGCAAAAGGACCGACTCTCTTACTAACAGCGAATATTTATGCTTGTATAGCGCATTACTAGAACTTTCGAGGTATTTTAGTACATTAAATAATCTGCTATTTTAAATATTGCTGAATCATGCAATTCTAGAACCTTCCAGCATTTACACTGCACGTGACTTGGCTAAATTAAGAGTGATTACTAACAAATGAGCGAAGTTTCTAGAAGCTTACATTTTTTCTTTCCATTTACAAAAAATAATCCGATATCCATAACACATTTCTTGTACCTAAATCCTTTAGTGTAGGGGTATTAAAAACCTAATTCCTGTTTAGGTAAATCCTGTGACTATACCACAATATGGCTACCCTTACTCAGTAAGTTTAATTGGTTTTATTGATGTTGCCTGAGGGTGATTCTAATGTAAGAGCAAATCATTGATATCCTCATTTATCTTGAATTGTAGTAATAACCCGGGGTTGGGGGCTCGATACTTACCTTAACCATTGAATTTGTTTTCAGTGTGCCAGGAATTTTTTCAGAGTTGCAATACATCATTTATTTGATATTGCCCAGCGACGGGTCCTACAAGAAAGTTAAAGCTTAATAAGCTTATTAATTCTACAGTAAAACGTCTTTTTTTGACTGGTTTTTCATCCACAATTTTTGATTATTCCGTCAGCAAGACCGCAGATGCATTATTCTTAATGTCGAAAACCAAAATATTCCTTTTCATTTCATATTTGTACACCTTTTACACTGATTATTCATGACCTATTCCGGTTTCATCCGACCAGTTTTTTGCAATGCAAATAAGTAATGACTATTTGCGAAAAGGGTAATTGCCTTCGACAGGACTCAAAAAGCTCTGGTAACGATAGGCCAAGTAAACTACGCATTTCAGAAGGACCTTTATGTATGTTAAGTGAAAACAAAAAAATGACTAACCAAACGGACCCTTCAGATAGAAATTACGATTTTCTTCTATCGGCAATTGATGATCCCATATTCTGGCTGGTTTTAGCTGTCACAGGATTCATTTTAGCCACTGCTATTATCATTGCAAATTCATTTCTGCTCTTCACAACTTATAAGGATCCACGAAAATCGCTTCGTTCTCCGCCATCGTTGCTGATCGCCAATATAAGCGCGTCTGATTTACTACTGGGTTTGTTCAGTGTTTTTCCCGTGGCCTTGAGAGATGTATACCGTTATAAAGGTGTACATATGCCTTTCGTTGGAGTTTTTAAGGACACTGCTTACACTGTTACTAATACAACTTTGTTTGTTAGCGGATATTCAATAATAGCTTTGTCTTTAGCTTGTTATGTGGGAATCAATAAGCCAATGGACTATAAAAACTTAATTACGAAGAGAAGAATCAAGATTTATATCGCTGTAGTATGGGTGATATCTACATCGACGAGTTTTCTTCCTGCGACGAACGTACCCGAGAAAACGTACACGATGATTTATCTTCACACTCTTGCTTCGTTGCCCGTCATCTTGTTGACTGTAGTCTACGTGAAACTGTTTCGCGCTCTCGCGAGACGCAAGCGTGAGCTTCAACTAAACGGAAGTGATTTTCTTACAAACAGCGCGCACGTCCTCGAGAGGGAACGAAAGATGGCAATTACGATCATCGTAATCTTGGCCATGTTCTACATCTCGTACATGCCTCAATACATCGCGCTTCATTTGCACTTCTTCTGCACGTCTTGCCACGAATCAACAACTTTCCACAAAATTGTTGTAGTGTTGCTTAGATTTTGGTATATAAATTCGGCGATCAATCCTTTTGTGTACGCTTGGAGAGTTCCAAAGTATCGCCAGGCTTTCAGTGACTGCTGGAAAATGTGTCTTGGTAAATTCAAAGTGACGCATTATCAGGCACCACTCTCAAGCCAAAACCAAACTAGTAGGGAGCGCCATGGAGGAATTGCGCAGAGTCCTGGACAAATAAGAGAGAGCCTTCACAATGCACAAGAAGACTCCTTTGAAACGCATCTTTGAGATGGTACCAAAGACGGCATAATCAGACTACTGCAAACCAGTTCATATTGTTTGTGTGTGCCCCTCTTCAGTGCGGTCTTTGAGCGGTAATTCTGGAAACCGTAATGAAGTCATGCTATTTGGTACTGTGATCGCTCATTCAGATTTGCCAGCCCACCAATTTTGGAATGAGCTTCAAAATGGGGCAGCCGAAGGGTAGCAAAAAACATGTGAAAAATGGCATGCCTGTCTGTAATGTTGACTCTTAAGGATGTTATGAATTAACTTGTACTTAAAAAAAAACTTAAACGTTTTTGACCTAAAAAGGGAATTCGTACACTTTATGAACGTTTTTCCTGGGTAAAACATGTCTTACGATTTTACTTTCTGTGGTCGGGGAAACAAAAACATTTTTTAACAATGCATTGTAAACGGCTGTTTTTTATTTCGTCTTTTTGTTTCAGTTTGCCAACTGCAGATAGCAGAGGAGACTTTTTAATGCTAATTTCCATGGGGACCGTAAAGCGCTCATCAACCCAAAATAAAGAATGAATGATGTTATAATTGGTGTTGACCGCAAACTTGATCAAATAGGAGGAACCGCAAGAACAACAACAATGTTTAGGGAGGAAGCGTCACTCACTAAGGTGATTTATAGGTAGCTCGTGCCATAAAACTTTGTTTTGACAGTTTTCTTTTATTTTTAGAAGAAAAAAGTAACATACAGCAAGAAATGCCTAATGTAAACAATACAATTTAAAACCACAGCAAGATTTATTTATTTACTTATTTATTTATTTAACTTCGCCAACATACAGGATAAGAATAAGAAGAAATGGCAAATAAAATAAGATGAAATAGAAAAAATAAGAAAAACTAAAATAAAGAAAAAATATCGAATTATATTTGTAAAATCCCCGATGGGTACTCCCTCATTCAGGGCTCGTGGCGCTAAATAGGGTATGGATTTCACGCCCAGGCATCGACCCAAGGAGAAAATCATTAAAAAAAATTGCCGTTAGAACTGAAGGGCAATATCATGAGGATTTTCCTGTTTTTGATCAAAGGGTGCTAAATTTACATTCGAGTACCTTGTTTATTTATGAATTGCCTCCACGCCACTGAGAAGATTCACAGTCACTCTGTAAAATCTCTGACAACAGTCGAACTTCGACTTTTTGCTACAAGCGTGCTCGTGAGCAGGGCTTGATTCACTTCCGTCAGTGTTGACATGATGATTCTCGGAATATGGTCGAGAAACACGTTTTTTGTTATGATACGTGCAAAAGATAACAAGTGTTTGGAAAACGTGCACGTTGGCCGGTTTAGCAAACGTACGTAAGACGGAGCGTGAATGTACTCACTTTACTCGCGTGCTGCGTGCTGGCTAAGCGAACTGCACATGAATTACATACTTGACGCGGCATGTCTACGTTAAACTGCATGCAGCGACAATTTCGGACTTTCCGTTTCTTTTCAGTCTGAAATGAGAAGACAACTCGCTCTTAGCGATCTCAATTACACCCGGCGTATCCAATCGAACGTTCGGTAATCGAACCCATTCGAACACCAATCGTTCGATTGGGTTCGGTAATCGAACATAATCGAACTCACAATAAAATTTGGTCAATCGAACTCAATCGAACGTTCGATTACCGAACAGTCCGGCAACAATCGAACTCAATCGAACGTTCGATTACCGAACAACCAACAATCGAACTCAATCGAACGTTCGATTACCGAACAACCAACAATCGAACTCAATCAAACGTTCGATTACCGAACTCTTTTTTCTATTTATTCCATTCAATAAAAGTTGATTATGATTAGTCCTGCGTGATTTACTTATCAAAAGATGGATTCCGAACAAAATCGAACCGGATTGAGTTCGATTGTGTCCGATTGTGTTCGATTGGTTCGATTGGTTCGAAAATCGAACTCACAGCAAAATAGATGTTCGATTTTTTTCGACTATACCCAATCGAACGATTGGTGTTCGATTGGGTTCGATTGATTTTTGGTTCGATTTTGTTCGATTGGATACGCCGGGATTACAGCTGTCCTTACAGCAGAATCACTAACCAGTCAAACGTAATTTCGTGACGCATCTAACTAAGAAATGGAACAAACAAAATCATACAAAACAATCCCCTCTGAAGCCCATTCTCTCATATTCCTCGCAAGCACAACGGATTGAAATTGGATTTTGTGACTTTTCTACATCAAGATTTTTTCCATGGACATCTAGTAAGAGGCGTGACTTGTCAACAAAATTAAGTCTCTAGTGTTTTAAACCGGAAGAGAATGGCCAACCTTCAAAGTCACGTTTTGCATCATCGGTACTCAGCTTGCCTGATCATGACTAGTGACATCATGCTTGACGAATGTGGCAAACCCGTATCCAGACAAATAAACTGATAGGAAATGACAACGCGCGTGCCGAAAATGTACGGTGGGTTAAATTCCGGGCGAGGGGGGTGCTTATGATTGGAGGGAGTTTTGCGCTTCAAAAAATGGTTCGGCTTATATTTGGAAGGGATTTTGCGTCAGAAAAATGCTGTGACAGTAGGAATGTGGGTACAAGGTGGAGGTGCAAATGCTATTTATATGTTCCCGAGAAATGAAAGCTCAGTATAAGGAATGCAATACGACGGGAAAAAATGACCATACAATCGAACTTCAAAACTGTCCTGTTCAATACAATGTAATTTGCTTGTTTGTTTTTGTATGGCACCCTGTTGTGGTAAATAAGTCCCTTGCTGTTGTTGCAGTTGTTGTTGTTGTACGTAAAGTATGGTGTGGCACTAATTTTTTGCGGGTTCTATTTTGGGCGATTTTTGCGTTCCCGTAAAAGAAGTTACCTCAAAAATTTACTCCACTGACTGTCGAAATTATATACAAACATCACCTTTTTTATGTTATTTTAAAATCGTTTTGGTACGTGCCCATTTACTTAAAACGTCTCTTTCGATGAAACCGTAGAAACACCAAGTGGTAATACCATAGTTATTGCTGATCCATTGCCAGAGCAACGAGTGATACCAGGGCAAGATGAAATCATAATAGGGTTACACTGATACTGATGAAAGTGTTTTGCATCTGTATGTTCTTTCACCTGTATTTCGATTGCACGCACTCAAACAAAAAACAAAAATGTTACAATTGCAGTTTAACGCGACTTCCTTAAAATCGCCAAAAATAATCCCCAGCGAGAAAAACCAGTCTTTCACAATCGCAAAAATTAGTTGCCGCAAAACACAAAAAATCGCCCATCCTCAAAATTAAACTCCCGCAAAAATTTAGTGCTACACGGTACTCAGATTGGTAGCTACGTAGGTAGAATAATACAGAAGTTCGTGTGGGCACTCAAGTATAAGCGGAGGATATTATGCAGTAATCGTTCGTGGTATGAGAACTAAACATTAGTCTAATGGGGGGGGGGGGGATTATTATCGGAGGGCTTTTCGCAAATGAGATTTGGGGGGCTTATATTTGGGAGGGCTTATAGTTTTTCTTGGGGGGGGGGGCTTATTATCGGAATTATACGGTATGTTTTGTTAGTCATCATTTAGCTACACTGCAAAATTTCTCAACTTTCTAAGCAGGCACTTATTTAGGTAGGAGTGGTTTTATTATTCCGGCCCACATTTCTTGTTCCTAAATCCTTTTGTGCTAATTCCTTTAGGCAAATCCTGTGTGGACTATTAATCCACCCCTAAACCTTACTTGGTTTAGAACTGTGTTTACATTTTCCTGAATTCTCTTAAAAATTGACTGCCACAATATGGGTACCTTTTTTCAGTAAGTTAGATTGGTTTAGTTGGTTAGTTTTCAGCAACAACACCAGGCTCTCAAGTCAAGCACTAGCCTACTGTAATATTTAGTTCTTATTAACCGAGCGGGAGGTCTGTATGGGAGAATCTTGACCGAGGTCGCCAGTACAGACCGAACGCAGTGAGGTCTGTACCAGCGACCGAGGTCAAGATTCTTCCATACAGACCGACCTAGCTCGGTTAATAAGAAGTTTATTATATGGCCAAACAAGAAATCAAAAGGACAAAAAATAAACATTTATTTTTTTCCCAGCGCGGGCTCAAGCATTTAGCTGGCTTACTTCTGTCACTAGTCTCCAGTCCAAACGGGACAAAAGTCCAGCTTTGTACAAACTTCGCCAATGAACGAAGACAAAATAACCGTTCTTTTTCATATGGGCTCAATGAAAAAGCTTGTGGTTAAACAACAATTTATGGAAAGTGACCAAAGGTGCAACGAATTTTAATCGATCGATCAGCGATCAGTTCTCATTTAGCCTTGCGATCTTCGACTGATCACCACTAAAAACGTTGCTGTTGAATGTGCAGCCTTCGAACTTGTCAATATGCGCTCCGGCAAAAATTGCCTGAGGCTGGATTTGTTGGACTGTGAAGACATTTTGATGTGTTGTAGTGGAAGCACTGACTTGGTTTTCTTCGGACTGAGCGGATGTACGTGGCCCACGATTCAAGACAGGAGACATTTATCGCTGTCGCTTCAGAGATGCTGAATGTGGCTGTCGAGGGTTTTCAAATTTTTATCACCGCTAAGCTGTGCAACGAATTTTGGCTGAACGTCTGCTTCGAGGAGTCGTCCAGCACTGGTCCTCCTAACGGAGTGATTAGAAACCTTCTTCTTGTTTGTGTCATCGAGTTTGGCTTAATGTATACACGGTTCGTACTCGGTGTCATCTTGTTTTGCGAAAGGAGATGAAAAATTTGGACAAAAGAAGGACGAGCTCTTTGGCAGGTATGTTTACAATAGCTCTAGACTCTTTCATTAATCACAAAATTTCGTCCATGCGTTTAAGTCGCTCTTAGTTTTGTATTGAGTGTTTCTGGATTTCTGTGCTTGCAAAAGCTTCTCAATTTCGACTTCATCTTCGCGCGTAGCTTCCTCGGCTGAACTCAAATTTGCCAACGTTTGCTCATTCTCTTTACTTGCTAAATTTCCTCGCTGTGACTGGTTCTTCCATTTAGTATTACTAACAGGAACAAGCCAATTTGTTTGTACTTTTTTGTTTGTAACTTTTTGAGGGCAAATGTTAGAACAACATCGGTCTAGATGCCGGTCTAGATGGGAAAATCTAGACCGCGGTCAATATCGATTTTAGCCAATCAAATTCTTCTATTTGGTTGCTTCCAGTCCTTTTGAGACACGGCCATATAATAAAGCCTGCGAATACTGCCGCCCTTCATTGCTCCTGGCCGCTAGGGACGATGGGAGGCGGCTGTATTCGCAGGCTAACCGTAGTACGGAGTAATTTTAATTTTCAGTGGACAAAAACCTTGTACCAGAATAATTTAAAGCATATCGCATTCTTTTTGACATTTTTGAGAGCTACGGATGCAATTTGTTATCTGTAATAACCCCAAAGACAATTTCTTATGGGAGCCCGAGAAAATAAATTTCAAATTTCACAAAATGAAATCTTACGCATAAAAATTTACCTATTTTACCTGTGTTTACATAATTCCTGTGAAATTTGAAATTTAATTTCATGGGCTCCCATAAGAAATTGTCTTTGGTGTTATTACAGATAACTAATTACGTCTATAGCTCTTAAAAAGTGTAAAAAAGAATGCGATATACTTTAAATTATTCTGGTACAAAGTTTTTGTCCACTGATTACTCAATTTCCTGATGGATTCCGTCTTAAATTCTCAATAACGCGTTTTACCCGTTCCAGTATTTTATTTATTTATTTATTTATTTATTTATTTATTTCAAATAAACTTGTAAATGTTCCGCTCGTATCTCGATCCCACGACCTTCAGGTTACCAATGCAATATATCAGCCTCTGGCTGCCTTCTTTTAACCTGCGTGAACAAATAAAGTTTTAATTTTTTTTTTTATTTTTTTTAATGGATATTTTTTTCATTGCTGCAATATGTAATGTATTTGACAGTGTCTACGGATGATTTTAATAAAGAATCGAAACAATGATATCCGCAATTATTTTTCCTCTGCAGGCTATAAACATTACGCACGTTTTTCGCAAGGACCTGTTCACATGTTAAGAGCCATTTTCTGAGAATATCGAGAATCGAAAGACACTCACAAAAAATCGAAATTTTTTTTATTTTGCCAAAACATCCCTTTGGGTAAGCTAATTCGAGAAAAAATAATCCAAAGTTCCAACGAGTTATTTAACGGACGAAAATTTAAAAAGTTCGAAAAATGCATAAAATGGCGGTTTTAGGTCTCTAAACGGCTCAAATTCTCACTCAACTTTAGGAAGCCGGTGAGAGCGTAAAAAAGATTCTTTTAAAACAAAACAAACCACGAACATTATTTAACCTTTCTACTTTAAAACTGTCCTATAAATTTGCCAATGTTTGGTTTCGAACATTTTCAAGCGGCGTTTTTATCGAGCCGCTCTTAACCTTGTTTATCACAAGGTAAAACGAAGGCCAACTTCGGCCGCTTAAAACGGCATCTGGTATGTATCGTTCAATGATTAAGACTACACAGAAAGAAAGCTCTGTCACTGCACTTTTCAACAGGAAAGTTACAGCTTTGGGAATCAAATACTTCCCCGTCAGTAAATTTTTACTGTTTAGTGATCTGAGCGGGTAGAATTATATGCAAATAACAGATTTAATTCCTGGAATACTGCTAACAATTACAAAGGTCGTTTAAGATAGGCTCACCATTAGTTACAAATGCACGCACAATGTTTTTTCTGATCTTTGAAAGAAAGTTCTGCTTTCTTGAGTCTTGCTGAGTCTTATTATGTTAAAACAAAGCAGATTTTTAACGGCATTTCAACAAAACAGGAATCCACTCATTCAACTTAACCAAGATAACATCGAAAATACAGCGAAACGACGTACTATGTCGCCTACCTTACCAACCGAAAACGCAACAATACAACAGAAAAACATTCCAAACTGTAAACAAACGAATTTTCAGTTTCCTGATTGAGCGAAGATATTTTAAACTCATCGCCTAGAGGAATACACGGAAAGACAGGTGACCTCTGCACTGACCCGCAAGTGTCACACCACACTAACAGAGACGGTCACGTATTCGATTTCTGTTATGTGATTTGAGATAAAGAAAAGAAAAAAAAACTTGCAACAGATAGCTAGTACTTTGTTGGATTACATGCTAGCACAAGCTCCACAAAGGAGTTTTTACGGTCACGACTCTCTCTATTAAGCGCGGTAATTTCGCAATGTACGTGTTGTTCTAATTTTACTACTAATTTAATTACAGCTCATGAAATAAAATAAATATTGCAGTAAGTTACATTCACAGTGTGTAAGTACTGATATATGGCGTTGTGTAGTTTTTCCACTCTTCTGGAGAGGGTTACTGCCTGTGGATTAAGCAGTTGTTACCCAGGCCACGTTGAAGGTGTTTCCCTAAAAGAATGCACAAGACACATCTCGCGGCATCTTGAATTGCACGGACTAAGTGCAGATAAAGCGGTTGACAGTGAATTCAAGTTGTTGTTAGCCCGAGCAGGTAATGTTATTGCATTTTGTTCTAGAATTACTGTGTTCCATAATTTTGGCCACAGATACTTCATAGCACTCGGCGTCCCTTAATCTAGGTTCTGCAGAGTCGCGCTACTCCTGTGCCCTCCGGCTCCCGGGGGATGGGGGGGGGGGAAAGGGTCTTTTGACCAATGTTTGGGTGTAGGGGTGACGCTGCGGGCTTGACACCCTGGCCCTGTTTGGGACAGAAACACGGAAAGGAATGTCGATCGTACTGACTATACCCGGTTGGGGAAGATGCGCATAAAATAATTCACCATGTTTAGGGACAGAGACCAAAACCATATCCATATCCTGTCCAGCAGCACACCCCAGTATAGACCACATTAGGCAGTAACCCTCCCTTCCGGGGGGGGGGAAGAGTGCCGTGCTTAGCCTTAACTCGCTCAGCTTTGGCACAATATTCATCGACGATAGCACGATGTGATTATTGAACCTTCCCTGATGTAATCTTCCTTGGCAGCAGTTTGAGCGAGCGAGATGCGGAAGCCACGCGGACCCATGTGAGAACTCGCCCACATGATACCCTCTTATGAGGTTGGAAGCCTAGAGTTCAAAGTATGTTTATCTCTGGTTTTTGGTTATTTAGGCATTTTTTCAGTAGAAAAGTCTAAGCTTTCAACCCCATGATGCAAAAACCAAAAAAGGGCTAGCTAAAATGGCAAAACGAGAAAAGGTATCATGTGGGCGAGTTCTCGCATGGGCCTGCGTGGCTTCCGCGTCTCGCTCGCTCGAACTGCCACCAAGGAAGATTGCATTGAAGTTCAATTTTCGGCGTCTGAAATTACATCGTGCTATCGTCATGCTAAACACGGCACCACCACCCCCTCCCCCCGCCCGGGAAGGGAGGGTTACTCCCTTATGTGGACTATACTGGGGTTTGCTGCTAGACAGGATACGGTTTTTGGTCTCTGTCCCTATACCCGTCTTCCCCAACCGGGTATGAGTCAGTACGATCGACATTCCATTTCGTTTTTCTGTCCTAAACAGGGCCGGGGTGTCAAACCCGCAGCGTCACCCCTACACCCAAACATTGGTCAAAATAAAAATAAATAAATACACTTTCTTTCAGTAGGGTACATAATTACAGTCAAACTGTAGTCTCCCTTATGGCTCTACGTCCAGGTCAAATTGGAATTTGGAAATGTTGGTTTTTATGGAGGGCGGAAAACCGGAGTACCCGGAGAAAAGCCCTCGGAGCAAGGACGAGAACTTACAACAAACTCAACCCACATATGACACTGGGACCGGGAATCGAAGCGGGCCACATTGGTGGAAGGCGACTGCTCCTACCACTGCCACTGCTCCTACCACTGCGCCATCCCTGCCACCCCCACTCCCCCGGGCGCCCGTGGGCACGGGAGTGGCGCGACTCTGCAGAACCTAGATTAAGGGACGCCGAGTGCTATGAAGTATCTGTGACCAAAATTATGGAACACAGTAATTCTAGAACAAAATGCAATAACATTACCTGCTCGGGCTAACAACAACTTGAATTCACTGTCAACCGCTTTATCTGCAGTTAGTCCGTGCAATTGAAGATGCCGCGAGATGTGTCTTGTGCATTCTTTTAGGGAAACAACTTCAACGTGGCCTGGGTAACAACTGCTTAATCCACAGGCAGTAACCCTCTCCAGAAGAGTGGAAAAACTACACAACGCCATATATCAGTACTTACACACTGTGAATGTAACTTACTGCAATATTTATTTTATTTCATGAGCTGTAATTAAATTAGTAGTAAGATTACAACAGCACGTACGTTGCGAAATTACCGCGCTTAATAGAGAGAGTCGTGACCGTAAAAACTCCTTTGTGGAGCTTGTGCTATCATGTAATCCAACAAAGTACTAGCTATCTGTTGCAAGTTTTTTTTTCTTTTTAACTTTCACCAAGTTTTTATCTCAAATCACATAACAGAAATCGAATACGTGACCGTCTCTATTACTGTGGTGTGACACTTGCGGGTCAGTGCAGAGGTCACCTGTCTGTCTTTCCGTGTATTCCTCTAGGCGATGAGTTTAAAATATCTTCGTTCAATCAGGAAACTGAAAATTCGTTTGTTTACAGTTTGGAATGTTTTTCTGTTGTATTGTTGCGTTTTCGGTTGGCAAGGTAGGCGGCATAGTACGTCGTTTCTCTGTGTTTTCGATGTTATTTTGGTTAAGTTGAATGAGTGGATTCCTGTTTTGTTGAAATGCCGTTAAAAATCTGCTTTGTTTTAACATAATAAGACTCAGCAAGACTCAAGAAAGCAGAACTTTCCTTCAAAGATCAGAAAAAACATTGTGCGTGCATTTGTAACTAATGGCGAGCCTATCTTAAACGACCTTTGTAATTGTTAGCAGTATTCCAGGAATTAAATCTGTTATTTGCATATAATTCTACCCGCTCAGATCACTAAACAGTACAAAATTACTGACGGGGAAGTATTTGATTCCCAAAGCTGTAACTTTCCTGTTGAAAAGTACAATGACAGAGCTTTCTTTCTGTGTAGTCTTAATCATTGAACGATACATACCAGATGCCGTTTTAAGCGGCCGAAGTTGGCCTTCGTTTTACCTTGTGATAAACAAGGTTAAAAGCGGCTCGATAAAAACGCCGCTTGAAAATGTTCGAAACCAAACATTGGCAAATTTATTAGACAGTTTTAAAGTAGAAAGGTTAAATAATGTTCGTGGTTTGTTTTGTTTTAAAAGAATCTTTTTTACGCTCTCACCGGCTTCCTAAAGTTGAGTGAGAATTTGAGCCGTTTAGAGACCCTAAAACCGCCATTTTATGCATTTTTCGAACTTTTTAAATTTTCGTCCGTCAAATAACTCGTTGGAACTTTGGATTATTTTTTCTCGAATTAGCTTACCCTAAGGGATGTTTTGGCAAAATAAAAAAAATTTCGATTTTTTGTGAGTGTCTTTCGGTTCTCGATATTCTCAGAAAATGGCTCTTAAGATCAAGTGGTCTTTATCCAACCGCTTTATCCTAGCGTGGCATTGTAGCCGAGATGGAAAGGGCAGTGGACTGCTAGATTCGAATCGATCACACCTAAACCACTGATTTTTTTTCCAGTGTGCCATGACTTTTTCAACTGAAGTTGCAATACATCGTTTATTTGGCATTGCCTGTGACAATATACTACTATAGTAAAAGGAAGTTAGAGCTTTTGTAAGCTTATTCATTCTACGTCGCTTTTTGTGACTCGTTTTTCGCTCGTAGAGTTGCTGATATTTATTATACCGTCAGCGAGATTGCAGATTCATTATTCTGAATATTGAAAACCAAAATATCCCTTTTTCATTTTATATTTGTACACCTTTTCATTGATTATGTATGTTCTATTATTTTGTAATTCAAATAAGTTATGATCATGTGCAAAAAGAGTAATTGCCTTCGACTGGCCTCAAAAGGCTCTGGTCACGATATGCCCAGTAAACTACGCAATTCAGAAGGACCCTTGTGTACGTACACCGAAAACAAAAAATGACCAACGAAACCTATCCTTCACATCCAAACTACGACTTTTATCTGTGGGAAATCGATGATCCCATATTCTGGCTGGTTTTGGCCGTCACAGGGTTCATCTTAGCCACTGTTATTATCATTGGAAATCCATTTCTGCTCTTCACAACTTATAAGGTTCCACGAAAATCGCTTCGTTCTCCGCCATCTTTCCTGATCGCCAATTTAAGCGCGTCTGATTTACTACTGGGATTGTTCAGTGTTTTTTCCGTGGCTTTACACTTTATAACGGCTTTATAACGGCGTACATATGCCCTTTGTAAGAGTTTTTACGGCCGCTGTTCACACTGTTTCTATTACATACATGCCTTTCGTTGGAGTTTTTAAGGACACTGTTTACATTGTTACTCATTTTTGTTCGTCAGCAGCTATTCAATAATAGCTATGTCTATAAGTTGTTATGTGGCCATCAATAAGCCAATGGACTATAAAAACATAATTACAAAGAGAAGAATCAAGATTTATATCGTTGTACTGTGGGTGATATCTATATCGACGAGTTTTCTTCCCGCTACTAGCGTATCCGAGAAAACGTACACGATGATTTATCTTCACACTTACATTTCGCTGGCCACCATCTTGTTGACTTTAGTTTACGTAAAGGTGTTTCGCGCACTCGAGAGACGCAAGCGTGAGCCTCAACTAACGGAAGTGATTTTCTTACAAACAGCGCGCACGTCCTCGAGAGGGAACGAAAGATGACAATTGCGATCATTATGATCTTGGGCTTGTCTTACATCTCGTACGTACCACTTTACCTCGTTCTTCATCTGCGCATCTTCTGCACGTCGTGCTACCAATCAACGACTTTCCACAAGATCGGAGTAGTGTTGTCTCGATTTTGGTACATAAATTCGGCGATCAATCCTTTTGTGTACGCTTGGAGACTTCCAAAGTATTGTCAGATATTTATTGGCTGCTGGAAAACGTGTCTTGTAAAATTCAGAGTTACTCCTTATCAGGCACCACTCTCAAGCCAAAACCAAACTGGTAAGGAGCGCCACGAAGGAATTTTGCAGAGGCCTGAACAAATTAGAGAGAGCGTTCACAATGCACAAGAAGACTCCTTTGAAACCCATTTTTGAGGTGGTGCCAAAGATGGCACAAGTAGACCTACTGCAAACCAGTTCTTATTGTCTGTGTGTGCCCCTCTTGCGGTCTTTGAGCGGTAATTCTTGAAAGAGAAAGCCATGCTATCTGGTAATGCTGTAGCTTCTTCAGATTTCCAAGCCCACCAATTTTGGAATGAGCTCCAAAATGAGACAGTCGAAGGGCAGCGAAAAGCATGTCAACAATGGAATGCCTCGGCTATAAAGCATTGATCAAGGACATGCATCTCAGCTGGTTAATTATGTCGACTCCTAAGGGGTTTGCTTTAGTTGCAAGGATGCTTTGAATAACCTTGAACTGAAACAATGTTATTTTTATATCTTTCTTGGCATGAAAAAGGAATTCAACTTTATGAATGTTTTTTTTTTTTTTACTTTCTGTGGTCGGGGAAACAAAAACATTTTTTAACAACGCACTGTTAACGGCTTGTTTTTTTTGGGGGGGGGGGGGGGATTTCGTGTACTTGTTTTTTGCCAATGCAGATAGCAGAGGAGACTTTTTAAATTCAAATTTTCATGTGGACAAAAAGAGCTTATCAACCCAAAATAAAGAATGAATGGTGTTTTAATATGGAGTTGATCGCTAATTAAATAGGAGGAACCGTAATTAAAGGATGTTAGCATAGGAGGAACCGCAATTAAATAGGAGGAACCGCAAGAACAACAACAATGTTTAGGGAGGAAGCTCCACTCACTAAGGTGATTTATAGGTGGCTCGTGCCGTAAACTAACTGCAAATAAACGGTAATTAATACGAAGGAAACCACGGTTCTCTCCTGAGGCCCGGAGAGTGTGTGTCCTTTTTATTGCGAAATAGTAGATATAAAGTAGCTCATTATGCTAGGAAAAGCTTTCTTTCTAAAAGATTTCTTTTATTTTTAGAAGAAAAAATTATCATACAGCAAGAAATAGCTAATGGAAACAATACAATTTAAAACTAGAACAAGATTTATTTATTTATTTATTTAACTTCGGCAACATACAGGATAAGAATAAGAAGAAATGGTAAATAAAATAAGAAGAAATGGTAAAAAAAAAATAAGAAAAATAAAAGAAAGAAAATTTTAAAATATCGAATTATATTTTGTTACTAAAATTGTCTAGTTTTTTCTATGGAACCTTCTAGAACTTTCTCTAGAACTCTCCAGAACATTATGAAATGTTTAGTCGTTCAAATAATTACATAATCTCTTCAAATACTAAGCAATAATGTAATGTTACTAAAGATCGATTTCTTAGAAGTTTCGAGAACTTGTTATGATATGTATATAAGTAAGAGAATGTCAGTCCACTTAAGCAGTTTTGAAGAGCCGTTTTCAGCCGTTGTCTTTGCTTGTTTTGCAACAACGCGGGTCATCATGCGATTTCGAGCCAAAAACACGGGATTCAGCACAGGGTTATATCCAGTGTAGGCCACTTCATATTGGTGACCCTGTGGTGCGGACGGACGGACGGACACGTGACTATTACGTCACTACCAAAATTTCTTGGCTTGATAGTTTACCAAATTTGCTTACCAATGGTGCTCCGCTATTGCGCAGCGATCCTCGAACTTGGACTTTTTGGGACAAGCGTGCTCATGAGCACGGCTTGAATCAATTCCCTCATGTTAACATGATGATTCTTGGAATATGGTAGAGAAAACACGTTTTTTGTGATGCCGTGCGAAAGATAACAAGTGTTTGGAAATCGTGCACGTTGGCTGCTTTAGGAAACTTACGTAACGGTGGAGCGTGAATGTACTCACATAACTCGCGTGCTGCACGCCAGCTAAGCGAACTGGAACTTGATATAGAGGACTGCACATGAATTACAGCACTTGATGTTGTAGACTACGAGCAGTCTCTCTTTCCGCTCAGGGAACAAGCGAGCGAGCGCGAATTGTTACGTGACGCGCGCGAAAATCGCCTGCCACTTTGATACGTGAGTGTAGCTACACTCACACATCACTGCGGCAGGCGATTATGCGGCTCGCTACACTCGGCTTAAAGGGCCAGTCTCATGGAAATTTTCCTATCTCCTTTGTCACAATTTTGATTAATTTATATCAAGTACCTTGCTCAAACATGAATTGTTTTTAGACCACCAAGAGGGCAATATTAAATGAATTTTCAAAACAAAAACAAGCCAAAATTAGTTTTCAGTAGACATTTTAGCTAAAACACAAGGGCAGAAACTTGAAAAATTCTGCCAGAAGTTTTCAAGTCAGACGCCATTTCCATCCTGGCCATCCCTATCCAGACATACTTATTATAGTTTCCATGTACTGCAATACCCATTTTAATACTACTGGACTATCATTTTTAGGCTTCCATAGATAAAAATATGTCTTTTGGCTTTTCACAGTGATGCTAAAAATTGATGAGACTGCCCCTTTAACACGCGCGTCACGTAACAATGCGGGAAGGCTATTTTCGTGCGCGCTCGCTTGTTTGTTTCGTTCGACTATCCCTGAGCGGAAAGATAGACTGCTCGTAGTCTATTGATGCCGCATGTACGTTTAACTGCAAACGCAATTTAACACCTCAAAGTATGAAGTACTCCGTGTCTCCCGTGCTCGCACCCAGATTCCTTTCACCTATGTATTGAACGGTTGGCACTCACATTTCAAAAGATCTGAAGTGGAATAAACACATTGATGTAATCACGGCTAAAGCTAATCGCTCCCTCGGCTTCCTGAAAAGAAATCTTAAAGTGTCGTCTTGTTCATTACGTGAGAAGGCATATATGGGCTTTGTGCGTCCCCAGCTTGAATACGGCTCTACAATATGGGACCCAAGACCAGGTGTTGAAAATAAAGGTGCCTATAAGGTCGAGATGGTTCAACGGCGTGCCACTAGGTGGACATTGAACTGAGATACCACAACACTTCTAGTGCCACCGACATGCTAGAAAATCTGGGCTGGAGAACACTGGAGCAGAGGAGAGTTGACGCGCAGCTTGCACTCCTTTTCAAGATCTACAACGGACTCATACCAGTTGACGCCAGAAAGTACCTCAGACATCCAACTCGAAGATCCCGGCACTCACACACCTACAGCTTCATTCCTTTATCTACTAGTACCTCCTCTCACCGTCTTTCATTCTACCCTAGAACAATCGCTCAGTAGATCAGTTTGCCTCAGTCTTTCTTTGAGAACACCTTTAACTAAATTTAAACAGTCTGTTTCCTCATTCAATCACAGTCCTGTAAACTAGATATGTACTTTATATTTTTTCGTAATATTTAGCTGACCCCACGCCATCAATCTTCGGCTTCGAAGGGTAGGCGTTACCGGTAAATAATAAATAGTAAATAATAATGTAGCAATAATTTTGGACTTTCCCTTTGTTGTTAGTCTGAGAAGACAACTAAGTAGCTCATTAAGGCGTCCTCCTCAGTCTTAGCGATCTCAATTACAGCTGCCATTACAGCAGAATCACTAACCAGTCAAACGTAATTTCGTAACGCATACAACTAAGAAATGGGACAAACAAAAAAAATCTCATTCTCGCATGTTCCCCACAAGCACAATGGATTGAAATGGAATTTTGTGGCTTTTCTACATCAAGATCTTTTTCCATGGACAAATATTTTGGATTTAGTAGGAGGCGGGACTTGTAACAAAATTAATTCTGTAATGTTTGAAACCAGAAGAGAATAGCCGATCTTGAAAGTCACGTCTTGCGTCATTGGTACTACTTTCTTCACTTCTTGCGTGACTAGTGACCATCCAACTTTTCTTGACCATGTGTCCAAACCATTAAAATGTCATCAATGTACCTGAGCCAAAGATGTGGTTTCTCGGCGAAGCATTGGTTGGGAGGACGTCTATTTCCTTGAGTATGTTGAGACGATGAGTGGTGTTCTTTACGTAGGATGGGAGTGACTGTACCAAGGGATTAAGATGGAAACTAGCGAACTCAGATAATCACTCAGTGGGGTGACCGTTTGCTGAAACTATGGGCCGTCCTGGCTTTCCAGCTTTGTGAATTTTTGGTAAAATGCAAAATCGGCGACCTTTAGGGTCTTAAGGGAGTAGGTAGTGGTAGGTATCTTTGTCTATCGACGTCATCGGAATAGAGTCTGTTAAGGTAAAAACGTACTCTTTTGGTAATGCTTTCAGTGGGATCTTCATGGACTTTCTCATAAAACTTGTTTGTTTAGTTTTCTGAAGCATTCGTTTAGATAGTCTTGCCTGTTCATTACCACCGTGCCAGAGCCTTTATCGGCAGGTTTGACAACGATATCTGTCCGTCGTTGTAATTTCTTGAGAGCTTGTCGTTCTCTTCGGGTTACTTGTCACGGACACGCGTCGGCTTGGCGTTCATAATGTCACATTCAATACTATTAATGTAGATGTTGAGAAGAGGCTCACGGTCTGGTGGAGGACACCAAGTACTTTTGAGGCAGAAGGGATTGGGTTTTAGATTGCAAGTTCTGTCTTCATTGTAAAAATATTTTAATCGCAGGTGTCTAGAGAAATCCGTGATGTCAGCTTTTCCTTGTGCCCTGTCGATGTCTATAGGCGTGGGACAGAAAGTTAGGCCTCTAGACAGGAGAAATATTTCATCGTCAGTTATTTGAACATTTGAAAGATTGATAACGGTGGTCAAGACGAATGGGAGCTTTCTTTCTTCAAAAAGAATTAGATCTTTGCAATCGTCTTGTTTTACTGCGTTTAGGTGTTGTTGTATTGTTTTCCAGCGACCTTAGGTCAGGGACATTATGATCAGATTGATCTCTTTGCTCAGGATATGTGTAAATGTAAATGTAAATAGTTTGTTGATAATGAAACCCCGTGATGGTCGTGTCGACTTCTTGAATATATATATAAAGGGGAAAATCCGGTTATTTATTTTTTTTATTTATTTCCAATAAACTTGTAAATGTTCCGCTCCTGCGTCGATCCCACGACCTTCAGGTCTCTGATGCTGTACTTATTTGATTTTTTTTTTCAGTGATGCTATAAGTCAGGTATTTGACATTGCCTAGGGATTGTTTTGATAAAGAGTCGAAAACACTATGAACATTACGCACATTTCTCGCAAGAAACTGTTCACATGTTATAATTACGATCAAATGGTCTTCATCCACGCGCTTTATCCTAATGTGGGATTGTAGCTCAGATGGTAGGGCAGTGGAATGGTACGTTCATCTCAACTAAACCATTGAATTTTTTTTTTCAGTGTGCCGTGACTTTTTCAGAGTTCCAATATATCATTTAGTTGATACTGCCTGTAATTAAATAATAGAACAAGGAAGACAGAGCTTGTATATATAAGAACTTATTCATTCTACGGTACTGAACGTCTTTTTATGACTCGTTTTTCATTCGTAGAGTTTCTGATATTTATTATTCCGTCAGCGAGATTGTAGGTTCATTATCCTGAATGTTGAAAACCAAAATATTCCTTTTTCATGAAACAAGACGAGGTTTCTTTGATCTAAAGCTTGTGGTTTACTTAAACTTTGGATCCTGAGAAAGAAACCTTGTTTTCTTTTGACTCATTATGACAGGATCAAGCAACAATTTTTTCACTAATATTGGTTTTTCATTTTATATTTGTACACCTTTTACATTGATTGTTTATTTCCTGTTCTTGTTTTACCCCGACCTGTTTTTTTGCAATGCAAATAAGTGATGATTATTTGCGAAAAGGGTAATTGCCTTCGACTGGACTCAAAAAGCTCGAAGGACCTCTACGTATGACAGTAAAAGCAAAAAATGACCAACCAAACCGGCCCTTCAGTTCCAATCTACGATTTGTATTTGTCGGTAATCGATGATCCCATATTCTGGCTGATTATGGCAGCCACAGGTTTCATCTTAGCTACCGTTATTATCATCGGAAATTCATTTCTGCTCTTCACAACTTATAAGGATCCACGAAAATCGTTTCGTTCTCCGCCATCTTTGTTGATCGCCAATTTAAGCGCGTCTGATTTGCTACTGGGGTTGTTCAGTGCTTTTCTCGTGGCCTTGAGGGACGTATATCGTTACAAATACATACATATGGCCGTAGTTGGAGTTTTTAGGGACACTGTTTACATTGTTACTAATGCAACTTTGTGTGTTAGCGGCTATTCAATAATAGCTATGTCTCTAAGTTGTTATGTGGCAATCAATAAGCCAATTGACTATAAGAACATAATTACGAAGAGAAGAGTCAAGATTTATATCGCTTTATTGTGGGTGACATCTATATCGACGAGTTTTCTTCCCTATACGAACGTATCCGAGAAAACGTACACGATGATTTATCTTCACATTGGCGCTTCGTTGCCCGCCATCTTGTTAACTGTAATCTACGTGAAAGTGTTTCGCGCTCTCACCAGACGCAAGCGTGACCTTCAACTGAACGGAAATGACCCAATTAGAAACAGCGCACACGTCCTTGAGCGGGAACGAAAGATGACAATCACGATCATTATAATCTTGGGCTTGTTTTACACCTCGTACGTACCTCATTACATCATTCTTCATTTGCGCCTCTTCTGCACATCTTGCTACCAATCAACAACTTTCCGTGTGATCGGTGAAGTGTTGTCAAGATTTTGGTACATAAATTCAGCGATCAATCCTTTTGTCTACGCTTGGAGAGTTCCAAAGTATCGCCAGGCTTTCATTGACTGCTGGAAAATGTGTATTGTTAAATTCAGAGTAACTCCTTATCAGGCACCACATTCAAGCCAAAACCAAACTGGTAGGGAGCGCCATGAAGGAATTTTGCAGAGTCCTGAACAAATTAGAGAGAGCCTTCACAATGCACAAGAAGACTCCTTTGAAACGCATCTTTGAGATGGTACCAAGGACGGCACAAGTAGGCTGCTGCAAACCAGTTCATATAAGACATATTGTTTGCATGTGCCCCTCTTGCGGTCTTCGAGCGGTAATTCTTGAAAAAGGAAGTCATGCTATTTGGTAATGCGATAGCTTCTTCAGATTTGCAAGCCCACCAGTTTTGGAATGGGCTTCAAAATGAGACAGTCGAAGGGCACAGGCATGCCATTTTTCACGTTTTTTACGCTCGGTAAAGTACAGACGACATACATCACAGTCGCTTAATTATCTTGACTCTTAAAAGGTTGCTTTAGTTGTAAGGATGTTATGAATAGCCTTGAACTGAAACAATGTTATTTTTATATCGGTTTTGACGTGAATATAGAATTCATAAACCTTATGAATGTTTTATGGGTAAAACATGTCTTACGATTTCACTTCTGTGGTCGGGGAATAGAATAGTATGCATGTTTTACTCCTTTTTTGCAAAGAGTACATTAACAGTGATGACGTCATAGGCTATTGTCTTTATCTCATCAATATAATGCGGGGGAATCTCGCTAAAGCAGGATCTGGTTTGTTAACCGGTTTGACAGGTTTGTCAATGATGTCACGTTCTGTTTTTAATCTATGGCGGTCATGGTTGGTATAGGTGCATGATGTCATAGCTTTTCTTTATGAAACTCGAAACAAGCTGTGTATTGGAAAGAAATAAAACTTCAGTGTTCGCAATTTGATCTGAGTCAGTATGGGGTTGTCTCCCTTTCAGGTAACATGGGTCTAACGCCCTCTTTGCTTCAAACCCGGATCAGCTCCACACCGCGTTTTTGCCAAAAATGCAAATATTCCTGCCGGTGAAATAGATTTATAGGCGAAGAAAGTTTGCGCTTTTCCGGGTTCTAATCTTTACAAGATAAGAGCACTTCATTCTGAGGTTTTTTTCGGAAATTTATTAGGGGAGGTTATTGCTTTTCTTCCGATTTGCAGACATGTGAGAGCAACTAGGATTGACCGTGGAGGAGTGGGGGAGTTATTTCACTTTCGCGTTCCCACTCTTCTTCAGATTGGAGAGTAGTTTTATATGTGAGCACCAACCTTTGTAGTAGTCACATTGAAGTGATGGGTCGGTCAGTTTCGTCACTCATCAGTGGCTGGGATTCGAACGAATTTTTAACCGCATTCGCTGTGTATTAGTTTGTTGCGGTCGTCAGGTCATCGTACAAAACTGAGTTTTGCGATGGAGAAAACTCTCGCCAGCATTTATCTCGACCCAGGTCATCCCGCAAGTTACATTGGTTTGGATGCCTGTTTACCGAGCGGTCAAAGAGGAAGGAAATATAACCCTTCCCGCATACAAGTCCAAGATTGGTTGAGTCAACAAGACGTCTGTACGCTTCAGAAGCCTGCCTGTGGACATTACAAAGCTCAATTAAAAGCGCTTCTGGTGGACGTTATACAATAAGGGATTTAAATACGTTACTCACACATTTCTTGTACCTAAATCCTTTTGTGTGGGAGTAGTAAGCAACAAGTTCCTTTAGGTAAATCCTGTGTGGGCTATTAATCCACTGCCCTATCCTAGCTTGGTTTAAAATTCTGTTTACACTGATTTCCTGAATTCTATATGATCTATTACAAATTGACTGCCACAATATGGCTACCTTTGCTCAATAAGTTTAACTGGTTCAGTTCGTTAGTTTTCGGCAACAACGGCAAGCTCTCAAGTCAAGCCGCACAAGTTTACAGTAGTACGGATGTTAAATCCTCAATAACGCGTTTCTACCCGTTCCAAATTTTTTAAATTTGTTTATTTATTTATTTGTTTATTTATTTATATACATATTTCCAATTAAGTTGTAAATATTCTGCTCGTACGATTCCACGACTTTCAGGTTACCAATGCAGTATATTATTAAATTTGATTTTTTTTTCAGTGTTACATTATATCATTTTTCTGATATTGCCTGATTATGATACTATTATGGTACAAGGAAGTTAAAGCTTACATAAGCTTAATATTCATGCTACAGTAAAACGCCTTTTTGTGACTCGTTTTTTAGAGTTGCACGATATTCGTTATTCCGTCAGCGACTCCGTAGGTTCATTATTCTGATTGTTGAAAATCAAAACGTTCCTTTTTAATCTCGTTGTTGCTATTTGTAGCAACAAAAGAGATTATGTGAACACATAGCCACATTCATGTCGTTTCCGGAGGACGTCGTGCAGATTCCATGTTGTTCGGTATACCCAAGGGATTAACTTCGCTGTGTTTTCGGGCCTTGTCGAAGATTTTTTCCTTATTTTTAGGCGCTGATGTATCAGATAGCTAGGGTAATGGGGTTCCCGCTGATTAGAGTGATAATTCGGGTCGTTTATCAATGATTTCACGCTCCCTAGTATTAATATGGTGCAGTAACGTTTAAGAGAAATAGCGTTAGATAGCGTTCATGAGCGTTAGTTATGCTTCTGTTGATTGTGAACTGAGCATACACAGTCGATAAGAACAGTCGATTTCCGGTTTTTGCTGATGTGGCTGAATATTCTGTGTTGAAAATTCAATTCACCTTTTGTGGCTTCTGTCAATTGGCGATTGTTGTTCAAGAGATACATAAAAAAAGGATTGAGAAAGATGGAATATTCAGTTTGTCACGAGCGTGGGACAAAGAAAAAATCTGAGTCCCCGACGGGAATCGAACCTATGACCTCCCGTACACCGGTCGGGCGCTCTAACCACTGAGGATTGTTTTAACAAGAGAAAACAGGAATCACGAATGGAATAATTTGTTCTATTTTAAAAGTCCAGAGATCAGAGAAGGCATTTTAGCGATTTTAATATTCTACTTTGATGTCACTAATGTTGACAGTGGTAATGATCAAAGATTGGCCACAGAAGAATAACGTCATGGCATTTGGAGTGCTAAAGGCAGTGTCCTTGATGACACAGTCAAGAGAGTCACCTTAGAATGTGCTCAACGCAAGTAGTTTTACTTGAGTCTTTGCTCACCCTGCTAAAAACGGTACAGTATAATTATAATTATATAAATATATTTAATTTTTGATTGTGTGATTTCTTATGAAAATAATGAATGGGTTATTAGAGCTGCGTTTAGCTGGTCGTACATACGTCGAATGAAATCTGTGCTCCATTGACTCTTGCGGTTGTTTCGTAACAGGATTCTACTGTTATTTACATCGGTCATCAGTACAGGCTAAATTCATAACTTATCTCGGCTATGCTTCTTGAAAATGTAGAGCAGGTGACAGGTTCAAACTTAAGAGTAAGTAACAACGAAGGGGAAGATGCTTTCAATTATCAGCCCGACAAGAAATACCAGCAATGAAAAACCTGAAGATTTATATGTGAAATATTCGCGAGAAGAGAGACCGATAAGAGAAAGAAAGCTATAGAATCGGATCAAACTCCATTGTTGATTAACGATTAACGGAGAGAAACATATTCGGGTGGAATAAAATACAAAACTCTCCTTGCAGAATTTAACCAACAACCACGAGGTCTCCCTGTCCGTGGGACGGTTACTTCTTTTATATTTGTACGGCCTTTTTAATTGATTATTAATGT
The DNA here is from genome assembly GCA_964017195.1 of Siderastrea radians. Taxonomy (NCBI): domain Eukaryota; kingdom Metazoa; phylum Cnidaria; class Anthozoa; order Scleractinia; family Rhizangiidae; genus Siderastrea; species Siderastrea radians. The sequence goes on along the minus strand of OZ024887.1, from coordinate 73,357,938 downwards.
TCTATTCCTTTTGACTCCGATCTATTATTTTGTAATGCAAATAAGTTATGATTATTTGCCAAAAGAGTAATTGCCTTCTACTAAATTCAAAAAGCTTTAGCCAACGATATACGAAGTAAACTACGCAACGTAAAAGGACCCCCGTGTATGTACAGCGAAACCAAAAAATGACTAACCAAACCGACCTTCAGATCCAAACTACGGTTTTCTTCTGTCGGTAATCACTTGATCCCATATTCTGGCTGGTTTTGGCTGTCTCAACTGCGAAGTAGGGACGTCTGCCGCGATGATCAGTCAAAACTCTTCAGATCCAAACTACAAGCTTTACCTGTGGGCAATTGATGATCCCATATTCTGGTTGGTTTTGGCCGTCACAGGGTTCATCTTAGCCACTGTTATTATCATTGGAAATTCATTTCTGCTCTTCACAACTTATAAGGATCCAAGAAAATCTCTTCGTTCTCCGCCATCTTTCCTGATCGCTAATTTAAGCGCGTCGGATTTACTAGTGGGGTTGTTCAGTGTTTTTTTCCTGGCTTTGAGAGACGTATATCGTTATAAAGATGAACACATGCCTTTCTTTGGGGTTTTTCAGGCCGCTGTTTACATTGTTTCTAACACAACTTTGTTCGTCAGCAGCTATTCAATAATAGCTATGTCTATAAGTTGTTATGTGGCCATCAATAAGCCCATGGACTATAAAAACATAATTACGAAAAGAAGAATCAAGATTTATATCGCTGTATTGTGGGTGATATCTATATCAATGAGTTTTCTTCCCTATACGAGCGTATCCGAGAAAACCTACACGATGATTTCTCTTCACACTCACACTACGTTGCCCGCTATCTTGTTGACTGTAATCTACGTGAAAGTGTTTCGCGCTCTCGCGAGACGCAAGCGTGAGCTTCAACTAAATGGAAGTGAAATTCTCGCGAACAGAGCGCACGTCCTCGAGCGGGAACGAAAGATGACAATTACGATCATCATAGTCTTGGCCATGTTTTACATCTCGTACGTACCCCTTTACATCGTTCTTCATTTGCGCCTCTTCTGCACATCTTGCTACCAATCAACAACTTTCCGTGTGATCGGTGAAGTGTTGTCAAGATTTTGGTACATAAATTCAGCGATCAATCCTTTTGTCTACGCTTGGAGAGTTCCAAAGTATCGCCAGGCTTTCATTGACTGCTGGAAAATGTGTATTGTTAAATTCAGAGTAACTCCTTATCAGGCACCACATTCAAGCCAAAACCAAACTGGCAGGGAGCGTCATGAAGGAATTTTGTGGAGGCCTGAACAATTTAGAGAGAACGTTCACAATGTACAGCCACAAAAACTCTCCTTTGAAACGCATCTTTGAGATGGTACCAATGACGGCACAAGTAGACTACTACAAACCAGTTCACATTGTTTAGGTGTGCCTCTCTTTAGTGCGGTCTATTCTGGAAACAGTACTACTACTACTACTACTACTACTACTACTACTACTAATGAAAAATAATAATAATAATAATAATAATAATAATAATAATAATAATACTTTTTTTAACAGGGAGCCCACGTCACAAATATTGAAGTCACGCTATTTGGTAATGTAATAGCTTCTTCAGATTTGCTAGCTCACCAATTTTAGAATGAGCTCCAAAATGAGACCGTCGAAGGGCAGCGTAAAAAACTTGTGAACAATGGCATGCCTGTCTGTAAAGCATTGAGGACGTGCATCACTGCTCTTAATTATTTAACAATGTATTGTAGACGGTTTTTGTGGAAATTTCGTCTTTTTGTTTTTTGCCAACTGAAGATCGCTGAGCAGACTTAAAAATGCAAATTTCCATGGGGACGGTGGCGGCTTATCAACCCAAAATAAAGAATGAATGGAGTTTTAAATTGAAATTGGTGAAAAAATCGATGAAAAGGGAGGAAACTACCAGTCATTTTGAAGCAGATCACCGACTTATATAAATATATATCTTTCTTGAACCAGCTTTCGTTATTATTTCAGTTCCTGCGTTGAGAGGGTTTCGTTATTCATTGCGAAATATTACATATACAGCAGCTGCTTATATGATAAATCGCTCTGTTTTGACAGTTTTCTTGAATTTTACAAGAAGAAATTAACATACAGCGACACTAGCTATTGTATTAAAGCAATACCATTTCAAGCTTTAACAAGACATGCTAATATCCGATATAACCTCTCTTGTAATTGCGTGTAATTGTAATGTGCAAATACTAGCAAGTAAACTCATTCAGTTTAATGACTCTACATGTACTGGAGATAAAATACAATCTAGTGATGAGATGAGTGGGACCGAAACTAGACTAAAGGCTGGCGAGCGCTCCGCGCCTTGGGAGTTAGGCAGTTAGCGCGTTTCTCTGTTCGCGCGCTTCCCTCGGTCGAGAACTTTGATAGAAGTCAGTAATAACATTCATTTACAAATTTAATATCCTAAATTTTAAACTTTTCGTTCCTTTTTCTTTCGGAAATAAAATTGTTTTAGCTTATTTCGGACGTTTTTCATTATCCATAAAACTCCTCTAAAAAGAATGAAACTCAGCCGTTTTATCGCCGGCAAATGAGCTATTTGTGAACGTATCTTTGTGTATGAACACACTCACAGCAAAACTGAAAGCAGTATTTAGCCATTCAAGCAAAAACGATTTTTATCTACATGTAAGAAAGGAGATTACAAATAGTTATTTTAGATCGCAGGTATTAGGTTGCGTGAAAGTTTAAGCTAAGAATATGTAATTTCGGTCGTTTTCGGCAGCGTTTCAGTGAAAAAAATCTCAGTTTGAAAAGTCTGGACATTTTAGTGTTCAGACGCTTCGTTCGTATGGATGTTCACATTCTCGGACCTTTAGTTTTGTCCAAAATTTGAGCATCCGCAATGGAAGTAGGATCAAGTAGTCATATAGATTGTAAGGCGTCGCATTATCCAATTTGCAAACATTAGAGTGAATTCGTATAACCCGTTTCTTATATGCTAATGAGGCGCATAACATTCTAATGACCGGATTGGATACGCACGAACGATTCACGGTTGAATTGCGTTTCCTGTGGGTACCTGTTTTCAGCATACGCCAAAGAAAATAAGCATTAAAAAAATTATTAATTCATTAAAAAAGATACCGAGTATATATAACTTTAGAAAAATAATACTTGGTACACTAGGTTTCAAGTTGTCATTTCAAAAAGGATGCTACAAACTCCACAAGGCAGCTCGCTTTACATCCCTGTATCACACGACTTTCGACATTTTGAACATACAATAGTGAACTAAATTTCAGTTCAACGCTTCTCTCGCGAAACCCATATGCATCTCTGCGTTAATTTAAAAGGCTGACTTTCTGACGCCTGTGGCAGAGAAATACTCTTGCCGGTACTTTCTCACGCTGGTATGCAAAACAGTAGAAGAAAAGAATAGCTCGTCAGTAAAGGTTGATTTCCACTGTTGCGTAAATTTTACTTGCGTACGGGCGTGAATTTAACTGGCTTTACGTGCGTAAATAAAATTAGAGACGATGTATGAGCGGCTTACGTAAACGTAAAAAGTTGGTTTACGTACGCCGCTCTTACATCGTCTCTAATTTTGTTTAAGCACGTAAAGCCAGTTAAATTCACGCCCGTACGCACGTAAAATTTACGCAACAGCGGAAATCAACGCTTGTTAGTTTGAAATGTTCACTTAGTAATTTGAATCAATGGTCAGTTTTATTTGTGCGTGCTCAGTTTCTTTATTGCTCTTCTCATTAGCATTTAGTGATTCTCATTAGCAAAACGGGTTATACGAATTCACTCTATTGTGAAATCGGATCATCCAGTACACGGTGCATAATTACGATAAATTACCATAACTGTACGACATTATTTATTACTATAATTATAATGCAGCAAGTTCATAACTACTGGAGCTTAAAGTACTGAAGTTTGAAACAATCAGCCTCAAAAAGGGGTCGTGGTCACTTTAATGTCAGGGGAAGCCGGCTTACGGGAGGTTCCCACTTTAGTAATTTAGCTGAGAAATTTTGGTATATTGAAAAACTTCGCACAGGGTATTTCGACTCCGCAAGCTAGAGCCAGAGCCGTGTGAATAAAAGCAATGGAGCGAAAATGTCGTTATGATGGCTAGTTGATTTCAGCAAGTTATTTTAGTCAGAGGTAACTCATCGGGAAACGCAGTTTTTTTTTCTTCATGATCAAGAAAGTATGAGAAGCGCTCGCGCAGTCAGTGACTAAGTCCACATTTTGCCATTCGCCTCTCAATTAATGAAGTCTGAATGATAATTAATGTTTTGGTGTGTTTTGTTTTGAATTTTTCAGCTTATTTTATCACCTGGTCGTGTACCGATTGAGTGCACGGTGGGCTGTTTATTGGAAATTCGGAAAGAGATCCCAAGAAGGCGCCAGAATCTTGTTTGGTTTGCGTGGCTCAAATTCATTTTTTCCCTAGGTACCATTTCTGGCAAGTATTTACGTTTTCAGCATAGCTTATTTGGCTTCCACTGTAAAAGATTCCTTAATAATTCCGAGTAGTGATCATTTCAGATTTCAAAACAGAATGGCGATCGACGTCGTGATTCGAGCGACAAGTTTTCAAGCACTACACAAAATGTCCTAATAAAATTAACCTTTTTATCAAATGAAAACACCATTCCCCACACACTACCGGAGAACTTGTTTCTTCTTTTGTTTCTTCTCTTTGTCCAATCATGACGTCCGGCGATTCAGGGTCGTGTCGATAAATAAGGTATGGATTACAAGAAAATCACTAAAAAACGTCACCCTTGAAACTGAGGCCTCGGCAGGGGGATTTTCGTGTTTTGTGGTAAGAACTGTATTTACTTCTGAGTACCTTGTTCATAACATGAAAAGCAGCAAGTATCTGGTAACGGAAATCCTTTCGTGGCCATTTTACGTTGGACTTCAACGTCAACTTCCCAATTGTATTTCAGTGAAATTCTAACTTCATTGGACTGGCCCACGGGTAGCAGTTGCTAATCTAGGCGGGTCAGTCATACATCAGTTGGAAAGAGTCAACAACGACAACAACAGCATTTAATTTACATTCCCAATTAAAAATGGTATTGCACATTCATTTCTTAATGTGAAAGCTTAGTAAATGAAGTAATCTAATTGTTTACAAATGAAAGCATCAATGGAATATTGTTATTTACTAATAATATCGTCCAATCAGTAAAGATTTTCTAATCGTATCAAATCTGTTGCAAGGTAAAAGGAAGTGTACTTTGTTTTCGACTTCGGTTGAGCTGCAATTTTGACAAATTCTCAGATCCTCAGGGAGTTTAGGGGTTGAATGTCTTCCAATTTCAATTCTTAGGTTATGATTACCTGCCGTAAGTTTTGCTTCTGCCCATGGATGTTTCTGGTTTGTAAGTTCTAGTGGTTTAGAGGTAGTTACATCTGTTGTTATTTTTTTAAAGAAGAAATTAAGGGATAAAAGAAAAGAAATTAGGAAAAATCAGAATGACAAATAGGCAAAACAAGTTAAGAAAGCAGAGGAAGAAAAGTGAGACTATTTGAGAATTTGTAGTTACACCTAGTTTGTTTAGATATAGATCTAGTTGTAAGGGTCAATATCTTACTTTATTATGAAGGATTTTAGCCGCAGTTTTATTATTTATTTCCTTTTAATTTTAATTAGTGTCCCCCATTAACTGTACAGCTAAATACCTCGTCCGAAGTAAAGTTGTTGTTAATATAGTTATTTCTTTCTCCAAAATAGTTTGAGATGTCTCGCATTTGAGATGTCTTGCATGTCTTGTAAAATCTGCAATCTTCTTTTAAAAAGTCTGGAAACGAAAATAACCGAACATAAAAAGAAATTCTCGAAAAGAATGAATCAATGCGGTTTTACTGTTTCTGTCTTGTAATGATGGTCTGGCGGAACGGAATGCATGGGAGGTCTTGAGCGTTGACAGCTTATAACACCTCGAAGGAATACCTTTATAATCACGCAAGACACAAAATTTGCCATAACTTAACGAGGTAACGACAATTTGGAATTTTCTTATTTTTTAAACAAAATACCGAGTAATGAGCAATCTGCAGCTGCAATTTTCACCTTTCTCAACAAAAGATCCCAAAATTTGTAAGGATTACCGTTAAGTACAATTTCATTTGATTGTACATCCTGTTTTGATAAACGATCAAATTCAACTTCCTTTGTTCAAGAGACAAACTAAACACAATTTACAATCGGCAAATAAAATGATCTCGATTTACACGGAAGATGAAGCTATTCATTTCCGCCGGCTCCTCGGAATATCAAGAATGTTTTTTTTAAAAAGACAGAAGGACACGACGGGGGGTTATGGTTGTCAAGTGTAAATCCTATTTTTGGTTTTGTTCTAATGCATGCGAAGTGTAGGTGCAATATGAGTCGATAAGAATTTTAATCTTGATATTTGGCTCGTAGATTGAAGTGTTATTCGAAACTATACGTGGTCTGATTGAACTTCCGCAGTCACGGATCAGGCAAGGCTCAGTGAAGTCTACACAAGTCTTCAACAATGACTGCGCTAAATTCTTCTGATCCAAACTTCGATTTTTATTTGTCAATAATCGACGACAAAGCTTATTGGTTGAGTTTAGCTGTTGCTGGATTTATTTTAGCCCTTGTTATTGTCACGGCTAACTTTGCTTTGCTCTTCACGACATACAAGGATCCTCGAAAGTCGCTTCGTTCTGCGCCATGTTTGCTGATCGCCAATTTAAGCGCGTCTGATTTGCTACTGGGTTTCTTCAACGTTTTCCTTGTGGCTGTGAGAGACGTATATCGTTATAAACAAGTTCATATGCCTTCCGCTGGAGTATTTAGGGCAATTATGTACACTGTTTTTACTACGACTTTGTTTGTCAGCAGTAATTCAATAATAGCGATGTCTATAACTTGTTATGTGGCCATCAATAAGCCAATGGACTATAAAAACATAATTACAAAGAGAAGAATCAAGATTTATATCGCAGTACTATGGGTGATATCCATAGCGACTTGCATCCTTCCTGTAACGAGCGTATCCGAGAAAACATACACGATGATTTATCTTCACACTCACGCTTCGTTGCCCGCCATCTTGTTGACTGTAATCTACGTGAAAGTGTTCCGCGCACTTGCGAGACGCACACGCGAGCTTCAAGCTAGTGATTACAACTCCATAGCAAACAACGCACTGCAACGAGAACGAAATATGGCATTTGTGATTATTATAATACTTTCTTTGTATTACATCTCATACGTTCCCCAATACATTACTCTTCATCTCCTATACTTTTGCAAATCCTGTGAAGAATCGTTGAGTTTCCACAAGATTGATGTAGCGCTGTCTAGATTTTTATACATAAATTCAGCGATTAATCCTTTTGTCTACGCCTGGAGAGTTCCAAAGTATCGCCAGGCTTTCACTGACTGCTGGAAGATGTGTCGTTGTAAACTGATCGTGTCTCGTCATCATGGGTCATTTTCGCTTTCAAGCCAAAAACAAGTTTCTAGGGAGCGCCATGGGACGTTTTTGGAGAGCAGGAGCAGAACACAAAGCGAACCCAGTGATCTAACCAGCGTTTTATAACCTTTTCAAGGAAAATATATTTAATGTTATTGTGTAAAGTATTATAAACAACACATTTGGAAATTGTTGCTCAATTGACTCAAACGTTTTTACTGGGAAGCTCTTTACTTCTATTCAAGGTTCCGTACGAAGAGTCAGTAATCACGGTTAAGGTTGAAACTGAATGCATTTCTACTAGTGATATATATTGAGCAGCAATGGTTTGGCTGCTACTTCATTAAGGAAATTTTTTAAACAAGATTAAACATCCACTTAATTATGCTTTAAAAAAATTCCAAAACCAATTTTCAATTTTCAAGGTTTTCTGATATTGAATTTATTTCTGTATGAAAATATAGTTTAATTCACGAGGCAGCTGGTAAAAAATAAAAGACTTTTAATGAAGAAAACACAACTTAGCAAAAAAGAATTGTGGATTCTAACCGAGTTAGGGATTGAACACGACAACACAATATGAAGTGTTTTTCTGTGTAACATACCGTTCCCTTCGGAATATTGTGTTGTCCTGTTGCCAGAACTTACCTAACCACATTCTACCTAAAAACTGTCTTTATTAACCTTAGATTAATATATCACCAAGTAATAATTTAATGACAATATTGTTAGTTATGAGGTTCGCCTGGTTGTCAACTATCATCATTACTTCGTGACGCAACAACTTGGGGGAAACCAAGGAACATGGATCATTTGTCGCCGATCAATTTGCTCAGAGTTCTACTTTTAAATCAGTACAGAAAACTGGAACTGTACCAAGGGTTGATTTTAGCAGATTACGTACATTGATGGCTAAAAATCGCTGTATATGCCGATTTGAAAACAAATTTGGAAACTAATTTAACCAGCCGTCGACTAGTATTGGTCGTTTTCAGTGTTCTGTTTAATCACAGAGAGATGTTTTGAACACCCCTCTGTAACAGACCCAGTGGAACCCGACCCAGTGGATTTTTTTCCCCTACCCAGTGGAAATTTAGTCTCCCCACTACCCAGCGAATATTTTTTTTTTACCCAGCCGTTTTTATGCTTCCCCAGTGATTGTACCTTACATACCCAGCGTATTTTTGCAAACAAACAAAAAATAAAAATAATTTAAATACAACAATAGCCCGTTTATATTAAAAAAAACAAACAAACAAAATAAATCTGGGAGGAGTAAAAACTGCGGGATATATTTGAACCAGGGTGGGAAAAGCGTTCTCCCGCCTTTTCCGCCCTGATTTGAACCACGTGACACTCAACTCGGTCGTAGGACTGGTGCCGATCGAACAACATGGCGGAATCTACTGGCACTTCTTCCAGCAGTGGAACCGAAAGCGATTCGTCCTCTTCGGACTCTGATATTGATGATTTTCGCACGGGAAGTCGACATGGAAAGCGAAGCAAATATGTACGGGAGGTGGAAAATAAGAAGACGAAATTCAGCAGAAGTAAAACGCGTAAAACCTACCGGCGCAAGTCTGGAAGGAAGGATCGCCACGCTTCCAAAGGTGATGAGAAAAATGAGCCAGTTTATACTGCTCTTGTGAGAAAAGACAGTAGTGACAGCTTCATTCCATTTATGTTTTCATTGAAGTCAGTTAATGCATTTGATTTATTTAAGACGAAAGTGTTAAATGCTTGCTCGACTTCTCGAACGAATGCACAGCTTTACTACAATCACAGCGAATGCAAAGTCACTTTGAATTCAGCGACATGGGAATCGTTTGTCTTTTTTCTGAAGAGTCGCCAAGATTGTACAGTAACATTGCAAGTTGAAACCGTCTCTAGTGCTGCCAGTGCCGCCTTGCAAACACGTGGTTTGTTTTCTTCTCAGCTACCCGGTCCATCAACAGTGTCAAATGCTCCACAGCAGAATGTCAAAAATGTGCTGGACATGATAATAGAAAAGGACTGGAGCGGCGTGTTCATCCAAGGGCTCCCAAAGAAGTCTAGAGAAGATGCAATGCGGGAACTAATTCGACGTAACTTGAAGGAAACATGGTGCAAAACTTGCTCAGTTTCTCACTCTACCAAAGCTGTTGTAGCACCATGTCCAGAAGGACAACAGCTTGCTGGCCAAGTGAGAAAACTACTCACATCATGCGAACTGAGAAGGTTTTTTGATAAAAGAGCTGCTGTAAGGAAGGTGTTTGGATCTGCTGATCTATTACTTAACCCATTGTGTGTTCAATGCCCAATCTGTGCTGCTGTTGTGGCACTTGGACACTTGAATGATATTATGATAAAGAATGATCATTTCTGGAAGCATATAAAGAGCAGTCATGTGGATAACCCAGTGACATCACGCTACAGAGGTAAGTACATTTACAGTAGCTTATGTATGATACAGTTGTGATGATATAATAATCCACTGAACATGTTATTGACCACATCTTTTCAATGTATTTTCTTTGATGAAATACTGTGTGTTTTGCTTATATGTAGTGTTATTATTCCACTATTGCACCATTTTTCCATATTAGGGCAAAAGAACGCGCAAAATGTGCCACGTTGTTACACAGTAGAACAGGGCAAAAATACGGGCAACAAACTTACGGAATACTGGCCCAAGCAAACTGGAAAAATAAGTGTAATAATAAATCCCTTATTCGATGGTTTAACATATAATACAAGTGGACATTTTGCTCATTGCTAATATTTTACCTCGCCCCTACGGGGCTCGGAAAAATACTACGCAACTCACAAAATATCTGCACGAATAAGATGTATTTATTAGCCAGGAAACTTCAATATAAATAACCCAAATATGAGCACAGTATTTCTGAATTTTAGATGTTCATTGAATTACATAATAGTTTTTATATGATACTTTGTCCCCAAACTGTAAGCAGTAACCAATTAAAAAAAAAGAAGCAAGCCTAACTCATTACTTATGGGAGATGTCTGTGCAAGAGGTTAAAAAATACAGAGCACTTCAGGGATAGGGTCTAGCAGCCACACCTTCTAATCTTTGTTTAGACTAAAACTTTGAAATTTTATTATTGACACACAACATTACAAGTTAAATAACTGTAAAATTGTTTCTATGTTTCTATCTTTCATGGTAGCTGCAGCAGATGTGCTTCTGAGGAGACATGAGCAATACTTGTCCTCCAACAAAGAATGCCTTACCCCTGCTGTTGAAGTGTGTCAAGGGGGTAAAGCCCATGGTTTTCAAGAGGTGACTGTTTCAGGTATAGATGTTTAGTATTTAAGGCTCTAAATTTCAACCAACTTAAAGTATACTAAAACATTTCAATAACACAGCAACTGAAATACAAAAAAACTGTAAAGAAGAAAAGGCTGGGAAAAATTGATGAAGATTGAAAGGGCTTGCAAAATAGGTTTTTTGCAATACTTGTTGGACTGAACAATGTTCAAAGGGAGCTTGTTTCTTTCATATATTTCATCATGATGCCCAGGTGACATTTTTGTTTGAAATATAGCAATGTTTTTAATGTTGAGATCAACAGGAGAAATATTTTCACTAACTTTTAGTTCAAAGTGTTTATTTTGAAAACCTAGATTAAATGTATTAAACCGGTTACTGGTCATTCAGTCATGACATGGTCCCTTTGAGTAATCACATAGAGAATTAAAAAGGGATTATTTACTTTATCATGCATTAGCTTATAAATAAAAAAAAATAACAAAAAATTAGAAAGGCATCTTTACCTCAGAAGGTTCTGCTTTTCCCTTTCTGACATGTTTCATAAATGAATCATGTGATGACGTGTCTATGGGAGTAGTCTGATACGAGCCATTATCATGTTACAAATTTTCCTCACTTCATTTTCATTACATTTAAACTGCAGGTCCTTTTTTGGATACCTATGATATTGCAAGACTAGAATTTTTATTGTTTAAAACCTTCAAAGGAAATATAACTTTACATATTTCCCTAAGAAAGAGAGCATTTAAGCACCAAACGTGGAATCAATATGATTAATCCAAGCTCCCAAATTAATTGTGAATTTGTTGTTTAATGAATTATTGTATTTGTTTATTTCACAGGAGTGAGAATATCCCCCTTTAACTTTAACAAGAGTACTTTAACTGGTCTTCCAAACATCAAAGAATGTGAAGACGAGGATTGCAAAACAGGTCAGACATTTGAAAATGACAGCACCTATAGTCCTTCAATGTTAACAGTTTCACATGTGATCACCCAGGAATTTGCCTTTACACAGAATTATCTAAATAATAAATTTTCATTCATCCCTCTAAAGAAAATTACAGATCATAGTAATAATGTATGGTCATAATTTTCAAAGGCACATTTTTTTTCATTTACAGTACATGGAATACGAGAATGTACACTTCAAGAGTTCAGTGCATTTGCCCGAAGTCAGTATCCTCACTTTGATCTTCTGGAATCAAACTGGATGCTCCATGTCCGACAAAATGCAGTGTTAGAAATTTTGGACCCAGAAGATGTTAATCAGAATGGACTTTTAAGTAAGCCATCTACTTAAATTCAGCCATTGTAAAATTTCTTAATGGTAAAGAAAATTGCATCAGTTGATGCTGCTGTGGTTTTGTTTATTCTGAACAAACAAAGGAACAAACATGAACAGTGCTATGTGATGAAAAACTTTTACTTTGCATCTTCATCAAACATTTACCTGATTAAATGTGATTACTGGGAGTGCTTGTATATATGCATTTAAACCAAATTTTAGACTGCTGAACATAAATTGGTTGATTTGTGGAGGAAATTACTTTCCAGTAAATGCACTGTAAGTTGTTGTGTTTTTTTATATTCATGCCAATGCATTTTCTCAGTTGATTTAAGAAAAATTTTGTTGAACTTTACCCAGTTTGTTTGGCGTTGTTGTTTTGTTATCCATTATATTGCAGGACTGGAATAACTATTGTTTTAAACCTTCAGTTTTTCAGTCGTTCCAGAAACAAGCAATCAGATCTTTGTGTAGATTATCCGTGTTATCCAAATATTACATTCATTACTTACCAGTTGATCAAGAAAATGTCACGTTGGTGTGGGTTGCAATAAATTTTATTTGAAAATAATTTCTAACAGGTGGGATTTATATTTATTTGTTTTTATAGTCATTATCACAAAACTGAAACAAAGGGAAATAAACCTACACCATAAAAAGAGAAATCAGTTTTTCGGTAGACATAAACACAAATTCTGATAAACTCTTCTAAGCATTCAGTGTTTCTACGAAAGATTCCAGTGTTACAGTCTCTGCCGATTTCCTTTGTTTCCTCACGAAGTATCCAACGTAAACCGATAAAAAACGGGCAGCAGTCAGTCTGTATCTGCCTGTAGAGACCTTCTCATGCATTATACCGACATTATGCTTTTAATTTGTCCTTTCAGTAAATCCGGAAGATATTCACCCAACATTTGTACGAATGAACGAGCTCTATCAGCAGAACGTTATAAAGGAGAGTCATTGCCATTTTCAAGAAATAGACCTCTTTAGTTCGTTTTATGGTGGAATATCAAGTGACCCCATAAGAGGGATAAGAAATCTGCATCAGTTGTTTCCGGCAGCAGTTTTGCAACAAGAGCTTATAAGGGAATCTGTCTCTGGTCGCCAGGCTTATAATATTTACTTGGGAAAGCACAACGTAGGACAAAACGTGAAAATAACACAAGGCCCAATTCCTTTACCCAAACCAAACACTGTTAATCACTTTGGCCTTTCTAACTCTAGCTGGTACAAAAAAGCCTGTGTTCCCCTCATTTTCAGTGGGGTCATTGTAAATTTCATTGAAATTGCACTTGAAATTTTTCAAAGAATATCAAAGATGGTTCTTCGTTGCGATCAGTCCGTGGTTGTCTTTACTACAGTTGTACTTGACCAGAAAGCAATCTCGCCTGGTGCCTGCTTATACCAAGAGAGTTTATTTGGAATTTCACCTGCAATAACAGTTGAAGATGCAGAGAACATTTCGAAGGATGGGTATAAGAAAATGCTGGAGAATTTAATTCAGATGTTCAAAGGTGGCCACTTAAGTTGGATCAAGCAAGGGGAAGTCTTCTTGCTACATCTCTTGGATGACATGGTAGCGTTTCCCATCGCAATATACCATTTGGAGAAGTCTGGGGACTACAACGATGTGAAGAGTCGTGTCACAGAAGTTTTGAAATACGTCTCAGCCTGTACGGCTTGTTTGGAATCGGCAAAAAGAAGCGGGCTGGCTCCTGTTTGCAATGCCTTTTGCAAGGATTGCTTTTTAAATAAAGCGATATGTCATATTCACGTTGGAATTTATGATACCTGGAACTGCGACGAGCGACCCTGTGAATCCTGCATTGGGAGAATTAGAACAGGGGAGGACATCACATGCACTCGAGCACGCATACTTCTTTCAATATCTGACCAAGAGTCCGCATACGAGAAGTTTGGGAAGGAGATATCGACCTCAGTTGAATCATTTCGAGATGGTGACGGCCCTCTGCAATTCCCTTTCTACCACATCCATGACATCGGCCACCAGGTTAAAAATGCTCAAGCTTCTTTGGAGAGGGGTACGCATTTTGATGGTCGTCACTCATATGACTCAACAGATTTATCTTTGCTTCTATCCTCGGCAAAAGATGATGTTGTGGAAAGAATGTTGAAAGGGGTATCACACAAAGCCATATCCCAGTTAGACAAACACTCTGATGAGCAGAGCTTGCAAAGAGTTAGTGAGTCAGTGATCAATGCTTGTGGAGAAGTTGAGAAACTGGTAAGGACTGACATTCCAGAACTTCGTAGGCCTTGGTTTGCCGAAGATCACTCGGGCATCTCCTCTCCATTGTTTCTGGTGATATCAAAGGCAGGTGTTGTATACTACACTGACGATTCCAATCAGTCCCTATCGTGTTACAGACAGACACCATTGCCACGAAAGTTGATCCCGATATCGAAAGGAAGTGCACAGGTGAATGATCAAGGAGTTCCAGATGACGATGTCCCTTTCGCACCAGAGAGTGTTCCCTCAGAGAAAGGAAAATGGGTTTCTATTTCTGGCTTGGCTTTGACTAACGGCGAACAGGATTTACTTGTTTGTGACTCAAAGCTGTGCTCAATAAGGATCGTGAAAAACGTTGCACGAATTGTTCGCCATCCATCATACAAGACGTCTGTAAGCACCTTAAAAGTACTTGGCCAGAGTCAGCAATTTCAGCCATTTAGTATTCGCAGCGGTCTTCCAAATAAAGAACAAGTGTTGGTGACCAATCCTGTTGCAGGCAAGATTTATCTCTGTGCTCTCTCTGATGATTACACTTCAATTACAATATGCCGCACTATCGAGAGTCCCGAATTAAGCCACCCAATAGATTGCCTCTACTTTGCGGATAATGTAATTGTTGTAACAGACTGCTTATCCACTGACGAACTGAGTGGAGAAGTAAAGGTTGTCATAATCGAAGACAGTGGCGTGAAAGAAGCTTTCAAGTTTGGTGCTGCACATGGTGTTGCATTTCCTTTCGGGCTCTGTGAAATGGATGGAGAGATCTACTTCTCTGACCACCTAAAGCATTGTATTTTCAAGATCAATTTTTCAGAGCAGTCGGCTGCTGTGATTCTAGGGCACCTCAATGATCCTGATCAAACTGATGGACCTAGCAACTCCGCCAAACTGTGTTTTCCCGCTGGTGTAGCGGCGCGGGGCGCATGTTTGTACGTAGCAGAGCACCCGTCAGAATTCCAAGGTGCTATCCGAATGGCATCTTCTTTAAAAGGCCTTGTCCAGTTTCAGTCTACATGGCACGATATTGCTGAATCAATGGGATTAGTGTCAGAAAGAGCTCGTTCATCTGATCCACTTCACGCTTCCTCTGTAAGGAACAAGACATTGGTCGATTCACTTCCAGATATCATCACGGCAGCTGACAAGTTAAAAAGTATTATCACAGACATACGAACTTACACCGGTGCTGTTTCACTTGATATAACCAATGGATCTATGGCTTCACGTACAGCAGAAGGATTTTACGTAACTCTTGTGAATGGTGTACAGTATCTGTCAGACTATTTCAAGTACACCGGAAAGGAGAATCTTCTGAACGAAATCAAAGTTAAGACTCTTGGCACGCGCATGATTGAGGGATTCTATGGCCATGTGACTGAGAAGAACCCAGGAAATAACCCAACTGTTCTACAGTTTTCCAAACGTGTCGCCACTGAGGCTTTTCACTTCGTCATCCCTGCTGTCACTTCAGATAACACCATGTGTCAAAACGTCAGTGTCAGGAGAACAAGAGATGAGGTGTCCTCCACTTACACGTATGCTGCTGTAGGCTCTGACGACAACGAGACCTCTTCGGACGCAATGTGGGCGATGTTCCAACAGAGACATGAACATTGCTTTACTACTGAAGACTTAAGGAAAGTTAAGACCAACTTGGAAAATGGTAAGGACATTGACCCAGCTTTGTTAAGAAAGCAGTTGTACATTGGGAGGATGGCGTTTTGTCGGGGGTATGTGAGCATGCTTGGATGTAAAGGAAACTTGACTGATGACCAAAAGGCGAAGCTTAGGGGTATTCACATGGCTACCAAGTCCAGACCCATGAAAACTTTAAGAGATTTCCAGAAGAGGAAGTATGGAACACCACCGACAATTATTGGCCAGCATGCAACCAGGCGCCCCTTAAATGCGACACCCATACAGGATTCCATATTCACACCCTCAACGACTCCACAAGAAGATGCTGTCGCTGTAGCCGCCGTGCATGATCAGGATGATGTTTCTAGTTATGTCAACAGTAACGCTTTCGAAGTGGGAGAGGTAGTAGCCTTTCGTGGAACTGACGGGTTGCCTTTCAATTTGTTGAGAGTAACCCATAATGTATCTCTAAGAAGTCTTGGCCCTCGATCCAAAGTCCGCGGGGACTTTCTTGTTGAAACTGCACGAGATGATGTCAACATTTGCTATTCCCTAGATCTCAACTGGAAGAATGCTTCCATGAGATATGCGCATGTGCTGCGTGATGGAAACGACGGGGTAGTGACCTTGTTCTTGGAGGAGGTTGTCACAGTGACGGAAACTAAATTCTTGATGACAACAGAAACATACGGCGAAATTCTGGAGATAGCAGAGCAATTTGAAGATTCCATCAAGCGGGCATTGCAATCAGATGAATCACATGAAGACGTGTGCGAGGAAAGATCCACGGCGGGCACAGAAACATGTACAGAAGTTGCTGAACCTTCAGAAAGTGATCATGAGGCACAAGAGACCGTGGTATATCAAGATCGTAGGCAAAGAAGAGGCAGAGGGAACAGATATCAAGACATCATTGCTTGTTTACGATGAGTTTGATGGCCGTTCTCTGACCTTTGCATGTCTCAAGAAGGTTAGTGATCCCACATTGATTCTTGCTGTAACTTTGCTAACTTAGGTTACACTTTTTGTGCGATAATCCTCTTTAATTCCTCCCTGGACCAAGACAGTTCCTTCAATTTAGCCGCTATAAAGAAGCCACTTGCGGGGAAGGGGATAATGGAAAAGCAATAGAAACCTCTCATTTTCGACAACTGGCCATTTTTGTATCGAATAAGCTTATGAAAAAAAAACCACCGGAAAATAAGCCGACCCAGTGGGAAATTTGCCAACCCAGTGACGTTTTTTCCAAAAACCCAGTGAAGATAAAGATTCCACTGGGTCTGTTACAGAGGGGTGTTTTTGAGAGGCATTCAAACACATATATCGTCCAAGCGCAGAGATATTTTTTTAAATTCAGTATTCATAATTTACCATAGTATTGGTATTTTCCGGGTTCGTCAGTTGTATGAGAATTTAACGTTTGTGCTAAATTTTCCGTGTGTTTAATTTTTGTTAGCAGTTAGATGCAGCCACCACGGAGCCAACCACAAGTTTTTTTTTCCGGTTTTTAGTATTTGCTTATCAAGTAAAGCACTCTGTGAAGAGTTTTGAAGGGTCACGAGTGGTGCGATAATATCTGTGCTAAATAACTCTTTTCAGTTCTTTCTTTCAATGACATATATAATTTATAAAAATATGTAAGTTTGCTTGTGGTGTCAGATTATTCACAGAAAATCAGATGGAAATGATCGCCACAGCAATTCGTCAGTTTCCTTTTTCCAAACATTTCAGTCATGTGACGTTCCTCTTTAAGGTGTCCAGTGACAATATGCCAGTTTCCTTTCTCTTTATGGATTATTTTTGTTGGTTCTTAGTTCTTTTTATTGTTTTGCTACCTAGACAACTAGCTTTTAACACTCTTACATGCCCTTGACATGCGTAGGTTTTCACTATCTGAACGCGGAGATAGTCTCAAAATAAATGATACAAACAATCTATTGCCGTTTTTGTTTAGATTCATAGAAACCAGAAAAACTCGTACCTGTTTGAACTATTTTTAGGAAAGAAAATAACCTGTTGCTTTATCAGAAGGTAATTTTACCATATTTGGACCGCTTTCGACCGCGTTTAGGTGAGTAAGCAGATTAAATTTCGAGCTTGTCTAAAACATTCACGACCTAACAGTTCTCAGTCTGAATTGAGTGCCGTAAAAAATGTCTGAGGGGCAAATTTTTTTCCATATTAAATTTGTTCTTACTTCTTTCCTTTTTTATCGCCATCTCCTTACTAAAGAACAAGTTAATCTAGATTCACTACAGTCTAATGTGGCTAAACTGGGGAGCAGGTGTTCCGGCAGCAAAAATTGCGTCCGGGAGGCAATACCGACGTTTTTGACTTGAATAAAACAGATTTTCTTCGTGTTGCTGTTGTTTGTTTGTTCTTTGCTTCTCCCGTGGCTAAACAGGGAAAACATTTGTTTCTGCAACAACGTTTACTAGTGTAACCAGGGTTAAAGTAAAGGCAACGTCGCGCCACAGGACACCCAAACGGCCGGAGCTTAATAGGGATCCTGTAGCATGAAGCAACTGAGAGTATTAACACCCCCCCTCCCCCTCCCTCCCCCTCCCCCTCCCCCGCCCGTCCATCGCAGTGTTACTCCAAGCATTATGTTGCCGGTACCCATTTATACAGCTGGGGGGTGGGGGGGGGGGAGAAAGTATCGAGCAGTCTCTTGTCTAAGGAAACAACATGATGGCAAGGACTGGGCCTCGAACCACCGGCAACCACCCTACGACTGTGTCCCCGCGCAGCGTAATCAGGTCCTTACGAATTGTCTCCAAGAATTCTCACAAAACGGGGAACTGGAGACTGACAAATTATATAAAACGGTCGCACAACAAAGTGACAGCAATTTGGATAGGCAAACATCTTTATTCTCTCGTATGCACATGGGGAACTTGCTTAATGCGCTTTTATTCGACACCCCTGAACAGAAAAAAGTTCACCAGCGACGATTAACTCATCAGTAAACTATGTTTCATACTCATGTTAAGTTACATCATCTAATGTTCCTAACGAACGTAACAAAACCACTTTAAGAGGCTTTGATGCTTCCACTAGTAATATATGTACACACAACTTTCAAATTCATACTATTTACTGATCCCTCGATTGGGAATAAAGTTTAATCATTTAGTGTCAGTTTTAATAACGATTTCAGGAGGACTAAACTAACAAGTGAGCGAAGTTTGCAAATACATTCATGACAAAGTCAATCCTACACAAAGTAATTGAAACAATTGAATTCTGCAAATTTGTTTGTTTGTTTGTTTATTGGGGGCAGGGGGCTTAAGGGCAAACCTGATTTACTTGAGTGTCAAATTAGGGATTTTGCCTAAAAATGGGATGCTTAAGGTTTTGTTCCCAGTGTTTTGTCGATCGGGGTTTAAATTGGTAATTGGTATAGACACTGACAATTCGTGCACTCACTGTTAATAACTAACTCGATATTTGCTCGGCGTTCACCCTTCTGTCATACTGTGGTATGCAAACCGCAGTACAACAACAACAAGCTTTATTGAAGAATAACTGAACATCCACCTGAATAACAAACACCTGAATAACAAACACCTGAAGAATAACTGACATCCTTATTTGTGTTTCTTCTCGTTAAAGAAAATCCTCCAACCTTGTGTGAATTAAATCGGGACGTTAGACTGTGATTGTTCGTGAGATTTTTTAAACAATCTTTCAACGCTCGACGATATTTTGGGACTCTCCAGGCGTAGATGAAAGGATCCACAGCAGAATTTATGAACAGGAACCGAGACAGGACCACGTCAATTTTATGAAAAGTGACGGATTCTTGGCAGGTCTTGCAGAAATACAGCAAATGTAACGTGATGTATTGTGGAATGTAAGTGATGTAGAACATGGCCAGAATAGTTACGATTGTGATGGCCATATTTCGCTGACGAGCCAAGTTATGTCTCATTCCCACTGCTGATTCTTTGAAGCTGTGACATGCTTCTCGTGTGCGCCTCGCGAGCGCGCGAAACACGTTCACGTAGTTAACCGTGAGTAAAATGGCGGGAATCGAAGCGTGAGTATGAAGATAAATCAGAGTATATGTCTTCTCGGGTATATTTGTCGCTGGTAG
Source organism: Siderastrea radians (assembly GCA_964017195.1). NCBI lineage: Eukaryota > Metazoa > Cnidaria > Anthozoa > Scleractinia > Rhizangiidae > Siderastrea > Siderastrea radians. The sequence continues at coordinate 73,337,915 of OZ024887.1, read as the reverse complement.
TATTGACATTAAAAGAGCAATAATCCATATTAAGGCAATAACGATCTTGATTCTTCTTGTGGTGATTTCACTCTTGTAAATTATAGGGTTGTTGATGGCGATGTAGCAGGTTACCGACATCGCAATTATTGTTGCGCTGCTAACAAACAGCGTCGTGCTGACAACCGTGTAAATAACTGCCTTGAAGACTCTAACATAAGGCATGCTTAGTCCGTGGTATCGATACACATCTCTCAAAGCCACCGGGAATACAGCGAATGTTCCTTGCAGAAATTCCGACGCGCTTAAATTCGCGATGAGGAAACTTGGCGGAGTGCGGAACGATCGTCGAGGGTCTTTGTAGATTGTAAAAAGCAGAATAGCATTGGATACGACAATCATTACTGACAGGGTAAAACCCGCTACTGCAAGACTCGACCAGAATTCAGGAACATTTATAATCTCAGCATAGAAATCGTTGTCTTCTCCGGTGGACTTCATCATTGGTACAACACTTGTCATTTTCCAGGAACAGTTTGAAACCTTGTTACAAAAGTTAATTCGTTGAATTTCTTTAGTTTAGAGCCTTTAAACTGGTTGCACTTGGTCAGTTTAATAGACGTTAAGATGTCTTGCGATAGATTTCACTGACATGACACGTTTTGCTTCAGCCGGTATTGTTTGTTGTAAGATTCACAATTCGATGCTCGAAGATTTTCAACCGTTGTCGATGTGACATGAATTTGATTAAAATGCTTTCTGCTCATCTCATTGGGTGATTGTTGATTTTAAACTTAAAAGGGCCAATAACGCCCTTTGTCACTCAACTTGACAGAAATTACTGGAAACATTGTTAATTGGCGTCTCTCGGGGCATTTTGGAACAGCAGAAGAAACTCTCACCTAAATATCGCAACCATTGTAAAGCGAGTCTGTAAAGCTGTCATATTTGTATTCTAATTGATGAAAATTACTATCGAAATTTACCTAAGACGTGACTGGGATGTAAAAGATCTAAGAATCTTTGTTTAAATAAATCTATTTTTAGTGTTTGTTGAACTTGGTCGAAACTTCGTGCTTTTTCGATGAAAGGCGTTGAGAGAGAAAGAGATGAAAATAGAATAGCAAGAAGCGATACAATTTTATTAAATACTAAAAATATTGAAAAATTAAAATATATGAGTTACACATTAATCACCAAAAATGTTTGAAAATGGTTGGTTACAGGATAAACTATAGCTAAGACAATTGCTTAATAATGTAAGAGAAACGTGATAAGAAACTGGAGAGTAGCTTCGTTCCAGTAAGGGAGCAATACTCATATTTTTGGCTTCTTGTCGGTGGAAATAGTGATAACTCTGGCAGCAATGAGTCGACAGACTAATGTTCATGTTATTTATATTCAGGTGTGTGGCAAGAACGTCATGCTAGCCCACATATAAGGCACTAATAAAATTACAATCCTATATGAATATATACACCAACTGATTAACGCACCTACCTCCACTAACACAAACTTTCCTTCACTTGTACTCACTTTCCTTCATTTGTCCTCACTTTCCTTCATTTGTACTCACTTCCCTTCACTTGTACTAACTTACCTTCACATTTATAGTGCCTTATATGTGGGCTAGCATGACGTTCTGGCCCAGGTGTGTATTTCACTAAGGTATCAGCTTCACGAAGCTTCACGAAGACAATTAAGTTTACCAATTTGAATCGGAACTGGCAGTGAAATTGCTGTTGAATTTCTGTTAGTCAGGTCATTGATTATTATTATTATTATTATTATTATTATTATTAGAGGGTGACAGTCTAGTCCCTAAGCCTACTCTTTCCTTCGTGGGTGGGCACAAAGTGCACATAAGGGACCTGGGAACAGGTAACGATGGGTAACGAAGGTCCGGTAACTTGATGACTATAAATTCGCTCCAAAAGTGAATGAGCTGAAAGAAACGCCTGGTTCCCAGCCTGACGGAATTTGGAAATTCTGGCACAAAGGAATGGACTGCCATATTAAAGGGTCAGAAACTCTGAAGCCAGGGTGTGTGTTGCTTATGATCTTCACGGCTGCAAGCTATGGGCCAGTGAAAGAGCCCGGTGGAATGTATAAGGATACCCTAAAATAGGTATGTAACCAGTCAAAGCTCAGCAGTACGTTTTCAGGCAATACTCAAACTTAAAAATATCTTATTTTGATTCCATGCTTTTTGTTGCAAATTTGTAGGGAATGAACTTGATATTGAGAACCATAAGAGCACAGCGGACTAAATAGAGCCTGGTACAAATTAGCCATTATCAATTCCCGAGGTGTTTTTTAACTTAACGACTTGCAAAAACTGGTCACAGATTTTTTCTCGCTTAAATCGTTGCATCCTGTTATATGCTACTTGCTATCAGGAATTAAATCTGGTATTGTCTTCCTAGCTAAGCTTTTATTTAAAAAATTCAAAACCCATTATTCATCACAACTCATCACGCTGCGAGTCAAACCTGTCCATCCATCCGCCGATCTTGAACAGTGGTGTTGTTTATTCAGGGGTATCCGATAGATTGTTTCGTTGAAATATCTGTTCGGAAGGCGTCACCTCAAACTTTCGTAACATGGGAAAATCAATTCCTTTTGATTTTGGAGGAACAAAAATGACCTTTAGACTACTAACAGCAGTTCGAAAATTCTGGAGATAAGATTCTGTTCCCTACAATTTTCAGCGACATAAAGTCTTTACCTAAAGAACCCGACCCGCAGTTCAAGCTATTTAAGCTCACTCAAATGTCCCTTTCAGTGGCCCTGAAATAGTCCGTTGGGTGCCCTTGTTTGCACTGTTTGCAAGCCAACGATTACTAAACTTTTGTTTTATTTCTTCTGAGAACGTTCAAAAATCTTCAGTTTCAATAATCTTCAGTTGATCTGCCATTCACGAGCCATTAGAGATAAAATCGTGGTAAAATCATTTTCTACAACTTTCAAACGGTCACGCCGGCTTACTCAATTGAATCAGTACCGTGATGTCACTAAGATCTCATGCGTGTCTTTCAGCTTCTCACACATTCGCCCAGCCATGAAATTGAAAGCCACTTCTCTTCCTCTTGAGTGGATAACACCGATCAAACCGATTCACATGAGTACCCCGGTCAGCCTTGTATGTTACTTATTACCTCATAATACCGGCATGTGCGGGTGATAAGTTGATATCTGACCAATCAGAGCACGTTATTTAGTAAACCGTGACGGTTTGTTTTGGTTACCTCATCTCCCGGGAACTATCGCTGCATTCCTTTCCGAGGTAGTAATCAAGTTCTGGAGATAGTGTTGTGGGTTGATAAACTCAAACGCAGCTAGCAAGTTTTATTCTACATCACGAATTCAACAATCAGCAATTGCTAGCAGCTAGAGATTGACCAGACGCTATGTTGCTGAGGAGGGAACCTAGTTTACCCTGGACATTCCAAACGAAAAGGTTTTTGTTGATTATGTGTCAGTTAAGGTTTTGCGCACTCGTTTTTGTTTTACAACCAAAAAGAACTTTAACCTTAATTTACATTAAGTCCTAAGCTTGAAACAATATTACACATCTTAACTGAGGTTTCTTAACTGATTTTAATGTTTGTACGGAGCGATAATCATGTTGCGGTTCAGCAAGTTAGTATCCTTTAGTGAAATTTTTAGTCCTCTCTACTCTCCTTTCTTGTCGTCTCAGCATCTATTGAAATATTAAGAAAAAACTGAGTGTTAATTATCGCTATAGTGTAAAAGGTTCATGTGAAACCGTATAGATCGTTTTAATTTGGATGCTAACCCTATCTGTTATCAGCCGTTTCCTCGCAAATTATTATAAGGTCTTTTCTCTCCTAAATATTCAAAGTCAGTATAACATTGAAAGTGTGTTTTTTTGCTAGGATATCTCCCCCCTCCGTATTTTAGTCCTACTGGATAAATGCAGTATAAGTGATGGTTTATCTCGTTATTCTAGTGTGGTTTTATTTTCAAATTGCTGGTACCCGTTTTCCTGGGATTTTCAACGGATTTCTCATAAAGTTGGGTGATTTTAGTCAGTTAATAAGAATATTTAGTCACAATTCCAAACAGAAACACAGTTATCCAATTTTTATAGCCTAGCTTTATATAACAAGAGACGAAGAACAAATCCTAAGCCTAACCCAGTGTACGAGTATCTTCGAACTTTATGTTCTAATTTTACGGTTGTTTTTAGTACCTGTTGCAAGGTACGTCAGTTTGACATACGAAAATTATTCAAGTCTATAGCGCATAAAAGCGAACGCAATACTCTAAATATATATAGCTCGCACTTTTATTTTCCCCAAATCAATTACGGATTATACCTGTGGATTGAATAAATAGACTTAAACGTAACCGGTTAAATGTCGTATTGGTTCCCCACGTGCTTACAATTCTATTAAAGTACCTGTTTTCCCAGGGCTTTTGCGGTGTGAGTGGCTTGGAACTTGAGCAAACATAAATATAATTTCGTCCCATTAGTTCCTATTGGACACTTCTAACAATTTGGCAGTACATCGAGATGATCATTTTTAACATTCCGTTAACCCTTTGCTTGGTAAAAAAATTGATACTGCAAGAAGAACTTTAATGTTTATTAATAAATTGATGAAGGTCAAGTAGCCATTTTGTCCAGGGTGTTGGAAACGTTTAGCACTATTGTCTCTCTTGCACTTATTGCCTGAGACTAATTCGTTTATTTTCGTAGTTTTGATGCCTGCAATTGCGATAGCATCTAACGCTTGATAATAACGATGATTAAGTGATACAGGATAACATATTCTCAGTGTATACTTTGCATGCATTCTCTAGTTATGGGCCATTTTCTAGTCAAGGAAAGGGTAAAAGCTTCAAGCACATGTTTAACATTTGCTAGTTGCTTTTGTCCCGTTTCTAGACTAGATATCTTGAGAGGCCAATCGAGGCACGCCTATTGTTATTAAGTTTAGAAGCTTATCCTTTTTCCTGGATTTAACTCCGGTACAAGTGTGAAGTCTTAATAAATATATATTAATTCATTACACTGGTTGACACATCAGCTCAATAAAGAGACGTGGTCTACTAGTTTATTTCTGGTTATTTATTTTTCCTATTTATTTACTTAGTTGCTGTACAGTATTGATCAAATCTAGAGATTATGAGATTAAAAAAAAAAGAATTAAGATATTTTATTTATTTTGTCCGCGTCGCTACGTGTATTACTCGGTAAATCCTGGGTCGGGGGTTGTACTTACAGCTGATGGGTTTTGGCTTGTCTAAATTTGTGTTTATATTACAGGCAGTTTCTTTACTGTTTTTCAGACTGTTCATAAAATTTTATTCTTTATAATTTTGATTATACTTTGATTAGACTTAAAAGTCTTTAAAACATTTATTTTTAAGTTATTCATCTAATTGAGACGATTACTATTGTAAATAGTAATTACGAATTAAAAGAATTTTTGCAAGGAAGAATGTGTTGAATTGAATTTATTCAAATGAATTAGTTTTATTTCTTGACCCTTTTGCTCCCGAAAGCAAACATTAAGTCCTGTTGTTCAGTTCTAACTTTTGAGTCTGTGGATGAAGTCCTAAAGTAGTGTGGCCGCCCAAATTAAACCCCTTGTACAGTGCTGTTCATTTAATAATACTTTTCAAAATTTGAAAATATTGTCCAGTTTTAAGTTTGGTTCACGGTTAACTTAATAACAATATATGTCGAGCCCAACATTTCATTATTTTAAGGGCAAGTTCTGCCCTTAATCACTAACAGAGACCTTCCTCTTTACGGCTGGTGGCAGGTAATGTTGATGTCCGGTCGTCGTTGATGAAGATGAAAATGTTGAAAACAATGATGTGTTCACTTTGATACACTGTTCACACCAAAGTAACTGCATCGCGTGAGAAACGCTTAAGAAATCATCATCAATGACAATGATGTCCAATGACCCTGAAGGTCTTTGATAGTTCAATGAAGGCATGATTGCAGTGTCGCCTATAAAAAATCGTCTTCCACGCCTCGTAATTATACAAAGGTGGCAATCTGTTGGCCATTCTAAAGCACGTTTATTGTTCTTTTCACGCCGGTTGAATCCTCAGCTGAAGTCACTGAAGAACAAAAACCATTATGAGATAGTGTCGGTCATTTAATATCATTTCATGGTACATTCGAACCTCTCCTTACGGATACCTTAGTCTACAACATGGAAACGGCCCTTTCACGGACAATTTGTTTAGTCCGAATTATGGTCCGAAAGAGAATCACAGATGTAAGCTCTACCCCTTTAATAAGGAACACACCCCTAAAACGGACAATTTTTACATCTGCTGCGATCTTTCGATCACAGTTTAACTACGGGTTTTTTATTGACATGGATTTTTTGTTTTGTAAGTCTAGTTTTCGTGGGTAAATGCCTTGGCATCTTAAATTGAAAAAACAAATAAAAATCATCAATAAAAAAACACCAGATTCCATTATCAGGCGATGTATCACAAAATGAACAGTAGCCTATATATAAACTGATGTACTCTCACACGCCCAGCTTCTCCGAAGAAAGAAACCTCCCAAGCTTGCCACTCAGACAATCCAGTGCTCGATGATTAAACATACCTCTGGATATTTGGTTCCTGAATACTATTCCTGCATGAGCCCCATTCTTACTCAAATAAACTTGAGCCTTCGTTCCATCATTCGCTGTCAACGTGTGCACAAATCCACCTTTGGCATGCGGCCCTTTGTTGATTGGCTGATTAGGAGTTGCGTGATTTTCAAGTTTGGCGCCAATCTTTTGCGGTGCAGCTGGCGGTGCGTTTTTGGCGGGAAGTGTAACTAGTGTCTTTGTTCCCTGGGCCGTGGCGTTAGTAGGAGCATCTTGTTTCCTATCTTTCAATGGCGACACAAATGGATCTGCGGGCTTAGAATACGTTGCTGATGCGCTGGATACGACAGTATTGTCTGGCGTGGAGCTAGCAGTCTTTACATCTTCACTGGGTTTTGTATTGTCTTCAAGAAGTGGAGTCATCGTTGGTAAAGGACCTATTAAAAATTTTAAGCAATCAAGCCTTGCACCGCTCTCAGGCCATTTGTAAGACTACAAGTAGTCCTTTTTTTCACTTCAACCGTTCGAAAAAGGCTTGCGCATACCACGCCGTTAAAAGATACACATTCACTGTGCAACGTTTCTAGCAACATTGAGCAATCCCTCGAGTGTTTATACCAAAAATTGTAGAGTTTAAAGGGGCAGTCTCATCAATTTTTAGTATCACTGTGAAAAGCCAAAAGACGCATTTTTATCTATGGAAGCCTAAAATAATGGTCCAGTAGTATTAAAATGGGTATTCCAGTACATGGAAACCATAATAATTAATTATGTCTGGATAGGGATGGCCAGGATGGAAATGGCATCCGAATTGAAAACTTCTGGCAGAATTTTTCAAGTTTCAGACCTTGTGTCTCAGATAAAATCTCTCAAAACTAGTTTTGGCTTGTTTTTGTTTTGAAAATTCATTTAATATTGTTCCCTTAGTGGTCTAAAAGCAGTTCATGTGTGAGCAAGGTACTTTGATATAAATTGATCAAAATTGTGAAAAAGAAGATAGGAAAATCGCCATGAGACTGGCCCTTTAATATTGCACACATAAAATGCAATTCTCCCTAGGCGAGTATGTCCGCGACGTTGCCGCACGCAACAATTTTGGGTGTGGAAGGCTCTCTGCAATTTACGAAATGCACATAATGTTTCGCTCTATATCTGGTGTGGTTCAATTTTATCCTTGGTTCAATTTTTATTTTCCTTTGTTTTTGTGCATGGTGATGTATGATAATGGTATAAAACAAAGGAAAGTAAGAATTGAACCAAGGATAAAATTCAACCACAACATATCCATCCCAATGTTATTTAAGCGATCACTGTTTATCATGTTACTAAAAAAGAATTTGAAACTGATCTAAAATATAAAAAGTTAAAATGATGTTATAAAAAACTTTTAGGAAAACTAAATTTTCGACAACTCTCTGTTGCCTTCGTCAGAGTTTGTTTGAAACAGTGTCACTGCATGCATAATCAGTTTTTATGCGTAGCTGGTCTCCAGGGATGCTACCAAAGGTAAATAAACTTGTGGGAATTGAACATGTTCGTTACGGAATTGCGGGTCTTGGATGGAATGCAAAGCTTCCAGGAAAAGGCGTTCTTGCCTATTGTTCAGGTTTCTTTCCAGAATTTCGACGTAGTCTGGTTGAATGTCGTGATCTGTTGTTTCGGCGTACGCGTGGTACCTAATTGAGCTCTCATTGTTCGATCTTGTACCCGGCTTGTGTTCTGCACCTCGTGAAATCTTAGGCACCACGCCGAAACAACAGATCACGACATTCACCCATCCCAATATTCACAATAAAAGCGTCACGATATCCCGGGGGGGGGGGGGACTCCCATATGAAAGTGACGGGGATGCTCGTGGTCTCGCTTAGGGTTGTAAATTGTAGATTTTGGTCTCGTTTAGGGTTCACAGGATGGAAAGCCAATATTTTTACCTGTACAGGTATCGCTTAGGGTTGTGCGTAAAGAAATATCCATGAAAAAACAAACGCCGTCAATCTTTAGCGCAGTAAAAATCACTGTAACTTTTATTTGGTTGTCTGTTTTGGCGTGGTCTCCTTTAGGGTTCAAATAACGCCTGAGCCACGCCCAGATTGGTCTCCTTTAGGGGTATAATTCTAATTTTCCGACGAGCATCCCCGTGAGTTTCATATGGGAGTCCCCCCCCCCCCCCCCGCGGGCACGATATTAAATGCTTTATTTAGCGTACCTCCTTCCGGGGGAACATTCCTTATAAACTCCGCAAAGCTTCCCTCGTTTCCACTGGGCCTGTACCTCGCAACAGTTATGAAGCCATACAGCTTACTGACTGCAGTCCCAACTCCTAGTTCAGCTGTGTTTGCCCAGATCAACTGACTGAAATGCTTGTACGGACCGCTCCTTGTCTTGGGGCCTCCTTTATCAAAGTCGTAGTTTTTCACTTCATCATACCAGCGCTGAATCATCTCTCGACAGTTAACACAGTTGTCAACCATGGCTCCTTCGCATTTTGGAACAGCGGGTCGAAAATATGCCAGGTTCTCTCCTAGACAAAGACGTTGATGTCGCAAACAGATGAGTAATATACCAAGAACTTCCGAAAGGTACAATCCCCGAAAGTGGCAAACCACCCCACCCTACCCCCACTGTTTGCTAATAAAACCCTGACAATAGCTTTCGCTTGTGAGAAACGAAAGGTGTATTGGGTAACAAAATTCTCAGCCCTCAGGGTTTTTCTCTTACCTATCTTGTGGTCTTGTATGGCTGCTTGATCGTGTTGTAATAAATCGGTTGACGCCAGTTGGTCGGCCCAGTTCTGCGCTCCTTCAGCTAGGTCATGAGACCACATGAGAGGCGGGACGCCATGTTTAGCTCGGTAATTGTTGTGTGCGTCAAGGCAATCTTGTGAAAATGGGTCCAGCACACCCGCTGAAAATGCACCCAAGGAATTAAACAAATGATAAGTATAGAGCCCATAATTGATGCTGATCTCAGTTTGAAAACAGGGTTCGGTATTGCAGTCAATGTGATAAATTTGTACTTTGTTAGTAATATATACAGAATTAGGAGCCGAGTGGTATCCGAATTCACAAACGCGAGCCGAAGGCGAGAGTTTGCAAATTCGGATATAGCCTGCGAGAGCAGACGACTTTTGGGGCTCGAGTTTCACCCGCCGTCTTTTCTCGGCATGTGAAATTCGAGCCGAAAAAGCCGTCTGCGCAGGCTAATACAACACGGGCCCGAATTCCGCGGTACTTTACTTATGACACGAATGCCTCTAAATGTTCATGTTTGTCTACTATCTTGGAAATATCAGTCATTTTTATTTTAATTAATTAAATAATTAATAATTAAATTTAAGTGGCTTTGCAATACTGTAATACTTTGTTATAGTCATGCAAATAAAGCTTGTTGTTGTGGAATTTTTTTTTATTAGACGAGTAAATCAAAGGTAGAATTAATATCGATCAGGACGAATTCTGTATCCGATTTTCCGATTCAATTTCTTTTGTATTTTCTTCTGAATTATTTTAATAATTAAAATAAAAATTAAAATGTGAGCGATAAGTAAATTTGAAGTTGTCCAAACGCCTTCTAATAAGCAACGTTTCTAGAGTACCGTTATTCTCCAAATCAGAACAAATAGGTTAATTGTAGTCCTCTTTCTCGACGGAAACAGGTGTGGAGAACTGAAGCTTAAAACTAAGATTGCCCGCCACTTGATCAGTACCTTCGATACACTCATGTGAAGAGTAAATAATAAAAGAGATATGAAGGTCATAAAGAAATATGTATGAAGACTGATTTTGACAGTCGAGCAGTTGCACGATACCGTCACTGAAACATACCTTTGCCCGCAGAGGCATCTGAGTTAATAACTATCACAGGAGCCTTCCCATTGGCTGAATCTGCTGTTGACATATTAGTGTGAGTTACTGACAAAGCAGTGCACAATACGCAGCTCTAGCTTCTGAGTGGATACAAGTCCACTAAAAAGACCACCCCTGAATCACGATCAACGTCACTAACTTACCAAAACAATTTTTGTGCAGAATTAGCTTTTTTAAGGTATCTATTTCTCGCGACCCCTCTACAAGGATGTCAGCTGATAGCATCCTAGCAAGGAGCCAATCAGTGTTCGCGCATGATTATGCATTCCCAGGGGTTGACTACATAATAAAACTCAGTATCCGAATACCACTACTCGAGAAGTAGTCAAGAGGTTTAAGTTAACAATTTGTTACCCGGAAACATAACTTGTTCGTAGCTGTCATCTGGACAGTACATTCAAAATAGGATGCGATATCCCTCAGTGTTTATTCTAAGAAATCAAGGTCAGTAAATGTCTGGTTAATAATTTTTTGTAAAGCTTAATAAATTAATTTATTATACAGACAAGAATTTACCTTGAACAACATGTCCAACTCCATCATTAGCGCTATGCACCAATATCGCTCTCCCTGTCGCTTCGCCAGTAACCTGGCCTTGTCTTGAAACCGCTGTCTTCAATGCAGACTCATTTGCTGGGGACCCTACAGCTTTACGCAGAATGGGTGCGTTAACTTGTGGTTTTTGAGGATTGTTTTGTTGAAGTGATGTTTTATGCACAATGATGTTCTTCAAAGAGCCTGGTTCCCCAGCGGATGTCTTGTGATCGGCATGTAGATTTTTATGAGAAGTGGTATGATGTTCTGATGTTGGCTTGTGGTGTTTTTCTTTGGAAGTGCAATGTTCAGAATATAATGTTACCGGGCAAAACAACATTTACACTAATTACTATATTCGTGCTAATACATAGTTGGAAATTATGATTGAATGAGCACCTAAAAGTTAGCTTATTCCAAATTTAGCAGGGTGTCATGATGGTTAGATCTCTAAGGTTGGGTTAGGTTGCGTGATTGTAATATTGATGCATCTTCACGTTACTTTATGGCTCCAGACAAGGAGATTCCACTGGTTTTATAAACCTAACACTCATTTAATTGTAGAAACTAACTTCCAAAGCGAAAATGTCTGATAGACCCCTTTAGAAGCATTTTTGGAATGGAAATTGAAGATAGAAAGTCCCTATTAGACGCCCGCGACTCTTACCGCTGACTATCTTCGATTTCTGGCCATGATTACGCGTACAAGTACATCCCGTACATCCCTGCGCATGCTAGATACGTGTCACTGTATATAGTGATCACGAATTTCAGTGAGGTATATATACTATATAATATGTGCGGTGCTTTCTTCAGCAGCTTCGGTGGTTGTCTTTCCCTGAAAATGTTGATGTCGCTGGGCCTGTCAGTGTCTGACCCTACCAACAGAACCTTTCTTAAACTCACTCGTTATTCCAGTATTCTCTAATCCTAAACTGAAATTGTTTAATTCAGTTTTTCCTAACTTGGTCTTTATAAATTAAATTTAAAATCCCGTCTCGCATTGCGATCAGAAGAATGAACTGACAAGACTGGCTTGGTACAGAGTGGACGCCTTCATTAAGACTAGCAAAATAGGTTTACAACGTAAACTTTAAAAACTAAAACTGAAAGGCAATTGAAATAAAGTTAACTTAGCTAAATTGAAAACTTTTTCTGTTATATCTACTAACACTTGCATTCTTGTTTGTAGACTGATGTAAATAAATGGCGTACTGGATAATCGTGATAAAGATGTGTTTGGAGCCCGTTTCGGTCCTTTTAATTGTTGTGAGGTGCTGGTGAGGTGATGGTTCTTTCATTTTTTCTTAATTTCAGTTTGGTTCATCTGGTTCTTTTTATATTCTAGCAGGTTCAGCTTTTCATTCCTTGGGCACGTCTGTCTACAACCGGTAAACTGCAGAGAACGTCTCATTTGCTATCGCCTAGTTGCTATTTTTATAGCCCTAAGCCCAGCTCTTTGTGGGTTAAAATAAAGAAGTTGTTTTGCTTCAAACGTGTGATTTATCTTGGTTTGCAAAAAGAGCAAACTTCACAAGGAACTTCAACCCTATGTTTTCTGTTATCGAAATGCTCCAACAAACACGTAACCTCAAATTTTAACAACAAAAGATTTATAAACAAGGTCAATAAAAAACAACTAACCTTTTTGAGCGGCCGACGATATTTCCCAGAAAATAAAACACGCAAATCCAAATAGAAACGGCTTCATTTCAAGGAAGTTTTGCGTCAAAGAATTTCCTTTGGAACCCCGTAAGATTTGTAAAGCAGTCGCACACTCTCATAGGAATCAGTTCCGTCTGACATCAATCTCATTAGTTATTACCTATGTCACTAATTACCCGATATTGTTTCCTACATACAACACAGGGCGACAACCAAAATCTATGGATGCGAAATTATCGTAAGTAAATTTTATTGCAGCTGGAGGAGCAAATTGAAAGTCTTTAGAAAAGTAGTGAATTAGATATCACAGAGATATTATCTGCGGATCAATAAAGGTATTATTTTGACCCAAAGTCGTAATAATTATCGTTGACCGAACAGGTATTAGTCGCAGCAGGTACCTGAAATTTAGGTCATGAGTTAGATTCTGCTCTCAGTAGTCTAAGCACCTGTGTTGGAGTAAAGTCTATGTTATTCTAGATCTGATGCCTCAATTGTCAGTTCAAGAGCTTCGACCAGATCATTTAAGCTTTCTTGTCATCTTGAAGACGATACTTTCATTGCCGTCCTTTCCTCCACCCGGTATATAATTGGTTAAGCTGTGCACACTTGGGACTTGGTTACCCTGTGCGTGTTTGGGTATAAATCTTATACCTAGGTAACAGTGTAGTGATACTTGGGTAATGTAAGTATACGTTAGCGCGCATAATCCAGGTACTGCTCTTCCCATTTGTCTCAGCGAAACACATTGAATACAATTGGAAATGATCAAAGGTAGTTTCCAGTTGTAAAAATCATTGAAGATGATTTCCAGCGGCACACACTCTAGCCCTAGAGCCGTACGCTCCTGTCTAGCCTAACTGACCGTTTATCTCGCGGACTCTCCTAACGCACCGGTTGTCATGTAAGCTTGTTGCAATTGGATACGTTATCTCAGTTAGTAACTTCTCTGACGAAAAACGAGGGCTCAAGCAAGGCACTGTTTAGTCTGCGTAGCAAGCGTTTCTGTTTTTTCGAGAGGACCCCTGCCCCTGCCCCTCCTTCCATTTCTCCTCGCGCCCCAATCGGCTTCGCGCGGCCTTTACACAATGGAATTGAATAAGCGGAAAACCACGCATGCGTATTTCAAAAGGGTGTGTGCGGCGCCAAAAGTTTGAGACATTTACTTCCGGCACACCTACTCACTCGGTAAATTAGCACCTGTGTGTTTGGTTCCGCGCCACTGATGTCATTTGATGAAAGAGAAGGACAGATATGGCGAGGGTCTGAGGCGAGCTGGTCACTATTCTCTTCCCCAGAGACGCCTGGCCCACTTAGCCGCCAGCGCCTGGGCACAAGGGCCAGGCAGCTCTGGGAACGAGAATGGTTGGTCAGTAAAACGCCCGTCCAAGCCCGCCCACAAAAGGTTTGTTCTTAGTACGCAGGCGCATCGTGTTGTTTATTTGCCAGGGGTTTATGTTTTCACCCCCTACCCCCTCCACAAAAATATACACAGTTTTAACTGCAAACAGTCATAAAACCCAATGTGCTTGGTTCTTAGAAAAGCTTTAGCAAGGACCTTGGACCCTTGAATACATTTTTTGACCAGACATCTCACAGCCCACAGCACAAAACATAATATTTAAATATAACACCAGAAATCGCCTTTTCTTATCTTTGCTTTCCTTCTTTCCATTTGCAGCTGGACAAATTAAGAGAAAAAACATTGTTAACATTATTATACTTAAGATGTGATCTCAAGTTTGAAAAATAATTCTGATAGCCCTCCTCTTTAGGCACCACACCTGAATTCAGATCTAATAACAAATCACTTTGTACATGAAAAGGTAAGTGATTCAAACTGTCATTTTCTTTTCTTTAACAGATTGGCTCGGTTTAAGTTTGTCAACTTCTGATCGGCAATCTAGACCAAGTGTCAATGATTCGTTGAGCAGAGCAGTCACCCATGGTCATACATCTCGACAGTGATTGGCTGAGACTTCGCGATGAGTGGCAAGTGCGGGTACCGGAATTGGTTCTTTGTTTGTCTTAACAAAGCTGGTGTTTTTATTGTTCTGAATACAGGCAATCTCCGCCTAGTTATTACGCTTATCGATACGAAATGGTTCATTTTCTTCCTTGTGTCAACGACAGTCGTAAATTAAAGTTGTTACGAGAAGACTTTGTAAATAGACTTTCCAGGGTTTGCGCAAAACAACCATACCCATACATACTAAGCAAACTGATGGAATCTCCAAGGAAAATTAATAAACGTAAGCGTAAAAAAAAGCTGAAAGTGACGATAAATTTCCTGGCGATCTTTCTGCTTGATAGCTTACTTACACGCAATTGTTCTTTTCCTTTTAGAATGGAAATCAAAATTTTGGTAAATAAAATTTCATAAGAATTAGCCAAAATCCTAAAATAGTGTAGTGTTAATCCACCATGAAAATTTAGCAAGATGGTAAGATGGCATGCCAAGAAACAATTAATCCTACTTGATAAAGAGAATAAAATAGCAGCAATAAAGAATTTGCAGCGCGAAAATTTCCTTAAATAAACAAAACGCTCTAGAAAAGTTGATTTCTTGTGAAATAACTCTGACCCTTGCAGTACCTTTATTGTTGTTTATCAATTTCCTCGGGTACATGTCATGGCTTTTAATTTATGATGATTTATTAATGACTTTGGTCCAACGCTTTGTTCTGTGACTACTTGTTTGGGATCACGAGGAGCGATTAGAGCCAAGGCATTCTTCAAGCCGATTTATGTAATTTTACAGTGATGAGGAGAACGTTCGTGTTATTTCTGGTTTTCATAGCCTGCTTAGAAGTTAGAGGTAAGCTACTGAAGTGCTCAGTGTTAACTACAACTACTGGCAAATGATAAGTCGTATGTCATAATTTCTTGAATTTGATTCTTCAATTACAAAAAAGTTCATATTTGGCTTAAAATGGCTGCCGTTTTCTACGAACGTTTATTACGCCACAAAAACTCAAAAGAAGATTTTCAGATTCAAGTTTAAAGTTACGATGAAAAACAAAAGGAAGACAAATTGCTGAAAGAATTCGCTACATATCTACAACCTGTTGTTATCGCAAGAATATAGTCGAATTCACTAATAACTTTTGATTCAAAGTTTTGTTTCTGCTTTTAGCGCCTTTTGGAAATTTTCAACTGTTAAAAGTACGAACGATAACTTCGTACGACAGACCAGGCTGAGATCAGATAAAGATTATTTAAATGTCAGTGATTTCTTCTAACAGCGGTCTGTTGGTTCAACGAAACCATTAATATTACATAGGTAATGGCGACGCCGGCCATTAAACTTTCCTTCTTTGATTTTTTTGTCTGCAGTCAACGCAAAATTTCATATAAAACCAAAAAGTCACAAACATAGCGAAAAATGGACAGCTGACAAAGAGTGTGAGTATCTTTTAATGAGCGTTAATTTTATAAACATTTTGGGACATATCTAATGTTGCTATTATAATGTCACCTTGGTTAAGGATATTTGTTGTAGAAAATGGCGTGAATATGGTGTTAACAACGAGTAGCCAAACTGAATGAAGGTCAAGAACTTGAGGAACTGGGAACTCATTTATGAACGATTCACTCAAATAGCGTTGTCCTCCATTTAAGAGGAGTTTAACTGACATGAAGACAACACTACACTGTTATAGTTCCACTGCAATCCCTAAATCGCAGCTTCGTTCCTACTTTATTGTTTTTGGCACATGAGCAATAAATAACCATAATTTCATTTTCCCTAGTTAAAAAGACAAGAGGAGATCGTGTCTAGCTTAGTGATTTGTGCATTTTATTTTACCTCTTTGAACGAACTAGCGTTACTTTAAAAACTAGGTTTCGTGCTCTCGTTTGTACAATATCTTCGTCATAACTTGTGCTATTTCACTGACAAAAAATCTTTTTTTCATTATTTTTCCTCGCAGCAAAGCAAGTTAAGAGAGATACAGTTCCTTCGACAAATGGTAAGAAACTAATGATGTCATTTTACATCAGCTTGTGTTGATAAAACATCGTAAAACATCGTAAAACGAACAGACAAGAGTTTTCTAAACATTTTTTGCTCGAGAAGCAAGATCTTCAGTGTTAAAATGTGATTGGCTGATCACGAAGCTAGCGATTTGAAACCGTTGATTTAGGAAACAAATGAGAACGTCGGCGCCATTTGTAGAGATATTTAGGTATCTCTTTCATAGACGTAGTAATTAATTTAAAGAATACAATCCTGGTATCTGAAGGAATATCTTGAAGTTATCCCTATTAAACTGATCCAACCAAAGGACACACAGACGCCCATAGCGGCCAGATCCGGGATCTCCATGCCCCGCTCTTAGAGATCACCTTTAATTTGACCGCTGACCGGCTTGTGTCGTCTGATTCATGAAATCTGAACTCGTTAATTCTCGTTTCTGACTATTGTTCTCGATTGATCGTTGGTTCACTGTTTAAATTAGGTTCACTGTTTAAATTACAGATCAATTCTTGCCAAAGGTAAATTTAAAGGACAAAGAAAAAATACAGAAAAGTTTACTGCTAACCTAAGAATCTGAATCACAGCCGTGCTGCGCCTTCTAGTCTTTTGATCACGCGAGAAAGGCAGGCATGTATACTACAGCAAATGGCTTTTTAAAGCTGAACTGAGTTTTTAGTGAGGAGCAAAAAGTATTCCTTTTTTCCCCTAAAAAACGAGGAGGAAGAAAGTATAATTGGATTTGGACGTTTTCTGGTTGGTGTTTTCTAAAGCAATAAAGCGTGCGCAAACTAAAGAATCGATAATTGACAACCACGACTAAAACCCAAGGATTGGTATCGGCTCCATGCTTGGCACGACTGGCATGTTCTTTCACGCCCTTTACCGGTTGTACGTTCTCTGGCGCCATATTGCAACGCTTGGCGCCCGTAATTATTGGTTGCATTTTTCCCTTACGCCTCACCGGGGTACTTTCCTTTTTACGTCCACTTCAAGATGGCAGAAAGTTGAATTTTCCATCACCTTAGACAACCGCATACTCTTTCAGGTCCACAAAACATCGAGAATTTAAAATTTAGCAGTGTTTTGTTTCTTGGCTGCAGCGAATGGGTCACGATATATGTCAAAGCAAATATTCGGTGAATTATCAGTACTATTAGACAACGACTAGTGTTACTACGTTCATTGCCAAGACTTCACGATATGTACGTTATGCTAGTTACGATATGCCAGTTCAATAGCAAAGAAAAGATTTGAATCCTCATTTTGTGAATTGTCTAAATATTTGCCTTCGCTTGTTTCCCCTTTAAAACGTTAATCGGCGGCCACCTTGAAGTGAGCGTGAAAAGAAAATTAGTCCCCACGGGTTGCGTGTTTTCCCGCGCTTGGCATCAGGTGCTGGTGCTGGGTTTTTGGCTGTGATTGGTTAATCGCGTTATAAGCGTTAGTGTGGTAAATCGGAACAATTACTCGGCTAACATCCATATGTTCTTTTGTTTTAAATCAGGATACCCCTCCTATGGATCGCAGTACGCTACACAAACTAACACGGCATACAACAGTGCAGGTATTTCACACCAAAATATTACTTTTACTGATGATCGATATACAGTCGACTCCCGCTATCTCGAGCACGCAAAGGAAATTTAAAAAAATGTTCGAGATAACGGAAGCAACATAATAACTAAGCAACATCTACCAAGGGATATATATGGGGGGGGGGGGGAGGGGAGACTCGAGTTAGCGAGGGTTTACAGCTATATACGTGTGCATAGTCATGAGGCTTGACGTAAAAATCTAATCCATCTCTTCGGAACTGGTTTAACTTCGTATTCAACAGGAAGTTGTGGTACGAACGAACATTGTTGTTATTAATAATACTCCTTTTGTTTTAGCGTACAACACGGCGTCTAGTGGGCAGGTGAAGTCAGCAATGCCATACCCGGCTTCATCTCCGTCTGCAAGCCCGGCTGCTGCTCCTGCTGCATCTCCAGCGGCTTCCTCAGCAGCAGCCGCGCCTGCTGCCGCTCCAGCCGCTGCTCCAGTTGCTGCCCCTGCTGCGACTCCAGCCCAAGCTGCTGCCCCTGCTGCTGCCTCCCCAGCATCTGCACCAGCACCAGCCGCTGCTGCTGCTGTTCCAGCACCAGCACCAGCCCCAGCAGCTGCTGCTCCAGCTCCCGCTACACCTGCTTCCCCTCCAGCTGCTTCTTCACCGGTCCAGGCGTCAGCTCCCGCTAGAGCATCAGTGCCCTACCAGGCTTCATCCACGAGCTACAGCTACAATTACAACCCAGCACCGGCACCAGCTCCTTATTACTCATACCCAGCTCCGGCTGCCTACGCCTACCCAGCTCCTGCCACTGCCTCTGCTACCACCTTGATCGCTGCCGCAGGTAGGAGTTTCAGTGCACAAAGGCACTGTTACTGTGCAAATAAGTAAAGCGTGAACACCTTGATTCAACTACGACACGTTAATTGTGTCGCGACCAATCAGCTGTGAGATCAAACCACAAGAAACAGCCACAAGGTGCTGGAATGATTATCGTGTTGCGGCTTATGGCTTATTGTTCTTGAACTTGATTTGTTTTCAGCCGTGAAATATTACAGAAATAATTTCACTGTTCCCGCTTTTCTGATTCCACAGTAAGATTTCAGTGTCTGTATGCATTTCACACTTTGCACTCCCTGTTAACGCATAAAGTTAAGTACGCGTAAGAACGCAGGTACCCGGAAAAGTCGCTTATAAACATACACAAAAATAAAAGTTTTCCTTGCATGAGAAGAAGAAAAAACTGTAAATAAATGTTACTGTTTTTACTACCTTATTCAAGGTTTATTCTGGAGAGTTGAAAGCTGCATACTATTTTGATATTATTCAAACATTGCCTTAAAAAATAATTTTTAAATTAATAATCCAAGTTTAAAAGAAGGTTCAAAAATGTAGATTGATAATTGAAAAGCTAATCGAAATAAGCCACATACAGCCACTCATGATCAGCCACTCATATCACGATTGCACTCAAAATCAATATTTTACCATCAGTCACAAGCAGTTTCACAAACAGCACGTGAGGCTGAGAGAAAAATCTGCAAATTTTTGCTTTTCAGTGGCTCAAGTGGCTAAGTCTACATCCACACAAGGTATGTTTCGGCAGATTGAACATCGACGAGACAAAATCGACAACATGAAACTTCGACAAAATGAATTACAAAACAGCTTACATAACGAAAACGTTCGGTGAAAACGCCAGTGAACGCTGCAACAGGACAGTCCGTCAAAGTTAAATGTACGAACGTTACGTCTTTTTTTAAAGAATTGTTGTTGAATGGCTACCTGCTCATACAGCATATCAGTATACAGCTATTTCAACTAACGTTGTCGGATTTTACAGCCTGGAGCCTACGCGACAAGACCGAAAGTTAGTATGGGTAGCTGTACATCTTTTGTGATTCAGCTGTAATTTCACGGTTGTCACTGCCATAGGATGGGTGCAAGTACCATAAACATCTGCCTATGTGATTTATTTTTTGTAGGGGTGGCCATAATTTAAGTTTGGTAAATTTATTAAAAAGTTACCCATATCACCTTGCAGTCTTGTCGCGTAGTCTTTCCGACAACGTTAATTGAAATAGCTGTATTCATTAGTTTAAGTATCATAATTGTCTCTGAAGTATATGTTTAACAACGATCAATTCTTGATTTCTGACTTGCAGGTGCAGCCAAAGCTCATGGTGAGTAAAATTTACTTAAAATCTCTTGAATTTTTATTTATTCTTATAGATGTGATCACAGTTGTTAACTTTTTCTTTTTCGTTGTCTGTTCAACAGCACGAAGTAACACGGCAGGTAAGCTGATTACAAAATCCACTTAACCGTTCCAGTCAGTGCTGCTGTGTAAAAGATTTTAAAAATGCATTACTCGTCATTTTATCACATGTTGCATGTTTGTCAGCTTCAAGCTGAATATTCGGCTGATGGCAATAACTTTGCTGAGTCATCACGCGTTGTTTTTTTTATATATAATAAATAAAATCAACGTTTTGTCACTTAAACCTGGTTCATTTGTTTAGCTGTCCTCCTGTTAAAATGTCTTTTTCTCTCTCTTTGTTTTAATAAGGTTTTTGCATGGATGATGATAGAGCAAGCAACTTCTGCTTGAAAGCAAAGAACCCCTGCTTCTGTGAAGAAAATCACCACTTCATGTACAACTATTGTAAAGATTCCTGTAACTGGTGTGACTCATCTGAGAGTGTTGGTAAGTTCAGGACCATTACAAATATAGAGTGGTTTTGCGGACGAACACTATAGCGTCACGTGATCAAATTTGTCCAATCAGAATCTAAAAAATTCGGTATGACTTATAAGAGAAGATAACACATTGCAAAGCATTTCAAATAGTTCATTATCCCCCTTGCTGCCTCATTAGGATTGAGGTATGGGAAAGTCCTCCCTGTCGTGTAAACGACAGAGAGAAGCACGAAGTGCTAGAGAGGCAACGTGAGGGAGGGAGGGTGGGGCGAGTTGTAATTCCCCGTGACTTGTTAGCTTAACTGACACACATGCATATAATTAAGTTGCTTACATAATGCCAATGACATCATCGCGAAGGGTCATGAATATTCAGTGAGGTTTGAATAATATTCATGCCTTTGGATCGGTGAATGGTGAGAATATCTGATGTGAAATATGTGAAAAAAAAAATCGGACTCGAACTGAGCAGGACGTCATCAGCAAAAGGAAAAAAATGAAACAAATTTCGTGCGCTTAAATCATGGAAATTCTGTCGCGCGTTTATCCTGATTCTCCTGTTTGTTATAGAGCGCTAACTGGGAATCTCTGGATTATCACTCTTTTATTGATCTTTGTACCAGTTGTCCTTATTATAAGCTATTATGCGAGAGGTTTTGCCCTCAAGCTAGGTTATAGCCAAGTTGACCTGAAAGACGCTCCTTAGAAGGTGTGGTTGACGGAGGGAATTCCTTGCCCATCCACGTTCCTTACATAGGTCTGTTCCTTAAAGTACAGCTTGGAGCTACAACCCTAGCCTTGCTTCGAACCTGAGTACAAGATGTAAAGAAGAAGTAGAAGTGACTAACAGAGTTGAATGTCCTTAATATAACAGCTGAACCTAATCTTTTGTTTACGTCATACTACTGAACTAGACAAAGCAATTCTTGGTGGTGGTCTCGATATTTTGGTTAAACAAGAAAAGATGTCTCAAAATCTCAATCCCTATTAACATTGTTTGGAAATGTGACCACCTGTGTTGATTTCACGATCAGCACGGTCAAGGTTACTAAATTTACAACGTGAAGTAAACATGCAGATTTAGCACAATCGTTCAAGTGTGTCTAGCATTACGAAACTCCAAAACAAAGAGAATTTCACTTCACAACATGTTTTTCCTGTTCATCCTGTTATACTGGTTTTCCTTTTTATCTTTTTATTCTGTCTAGGCTGTTTACCCTTTTAATCTTGTTTTCATTTTCTGTTTATCCTTACAACAGGACACAAATACTGGAGAGTAGTAAACGAAGGTCCCCTTCCAAGGTCTTGGGTAATTAACCAAATTAAGTTCTATACGGACAAACATGCTAAACACCCCCTCCAAACTTCAGACTTCCATAAAGCGTACGCCAGCTCAAGTTACCTTGGATACGAACCCGGAAGTGCGTTCGACAACAAGAGCAGCACTTACTGGCTTCCCAACGGATGGTACAATCGAGGTCCTGGGGAGGATTTCATTGGATACGAATTTGCTGAACCCGTGGCTATTAATTCTATCCGTATTGTTCATCAATCAGGACAAGGAAATGTTGTCTCCAGAAAAATGTTTGTCGAGGCTGCTGATGCTTACGGGGGACCTTACGTCACCAAATGGATCATTGACAATTCTAAAGGAAAAAGTAGCAAAAGATTCAATAACAAAAGTAGGTGTTAAATGTTGTTATACAAACGATTCTACGCTTTGTGAATAATGCAACTTAAGGATTACCTTCGTCAGGATTTTTGTTTTCATGCCTGTACAAGCTGCAGTTGGTTTTCCGTTCGCTGAAATCTATATCTTGTCCAAATTGATTCTGGCAACTTGCTCTAAGCAATCACAGCAACCTATTTAAAAATCATCAACGGGTTACGAGAAAATTCCGAATAAAATTATACTTTGATTATTCATTTTTATAAATCGCTCAAGAGGTATTTAAACTTTTCAGAACTTACTAGAGTGCTCATAATTAGACTTTAAAAAGTCATCACCTCTTATTGAGGTTGTTAAAACTGTAGAGGATGTTAAAAGCAAAATTTTCGTAAGGAGAGAGGAAAGTAAACTTAAACCGCACAACTTAAACTTAATTTCATGTTATTACCGGCAGTGTGTCCTCTGTTCTGGAGACGCTTTTCAACAGACCAGGGTGTCTACTGTTTCAAGTTGATAACAGAGTTTCTCACCTGGCATGAAGCAAGAGACAAATGTGCTGAATACGGTGCTGATCTCGTGTCTATCAGGGGCGAGGAGGAGGCAGACTTTGTTAAGAACCAAGTTCAGCTGTGTGGGTACGTTTTTAAAATTCACTGCCATGAGTAACAAGTTTAACTGAAACTGGAAAAATCTCAAATTTCTTGTTAAGAATTCTCGAAACACTGGCAAATATAGTAGCACCACTCGAAAGTACAGCAAAGCATCTTTCATCTGCATGGTCACCCTTTCTGGTTTCATCCGACAAAAGCTCTAAGGGTAAAACCACCTTATACAGCATAATAAACAGCATCACGGGGTGTAGTGCTCAGTAGCTGTCATTTGAATGGTCACACTTCAGGAATTCATACACAGAGACATTACACGAATCGAGGTTTTACCTTGCCATTGAAAGCGTTTATGCGTGCTCTGGTTGGCTAGATTGGCGTTTTGTAGAGGGTTTTGTTGGCATGCTCATTAAACCACGTTAAATTTCTTGCCTAATTTTATAAAAATTTCCGTTAACAAACCCTGAGGCAAACATGAAATGCGTTTGACGGAACTTGACGGTGTTTAATTTCGACAGCGGCGCGGGCTCCAGCGCACTCTCAATCAAGTTACAGCGCAGTTAGTATACTAACTTTGGTTGTAAGAGCAGCGCCAACGTATGGGCACTTTCAATAAATTTGCATAATTTCTTAGAGACCGACAACCCACTCAGAATTCAAATATAGATTCCAGGAAGCCAACTCAACTAAGCTTCCCGCTATTCTACTTCAACCTTATTTCGATTCTCATTTGAAAAAGGGATTGAAATATTGTGGCTAATATCGTAGCCTGTGAAGCGGCTCCTTAGTAGTGTCTAGAACGCAGTAATAAAATAATGATAAATAACAATGTTTAGAGAGGGTAACACCAAGCTAGTCGAGGTTAATTAGGGTGGCCCTCAAGATCGAACTGGAATTTGCAAATGTTGGTTTTCGAGGAGAGGGGAAAACCGGAGTACCCGAAGAAAAACCTCTCGGAGCAACAAACTCAACTGACCCATGTCACCGAGTCCGGTAATCGAACCCTGGCCACATTGGTGGGAGGCGAGTGTTCTCACCGCTGCGCCATTCCTGCTTCCCGAGAGGAGAGAGCGGTCCGCTTGTCCACTATTCTTGAGCTTAATTCTCGCTTGGGAGCCTGTTTATAGGCTACTAATAACATTGTTAACGAAGACAATTTTCGCTCACATTTTTAGATACACCTGGATTGGACTTAACGACTTGAAGAACGAGAGCGACTTTCAGTGGAGTGATGGAGCTAACTCGACTTACAAGTCTATGAGTCCACAGATGGACTACATTAAAGATGAGAGAGCGGAGCAGGAAATGGATTGCATAGCTTCTGATCAGAATGGACAGTGGACAAATTTCCACTGCGATGATAAGTTCTACTCCCTGTGCAAGAAGAAGCTGAGTAAGTGCATGACTGTATTGATTAGGTCTGTATAGGAAATCAGTAAGGAGATCGTCTTTTCTGCATAATATGAGCTCTGGTTGAAAAGTAGTCATTGGGCAGTTGGTATGGTATCTAGCGATTCAGAAGTACGGATCAAAAAAACGACGAGTTGTCTGCGACACTTAAGCATTTCCCAACTCGGGAAATTTTCATCAGAACTGATAACAGTTTTGATTCTTTTTCTCTTCTGACCCCTAATTCCCACTTATGAAGTTGATACATTCTCGTCAACATTCGAAGTTTCAACTCTTGAATCGTCTCCTTGACTTTTGTTTCTGTCCTCTATCATTCTTGTTTAACCCCGTGTTTTGCACATGTCGCAAAGGGTCTAAAAGGTGTTTAATTTTTATGTTTTCTTTTGTTAGAATACGAAGAAGATGATGAGGAGGAAGACGAAACCGATGAAACTGACGAAAGCATCCACAAACATCACAAACATCACATCAAATATCACAATCTGAAGAAAAACAAAGTGCGAAAACACAGCAAGAAAGTTAGCCTTGGTGAGAAAACTAAAGTAAAAAAACCTGATGATTTAAAAAAAAAACATTCTGCCGAGCATTTGAGACGCTTAACAATCTCGAACACAAGTATTTTATTGCTTTTTTACGTTTTGAACTTGTATTATTAGACTGCATTGCGCTATGTTTGTTCACTTAAATTCATTTATTTTCGAAATGCACTGAGAAGTACGTGGTCAAATGTGTGACGATACCAGTTGTTCATTTAGCGAGATACATTGCATGATATGAATCAGAATGTATGTAATTTATGCACGAGAACAACTTAGGGCCCGGTTGTACGAAAGCCGATTAACGCTAATCCACAATTATAGGTTAACCGTGGTTTTCATTTTGCTCGTTAAAAATGTTTCTAAAAGCTAATTTAAAGGTTAAGGTAAAGAAAACTCTACTTCAAAGCGCCGTTTCACACGTCAACGACGCACGTCTCCAACTTAGGTTAGCATGTGAACAGCTGAAAGCTTCTTAGTGAGTAACAAGAAGCAAGAAAAACAGTCGCACTGCTCGCTCCACTCGTTGCTCGCCATTCTCCACTAGGGAACTTGTTCACAGGTTAAGCTCGTGCCTACTTTACGACTCCGTTTTGCCAGGGTCTTATGTTGATGTGAATCTATAGCAAAGCAAACCCCAAGAAAATCTTCCAAAATCAAGTGTCTGCTTATGAGAGGTTTCCACCTCCGCCTGATATCAAGACCACTCTCGAGGAATCAGGACGAGTAACGGGATGACTGTTGAGGAAATGTTCAAAGTTAAAATTCATTCTTCTGATCTCTCTACAGCTGAAGAACTCAAAGAAGCGAAGTCAAACAACAGTGAAGAAGACGATGAAGAGGAAAGCGACGAAGACGCCATCCGGGAGGCTGTAAAAGCTCAAAAGAACTCCAAAAACCACGGAGAGGAAGATGAAGAAGAGGAGGAGGATGAAGACGAACAAGCTTCTGGTTCAGGATCAGGGCGGTCTGCAAGCACCATTCCAGACAAACCCGACAAGAGATCGCCCCACAAAGTTTGGGAATTCTAGAGCTCTGTTTTAATTTACATCGACAAGTTATGGAAGTCACAAGTGACGGCTGTAGTTTCAAGACGAGAAAAACTTTTTCAATCGAGTATTAACAAAAATCGCGTGCTTTAAATGCGCCAGGTTTTCGAGAATATTCCTTGAGACATGAAAGAGTAGAGATGTTGAATCGTAGTGATTGCTTGAGGGCGACTTGTTTTTCAAGAAGAAAGGCAAGTGCTTTCATAACTTGAAGCATGAATTAGAATAGAAATAACATGTTTTCAAGGAAGGAAAAAATGCGGTGTTATAGGCCGCTTCATTTACTTTGTTCATAATACGGGAAAGGGCGTGACTCAAGATGTCACGACGATGATGTCACGCGTTACTAATCTGGCCGGGTTTTCATTACAGCGCCCAGCCTAGTACCTCCTCCCGCTCACTGGACTTGAATGTCGTGACGTCACCGAATGAGGCCCCCGCGGTATGCCATTCGGTGACGTCACGAAATTTGCACCATGTTGAGTGAGCGAGAAGAGAACGCCTGGGTACTAGGCTGTACAGCGCCTAGTTGCCATTTGGACAGTTCCGAGAAGGTTTTGAAAAAGCTTATTAGAAAGTCGAAGAACCCCATTTCTCCCCCATTTCTCTATAAATTTCAACAAAGTAACGTTTTCCTTTATTGTTCCTCTTTTTCTCAATTGTTACAAAACTTGTTTTCAAACGAAATAAGAAACTTTATTATCAATAGTATTAAATTATATCCAATGAAGAATGCAAGAATTAAAAATGTCGCAGGCTGCAAAGTGTGGAGCACCCGGTTGAGCGCCATCTTGGACTTTGCGGTATTTCGGGTCAATGATCGATGACGATACCGCATTTACTATAACAGCCATTTAACCTAGTGGATTTTTTTTTTTTTAGTTTTGGTCTCCGCTTGATCTTGTTCCCAAGAGTTTTGGAAAAAATTAAATAATAAGGCACTTGATCAACTGTGGTAATGTGTCCACCACGGTATACGACGGTACTTTTATTTCTCCATTGCTAGTAGTTGTTGATTGTAAATGGCATAATAATTATTCTGCTAAAATGTTAAATAAAGAGTTTCATTACAAAACAAGTTAAATTGTGGATAAATTCGGGGCGTAACAGTGATATTGAAAGAAAAAACTTAGCGGACAACGAGTAATCCCTCCACGCGGCATGCAATTTTAGGGCGTTCTTAATTTATTGAAATTATTACCGTGTCTAAATATTTCACTGAGCGGAAATGGGGACTGTCCGTAGTCTAGGTCTTTCAATTTGAGAAAGGGATAAGTGGGTGAAGAAAGGAATGGAAACCATTATTAAAATGAACGAGCGGACATATTGATAAATTGGAAGCATGTCTGTCCTCTTATCGACTATAATTAGTCAAAAGCAAGTGAGCAACTTCAGTTATTGCAAAATAGATCAAAAATTCTCCTTTCATACCAAAACGTGCGTTTTTCTGAGACCAAGGGAGTGCTTGAAACAAAGATTAGTCCACTGGGGGAATATTTTAAACTAATAAGACTCGAGAAAAAGATTTTGACCACAATTTATGAATAGTGACTTGAATTAAATCATTTTTTCTCCAGTAACTCGAAGAGACAGGGAAAGCACACAACTTTTAAGCCGAAGTTTGGGAATCTTGATGAATTAGCACACGTATCTGGCGCTCAGCTTAATAACCAAGGCTTCGAATCTTCGAATTATCGAGGAAAAACCAGATTCCTTTTAGAATAAAATGTTTTGTCAGTTTCAAATGTTTCTCAGCTGAAGTGTATTTGACAAAGCAGATGAAGTTTAAATGCCGTTTTATTTCAACCGTTTCTAGGATAACATGTAAAGACAAATCAAACTGATTTAAAATGCCGTTTTATTCAGACTTTTCCTTGGAATTGTTTCTATAGTATTCTTTCTCCAGTGAGTTTATGCTTTGCATAAACAGAAGGAAAGCTGCGTTTTTGTCTTTATTCTCGGCCGCTACCAGAACCCCATGCACTTTTTTACCATCACCCATGGTGTACATCGCAAACTGAAACCAATAAAATAAACCAGTGAATAAAATGTCCCGCTTTAACACCAAAGGGTTAATTGATTTGCTAGTGGACACGAAAGGATTTATGGGACTGTTCAGCTGTTCAGTCAGAAGATGACTTTTCTTGAGTACTTTACAATTTTTCTTGCTTTTTCATCTATTTGTCTCTTCAAACTATCAACTATTTTGAAGGCCCCTTAAACATTATTTGTTACGGAAGTAAAAATTGTTGGTAAAATAAAACAATTTTTGTTTTGACCTTTTTCAGAAATATTTGGTCTTCATAACAAATGTTGTGCGCACGCAAACCAGGATATTTTTAAAAACGTCGAAGAAATGCTTCCCCAACAATGTTTTTTTTGGGTTTGCTGGGCGATAGGCTTAGTTATGTTTACAACTATCCTTGTTTACACCTAGCAGGTAATCTTTTATAATAGCGCGCCTACTATAGCCCGTCCTTTTTGATATTGCCCATCGTAATTGAAAATAAAGTGCATATGGGATACCGTGTCTAGTGACGCCAACGCGGGAATTCCATACTCTTTTTAATAGCATTCCGATAGTGTAAAAATCATTAACTTAAGAAACGAGGAAAACTTAGTCTCCTATCATGAAACCTCTGAATGCAGGGGCCGTAAAATTTAAAGCTGCAAAAAGTAGCGAAAAAAATCACGAAGATGGAGAATCTACAAGGACCGCCAAACAATCCCAACGACATGCAACTCCACCACCAACAACACAAAGGACAGACAGAAATCGTCCTCGCAAGTTAATTTAATAATCACATACTTTGTTGTTGTCCTTGTTCGCAAAGACGTCTTTGAAGGCTTTCTCAGCGTCGTTGACTCCATTACGTTTCAACAGCTGATCAAGGTACAATTCTGCCTGACAAACAAGAAAACCACAGCGACATAACTGGTTTTTGTAAAAGAAAGCATCTGATCTTTAGTTTCTAGAGTATTTAAAGAAGAAACGCGGTATTTGTAATACTGCTTCTTTAATAACTTTTTGTTGGACATGACGCCGGAAAGTTTTACAGATCTTAAATCTCAGAACTAGCGGGAACACAGGCGGGAACATTCCTTTCAAAGAAACTTTTAGAGATAATATATTTAACTAAAAAGTTGATGAACTATATTGGCTTTGGAGAGTTTTAGTTTATTTTTTATTTTTCTATTCGCTACAACACAACACTAAAAATACCGTATTTCTTCGAATGAGAGCTCGGGGAGCATACTGCAAAAGTCATTTTTTCCCCCTTTTTCCCCTCAATAAACTAGCTTTTATTATTTTATTCCGTGTATATATTCCGACTACTTTATTCGTGGGTATGACTGACGCTTAATGGCGGGAGGTCGCTAAATCGAGGGACAACGGTAAGTGAACATAATACAGAAATGAAGGATGGCAGCAGGAGGAATCTAAATTCCCATATAAGAACTATTTTCTTCATCAACAACACTATGACTGTTTCGAATAAATCATCCGTGTGATGCTATCAACGGACATCAGGCTATTCACTTGACTCTGAAGATGACTCCATTTGAGCTGCTGAAGCGTCCAACACCAACAACACCCTTGTTTAGTAAAACGCTTACTCAGGTGACCAAACTGGACGAAACTAATTTAAGCAAGAGGTTATAAACCCACGTTTAGTGTCCAGCTACCCCGCCTTGCACAAAAATAGGCTGACCACCCATCCCCCTGTACAAAAATACGCTGACATGAGTGGAATTCCGAGTGAAGTTATGAAAAATAACAAGTTCGTGGGTCTTTTTCTCAGAAGTATAAAAAACGTTTCTTTGATAGCACTATACGTTCGTAGCTATTGTGTTTACCTTGATGTTGGCAGGGTATTTAAACATTTGCATTCTTGCCTTCATGTCATGTTCGAGGCCTGTGGGTACATCGCCTTGGTCGAATATAATTGTCCACTCCTTGAGATATTTCTCTGGTTTACTGAACTTGTGCATTTTCAAAAATTCTTTCAAAACAGCTTTGGAGGCTGATTCGAGGGCTGTTTAAAAAAATTGAAACAAAAAAGATCTTGAAATACAGATATCAGTTTCTTTGAAAACGTTTCTAAATTTCATGGTAGTATATTATATTTACTTACAACCCTCCGATCCAACGGCCTTGAAATAAAATCCCTGAGTTTTGCTGTTTTTGAAGACTTTTCTAATCTTTGCTATAGAGGATGGTTCCTTGCCTAAAAGAATAACAAAATACGCCTCAGATAAGTCTTGATTCTTTTTTATACAAAGTCTAAGCAAACTGAGTCTGTGAACAGGCACGAATGTTGATCGTCTATTTAGTTAGATATCTGATAGCTTTGTATTTCATTCGAGCAAAAAGTGCCTTTTCGAGTCTCACTCCCGCGCCCGAAAATTAACTTAGCCTGCGATTATTCCATATAAGACTGGTTCCAAAATTCCTTCCCCGAAGACACTTTGGTATTTGTGAATTGACAATGGCGTTCAAGCCCGGGGGGGGGGGTGCACTTAAGGGAAGTTTGGGTCGGGGTGTGCTGCCGAGGCCTTCAAACCCTTACCCTGTTTAAGACAAAATCCATTCATTTCGCTGCCCTGTTTAAGACAAGAGACCTTTTTCGTAACCAGAAAAAAATTGTTTCAGAAAGTATTTTTTATATAAATGACATCATAGAATTATATATTTTTTAAAAAGTTAGTACCACACATGAAGACCACGCACCGCCAACGATCACACCCTGTTCAAGGCTTCCGGTCCAGAAAGACACCCTGTTTAAGACGCTTAATAGCGAAATTGTATACCCTGTTTAAGACGTAAAACCCTGAAAACCATACCCTGTTGGGCAGCACAGACCCGTTTAGGCAGAATAAGGGAGTGCCCCCCCGGGCGTCCATAAGGGGACATAAAAAGTCACTGATAATAAGATAGAATCTTCATGCAAATACTGCACAATAGGGATAATCAAATAAAGAACTTCTGCTAATTAACCTGTCCATTACCCACTGGTATTATGAAAAATTGTTAAGTTTTGTGCCAAACAAGTTTCCCCCTAAGATTAAAGGTATCGAGCAGCGGTTTCATGCGGTGATGTTTATTATGTGTGATATCCAAGGTTGGTCTAACTTTTGCGTCTGTAGATGAAACCCTGAAGTGTGCCCTTTTTCTCTTGAGAACCTTGTAAAAGTGAAGGAATTTTGCTAGCCTATCTTTCCTGGGTGCTCTTTGAAGAAAAGGGATAGTAGTTAATATTTCCATAGCAAGAGAAAAGGATTTACCAAAACAATATTGAAAGAAATAAATCTATTTACTTTCCTTACATTTAGCATGAAGTTCAACATAGTTCCTTACCTTCACACAGGCTGAAAATTGCCACAAAAGTCAAAAGAAGGGAAATAACCTTTCTCTCCATCTCCACACCTTTCTTTTATGTGTTCTTTATTCATTAAACATATGTCAGTTCACCGTAGCTTTGGCAATTTTGTACTTCATTTAACAAAAGCAATGCTCCACAAGGTGTTCAAGTGAATGCATAATTAACAAGAAATATCTCTTCCCCTGACCTAAAAACTAAACAGCCACCCGAAACAAATTGCTTTCTTCCAAAAGAAGCACTAGCAGAAACCTGTTATGTTACTTACCAAACTATTTTTATTTGCTTGTTATTTAGTGTAAAAGTGTACGACTGAAATTTTCCTCTTTTCACAAATTTGTGTCAGAGGCTCCTCACGCTAGCGCTCGCTTGCTTTCTCCCTGAGAGAAAATGGGGTTAGACTGTAGTCTACTTGTTTCGCTCGAGAATTTTAAAAATGAAGCTGCAAGATATTAGTGGCATCAAAAGCGGATGTACCAGAAACGGCATCATGAAAAATAATGGTTAAAAGGTTTCAATAATCGAATGAAAATCTAACTGCTGTGCTTGACGACCAAGTTTTTTTCTTTTGAAATTTTCGGTCTTGTTCCTTAACTTGGAAAAGATCCGACTATCTACCAAGACGAAGCTCACAATGGGTATCGCCTAACCACACAACGAAAACTAACAACAAGCAAGGGACTAAAGTTATGTGTAACATTACTGACGCAACATTCCGTCGCATAATTCTTTAACTTAAACTATTCCGAGGTAAAATGATATAGAGACGGGTGGAAACACGCTGCAATGTCACTGCACGGCAAAACATAAAGTTTAAACGTTGTATCTGAGCCATTAAGATAAGAGCTTTTGTTTCACACTAAACGCAAGCAGAGTCGGTACTTAAACGTGAAAAAAGGTTGCTGACTACGCAATAGGAAACGGTCTCAAAACTAAGCTCGTCCCCAGATTTCTTTTCGTGAATCGGTGGCGTCTGACCAAGGAAAATCTGGGAATGAGATTACCTCAAATCAAAAATCAACTCGGATAAAACCACTTCTTTTATTTTATTTTTAAGTTACACTAGTATAAGCGCATGAAACAGTAGTGGTTTTCTTCTCAGCTTTTGTAAGCATCTTTGCTTCAAGATTTACGTCTAATTTCTCTTTACAATATTTAAAATACACTGTTTAGCAAAATACTTGAAATATCATTTTTAGCTTTCTTAGATTGTTTCAGAGCTTTTTGAAGGCATATTTGTGTAAGCTAATACAGACTGATCTGTTCGGCGTTTTTAGCTGAAAATTTAGGCCGCAGAAAATTTTCGGAAACAGAATCCTATCCGCCGAATTTCCGAGCTGCTGATGGCTCTCCGAAAATGCTAGCTGACCTTATTTTGCACTCTAAACGACATATTTGTCCCTAGGAAAACAATAGGAACTACTCAGTCCTCTTGTTACGAAAGTCCGAGGTAATGTTTCGCCAAAGAGATCTCTAGCTTTCACTGCAATTAAATCCGAATATCTCAGGCGATTTTGGGCCTTCCGAACAGATATTTCCCGAAACGAATCATTGGGTGCCCCTGATTAAAGGAATTCAATGGTAGTTGTTAAGGAGAAGTCCAATTTAGAGAATGGATGTGAATGTTAAATTAAATTGAAGCCGCTCTACTGAAGCGATTTCTCGCTGATAGTCGACGAACGTGAGCTTTTATCAGTTAAAACTGGTCTCTAAAGAGAGTTCTTCACACTTAAGCTCATTTTCAATCGAAGGCAAGTTAGTAGTGTTGTTGCCTCTAAACCTCGACTACGCAGAACTAAGTTCTACTCGTTCTTACAACGGTTGTCACCTGTTTATTTCGACACTACACTGCGTTACGTGCCTTCTGAAATCTGTCACAACTTGTTCCAAGACTTGCTGCATGGAAAACTGCACCGTGTTCATATTGCAACTTAAGCACCACCATCCTCTGTAAGAGCGTGTGTGAGACAGTTTAATTTAGGCTTTAATCCGAGCATTCTTGTTAGCTACCTCGATACATCAGGGCAGCGGCTATCCTTACAAATTTCGCTTCCAGGACGTTGTCTTGTTCCAGCTCATCATTTGACTCTTGAACTACGAGTCTGAAGCCGAGGATACCGTGAGAGAGCCTGGGAGCTGATAACTTAAGAAAGCTGTCATGTGAAGTGGCCCAGTGATCTCTGCAATCGTGGCTCCAGTAATATTCGCGCCCCGGAGATTTGCATCTTGAAGATCACATCCCGTTAAGTTACAATTCTACAAAAAACGGACATGAATAATTGGTTAAAATAGCGAGTTAAAAATCGTATGATAATGTATGATAACCGTGTGATAACCGTATAATTTGTACCTATACAAAGATACTGTTCATTCCAGACCTCATTCCACTACTGGAATGTGTTTCCAGCTTCCTGCCTCGCATTTCACGCATTCCAGTTATGTCAATTCGTTCCAAACTGAACCCCGAAACTCACTCAATAAAAAAAGAATTTAACCTCCAAATAAGAAAGCTAACCTCCAAATAAGAAAGCTAACCTCCAAATAAGAAATCTTACCTCCAAATAAGGAATCTAACCTCCAAATAAGGAATATGACGGCCAAATAAGGAATCTAACCTCCAAATCAGCGCCTGCTAATTCAGCTCCTCGCAAGTTACAGTTTTGAAGGTTGGCACCCTTAAGAGTAGCAACGCGAAGGTTTACATTCCCTAACTGACTTCCTTCCAAGTCTGAACCTTTTAGGTTTACACCTGAAAATAAAGGCAAGAAAAACCAGCTACCTAGCCTGAACACTTGAAGTTGACGCCAGACAATAGAGGGAACTTTGGAGCTTAACAAGGGGAACAAACGCCATCTAGAATAAACCCTGGGAAAACATACAAATGGCCCCATGCGCGGGAAATATGTTATCAATACCAAGCGCACGCGCGGGAAACTTGCAACCGCTACCAAGTGCGGGAAAATATAGAATCGGTACAAAGCGCGGGAAAACATGCACCAAGAACCAAGCGCGGGTAAACATGCAACAGGTCCAACAGGAGGCACTAAGTAAAATGCACCGGATGCCAAGCGCGGGAAAAAAGAAACTGCACGTAAGGCAAGTTCTGATTAGTTTTGCAAGAAAAAAAATAGCTAGGGTCCTACAGAATAAACTCCATGGAAGTTTGGATCTCTATATTTCTGTTAAAGAAGTATTTCCTTACCTTCAAGATGAGCTCTGGTGCCAACAGGATCTTCAAAATTGCACCCTCTGAGGGACGCCCCTTCCATATGGGCCCTCTGGAGACGAGTACAGCTTAGAATAGCACCCTAGAAAACAGACAAAAAGGAAAAAGAAGAGCCTGTTAAGCTCAAATAATGGGAGTCACGCTTCGCTCGGCTGACCTACTACCTGAAGGGCTTTTTCGTGAGATTTGCCTTGACCTCAAACAACGACTGCGCCAAAAGTCCCTTGCTGCCGCAGATTTGACGCTTGACAAAAAATTCTAAGACATCACCTTAAACCAATTTGAGCAAAGATCCGACACTTCATGGGCCAAGGTAATTTTTCTCAACTTGTTTGGGTTCCAGGCGTGGAAAGAAATGCAATTTTCAAGACTTTTCTTCAGCACCATGTGCTTACCATGAGCCGTGAGTCGGTTTTTTTGGCTGACGACTGAAATTCTCCTTAGAGATTGCAATAAAATTGTTAATGGATTGAACCCAGGAGTCACATCACAAGTCGGTAAAATGTGGTATTCCGGGACACTTGACTCTGATGATGACTTCCGTTCAGGTTGTCGAAACGTCAGTCAATATCATCACAGTCCTTCTCAGGGCTACACTCACCCGGATGATCACCCTTCAAGCTACTTACATCCATGGGTCACTTTATAATTGTGAAAATGAACCTCTAGGGGTTAAGTGGAAAACATGTGTCAAATTTTTAGGAATATATATTACATATGATGTACAAATATTAGTAGAGAAAAATTTTAAGAAGAGGTTGAAAAAAATTAAGAACACAATAAATCTATGGACGTCAAGAGGATTATCAATTCACGACAAAGTAAATATTATTAAAACACTTTTATTCCCAATAATGATTTATCCTAGTTCGGTATTATGTACTCCTTTCGAAGTCATAAAAGAATTCAACAGTTTGGTTTTTCGATTTTTGTGGAACGGTAACGACAAGGTTATCAGACTTTCAACGTATGCACCTTATGACCAAGGTGGCCTCAAAATGTTAGATTATGAAAATACGGTTAAAGCTTTAAGGCTAAGCTGGTTAAAACGAATAGTTGACCCAGATTACTTTGGATTTTGGAAGTCATATCTTGATCATCTTTTGGTATACGAAGGGGGTTTATTTTTAATTCAGTGCAATTATGATATCAACCGATTAACAATCTCAGCGACCTTTTATCGAGAACTATTGGAGTGGTGGTCAAAATTAAGAGAAGTCGAGGACCCCGAAAATATATGTAAGTATATTTTATGGAACAATAAAGAAATAAAGATTGACGGCAAGAGTGTCTTCTATAAACATTTTCTTGATAATAATATCATATACACAACTCATCTGCTTTATGATATGACAAA
This sequence comes from Siderastrea radians, assembly GCA_964017195.1. Lineage (NCBI taxonomy): Eukaryota > Metazoa > Cnidaria > Anthozoa > Scleractinia > Rhizangiidae > Siderastrea > Siderastrea radians. The sequence goes on along the minus strand of OZ024887.1, from coordinate 73,301,817 downwards.
TATTGAATCTTTCAATGTTGTCAAAGATGCAGGATTAAGGAACTCTAACTTTTTAGTACGGACCGGTCTTAGGCAATCAGTTCCATTGAAACTACGTTTTCACATGCCCGACGTAGAGAATATCTTTGATTTAGAAAATTTTAAGTGTCGTGACTATTATCACTATCTTATAAAGCAAAAATACGAAAAACCAAATAAATGGGCTAAGCTGAGAGAAGAATTCAATCTAGAGGATAAGCAACTTTCGGAGGCATTTGTGATGCCACTGAGAGCTGCAAATGAACCTTATTTACGTTCCTTTCAATATAAAGTATTGAACTCAATTCTATACACAAATGAATTGCTTTGTAAGATATGCTATGTTTCTAACCCCAACTGCTCCTTCTGTCATCAGACTATAGAAACGATATCTCATATTTTCTTTGATTGTTCTTTTTCGACCTCCTTTTGGAATGAGGTTTGTGACAAAATTTTAAATAAATTGAACAGTTGCGTAGGCCTCTCTTCAAAAAAAATTGTGAGATTATTTTAGGGCTCTTAGAGGAGGAGATGGATCTGCAAAACTTTATACTCATTTTAGGAAAAATGTACCTATGGACTTGCCGGTGTAAAGAAACGAAACCATCTTTCAGCCACTTTGAGAGAATTTTATTAAATAAATATCAAACCGAAAGGTATATTTCTCTTAAATCAAATAATATGAATTCTTTTAGGAAAAAATGGAGAATGTTTGAGGAAACGATTCTTTAAAAATTAAGTCCACAATTATGCTAAATTATGTGCTTTATAAACTGTAACTATAACTGCTAGATTGTGGAAATAACATGATCAAAAAAAAAATGAAATGTAAGCAGTTGCCTGGCATTAACTGCGGTATTGTAAAATTATTGTAAGTAATGTCCTGTTAGTATTGTATGTAAGGCAATGTAATTGATTGTATTGTTAATAAAAACAAAAAAAAAATTACTTACATCCATGTGTGCTCCAGAGAGATTAGCTCGCTCCAAACAGCAGTTGGACAAGTTCGCGTGCGCAAGGTCCGTCTTTCTAAGGTTCGCCATTTTGAAGTTAATGAAACGTAGATCAAGCTTAGAAAGATCAGCGGAGTCTAAATTGATTCCCTGCAGCATTGAAGAACGAGAAAAGAGAAAGTCAACGAAGGCTAAAATACTTTTCTGAGTTGGGTTGTTTAGGTTTGTAAGTGAGAATGTGCCTCCTTGGTAATCAGGGGCTCATTAAAATGAGAATGTCGTTATATAAGGAGATCCTATATTTAAGGAGGCTCTTAAGGGAGGTCGCTGTATCGACCGTGAATTTCGTTATAACAGGGGAATCCTCACTTTGGGATGTTCGTGAGGACGATCGTTACATCGGTCGGGAATTTTGTTCTATTAGGAGATTCTTTACGCCAGCGGGAGGTTAGTTATACGTACGCCAGGGATTTTGTTATATCAGGAGGTTCTTTAAGTCGGTAGATTCGTTTCGTAGTCCTTGTATAAAGGAAGTTCTTTATATCGAGAAGTTTGAGTTCATTTTATTAGGAAGTTTGTAGTTTGGCTGAGAAAGTTTCGTGTAGTAACTGGGGGGGGGGGGGGGGGGCTAAATTGAAGTTGCACTGAAATAAAAACAAGTGGAAAGCCGAGTGGCGTAGTCTGCGTCACCTGACAGCGAAGTTCACAGTTTGATGGCGTCGATAATAAAATTTTAACAAACTCATTCCTTGAGATAGGTGCATCATCTGATTTGTCCATAGCCTAGAAAACAAAAGCAGAACGGATAAGCTTCACAGTAAGGGCTGACACGACCCAGGAAGGTCGCAAAACAACTCTTCCAACAGATAGCTTGTTCTCACTGTAACCTGCTAAAATTCATTTGGTCCTGAAATAAGAATGTTATAGTTTTGCCTCTAGTATACAGATACACCGCGAATGTTTAACAACTGTATGTCTTGTTCATATTTTGTGCACTTTGGTAATACCGCAATAAAATGAGAACTAATATTACACAAAAATAACAAACTAAGTTACTGAGATAAGAAGCTCTATTGGTTACAAGACGACAACCAGACAAGTCATGTATTAGAGCCCCCGTTGCGACTAGTTTCTCAAATACTGTAATTTCGTAATCCCGTAGGGAGAAGAATAAGCTTGCTTAAATATGCACAATTCAAAATTCTTAGTCAGCTTTATTCAGTCCTTTGGTTGTAGTCTTTATGAAATCTACTTGCCGTTAAAGTCTTATTCCGCGGTTAAAAACCATCGGTAAGATACAATAACTTTGTACAATTTATCAAAGTTTATTTTGTAGTTACATCTGTAGTTATTCTCAGTTCTCATTTTGTTGTTTTGTTCTTTTTTGTGTGTTCTAGCGAACCTTTCATTGTGTCATTTAGTCTGTTGAAAGAGTTCGGAATTAAAGCGGAGGAAATTAGTTAAAGTAATTTCCAAGTTGTCGTTTATCCCTCACATCGTTCGCGATGATTAACCAAGATGAGTGAAGAATCGTTGGCGAGTGTGCGTATGGCTGAGGAGTCGAGTGAGCACCTAGAAACTGGAGGCGCCATCGGCGGTTTTGCTGGACCTGAACATGAAACACTATCGAACCCAGATGTTACCTTCATGAACAACTCAAGATCTGGATGCATGTCTTGGCTAACAAGAGTATACCGAGAAATTGAGAGTTTAATGTCTGATCCTAACTCTGTGGACGAGGTTTTAGTGAAAAGGGAGTTAATTGATGCGGCATTTTCCCGGTTCGAGGAGGTTCATACTTCTCTGCTTGCGTGTTTGGAGGATGGTGAGGACAAGAAGAGCTTAGAGGAATCTTTCGCCGTTCAGCTTGAAAGAAAACGAAACTTTCTAGCAAAAGTGGATGCTTGGGTTGATGAAGTGTATACACAAGTCTTCCGTACCGCGCCAAGCGTAGAGCCCGAAGATTCTAGAAGTCAGTCAGGATTAGCGAGTTCTAAGTCGTCGAAAAGCCGTGCTAGCTCGAGTAAAGGGTGGATTTCGTCTCGGGTGCGTTTGCGTGAAGCTAAAGAACGCCGGGAACTAGCTCAGCTTAAACTTCAACAGCTTAAACTCACTCAAGATCTTGAACAAAGGAAGACCGTTTTAAAGAATCAAGAAGAACAATTGAGGTTAATGCATGAGTACGAACTGGCTACTGTGAGCGAAAGAATTTGGATGGCTCCAGAAACAATCGTGGATTCCAATCCAGTTGACAGAGTTGACACGCGGTATCGGCGTGAAAACATCTTTGAATCATCTCATTCGGTGGACTTTAAAAGTGAGAGCATTCCTAGGACCACTGATGTCCCAATACCAAGTGTTCAAGATCCTGTAGTGAGGCAGTCCGTTCCCGACTTGACACCACCAAGTAAATCTGGTTTGAATCCTTTGGCTCCGGAGTGGAAGTACAAAACGCCTGCATCCCCCGTCACGAACACTAACACTACAAACGAAAATGCAGCTAACCCAAGCAAGCAAAACGTTGAGCAGTTGGTTCAGTCCTTGACGTCAGATTTGAACGTAGGGTTTAATTTGCCGAGAACAGAAATTCTCACCTTTGATGGAAATCCCTTAGAATATTGGAAGTTTATCCACAACTTTGAGGCGAACATTATCGGTCTAACTGACAATCCAAGAAAGAAGTTAACATACCTTATTCAGTATTGCACTGGCGAAGCTAGAGAAGTGATTTAAAACTGTTGTATTCTCGAGTCAGAACAAGGTTACAAGAAAGTGAGGGAGATCTTGCATCATCAGTTTGGGAAGACCTCCGGTCATATAGTCGCACAAGCTCACATAAATCAACTGGCAAAGGGACAGCCGGTGAAGTCAGGCGATGGTGCAACGTTACAGAAACTTGCTCGACAAATGCTTAAGTGTGAACTTACCCTTACGCAAATGGGTTGTGAAGCGGATTTGAATAATTCAGAAACATTGTTAGGAATTATGGATCGTTTGCCAATGTATTTACAAACAAAGTGGACAGAGCGCGCCGAGGCTATCTTTAAGTCTGGAGGGCGGCCACGTTTCTCTGATCTCGCCGCATTTGTGCAGCAGAGAGCTGATGCAGCGAACAACACGTTTGGACAACACTTGAGCGAAACAAAGCCGAGAGAAAAGAGTTGTCAAAGATTCTCTCAGCCAAGGAAACAGAACGAAGCTCCTCGTCGAGGGACTACTCTTGCCGTGCGAAGTCAGGGACATGAGGATTTTTCTCGAAGTCCACACAAAACCCCACGCGGCAGTCGACACGAAAGTCCGCGCCAAGGACCACGTGAAAGTCCACGCGGAGGTCCACGCGAAAGTCAACGTGAAAGTCCACGCAAAAGGCCACGTGAAAGTCCACGCGAAAGTTCACGCGGAGGTCTACGCGAAAGTCCACGCAAAAGTCCATGCGAAGGTTCACGCGAAAGACCACGTGAAGGTCCACGCGAGGGTACCCGAGGAAGTCCGCGCGAGAGTTCAAGCGATCAACGTGAAAGCGCACGCGGTGATCAACGCGACAATTTGCGTACATACCCGCCTCCGGATATCCACAACCTGAGTTCTGAATGTCCCTTGTGCTCAAGGCTGCATGCATTATCAAGCTGTGAAACCTTCAAGAGGAAATCGTATCAAGAACGTTTGGAACTGATGTTCCAAAAACATATCTCCAAGAACTGTATTATACCTGGTCATTACGGAAAGGGGTGCGCTGCAAGGAGAGCTTGTGAACGGCCCGGATGTCAAAGAAAGCATCACACGTTGCTACACCCTCCAGCTGATACGAACGGCGATCAAGAAGAACACAGTCAACCCGTTTCACATTAAACATCAGCTGCCGTTCTTAACAGTGCCACTGGGGCCGGCAGAAGAAGAGTTTGTCTACGACTTGTCCCTGTACAAGTTCAAGGTTCACGACGGTTCAGATGTGTCACTTTGTGATCGCCGGTTACTGGAGCAGCTTGGATTGGAGGGAGTTCAACGTCGATTTACTCTGACTACCCTCAGCAGCGACGATAAGGAGCAATCAGGACTAGAAGTCAGCCTGAAAGCCAGTAGCCTCGATGGCAACGAAAGTCTCTCCCTGCCCAGAGTGTGGTCCGTTGATAGAATACCTGTGTCAGACGGAAGCATTGCTATGCCTGATGACGTCAAACGGTGGCCTCATCGTCGAGTCTTCAATCTCCCTCAGATAGATGAACGTAGAGTCATGCTGTTAATAGGCGGAGATTGTCCAGATGCATTCTGGGTACTAGATGAGAGGCGAGGTCATAGCAGTGAGCCTTATGCGGTCAAGTTTCCACTAGGAGGGACCCTACTCGGCCCGGTTGGTCCAAATGAAGTTCAAATGAACAATTCCATGTCAACTTCATACGCTCTCGAGATGATTTGCTCCAGTTACAAGTTGAAAAGTTCTGGAAGACTGACTTCGGTGATTGTCTGGCTGAATCAGATGTCTGCATGTCATTAGAAGATAAGCAAGCATTAAAGATCATGAATGAAACGGTCATCTTGACGGGAGGCCACTACCAAGTCGGGTTGCCATGGAAACGTCGTCCACCGTCCATCCCGAACAATCGAAGTCTCGCTGAGTCAAGATTACCTTTACTGAAGAGGCGACTCCTCAGAGACGAAAATCTCCACACGAAGTACAACGCCACGATGAACGAATACCTGGCTAAGGGTCATGCAGTGAAGATTTCCCCTGATGAACTTCCTACTGACGGAAAGATTATCTGGTACCTCCCACACCATCCGGTTTTTCACCCCAGAAAGCCAGAAAAAGCTCGAGTAGTGTTTGATTGTGCCGCTAAGTACATGGGTACTTCACTCAATGATCAGCTACTGCAAGGTCCTGACTTCAATAACAACTTAGTTGGAGTACTGATGCGTTTCCGAGAAGAACGCGTTGCTGTTGTCGCGGACATTGAATCTATGTTTCATCAGGTGAAAGTGGATCCACGTGACTGTGACGCTCTGAGATTTCTGTGGTGGTCGACCGACGATTTAACTCAGCCCCCAGAGGAGTACAAGATGATAGTTCACGTATTCGCAGCTACATCGTCTCCTAGTTGTACAAGTTTCTGTCTGAAGAAAACGGCTGAAGACAACGAAGGAGAGTTTTCTGCCGAAGTTGTTGGCACAGTAAAAAAAAAAACTTCTACGTGGATGACTGTTTGAAATCAGTGAGGACGCGCCAAGGTGCAAGGACACTCGTAAGCGAGTTAACCGAGTTGCTATCACGAGGAGGGTTTCACTTGACTAAATGGATGAGCAATGATCGTGAAGTTCTAGCCAGCATTCCCCAGAGCGAAAGGGCAAAATCTGTCATCGACTTGGATTTGGATGAATTACCTGTGAAACGTACACTTGGAGTACAGTGGAACGTAGAAACTGATAAATTTGGGTTTAAAGTTGTCGCCAAAGAAAAACCCTCTACTAGGCGTGGTATTTTATCTGTTGCAAGTTCGGTATACGGCCCTCTCGGATTTGTGGCACCATTTACTCTGTCAGCGAAGTTGACCCTGCAAGAATTATACAAGAAGAAGATAAGTTGGGATGAAGAAATTGATGGCGAAGAATTAAAACGCTGGAAAGAATGGCTTACTGACCTGCCTAGACTGTCAGATATAACTGTCAAGAGGTGCTACAAACCAACTCCGTTTAGTGTGGTTAGTCAAGTTCAACTGCATCATTTCTCCGATGCTTCCCAGTACGCTTATGGAGCAGCTTCGTACCTTCGCTTGGTTGATGCTGATGGTAATTTTCACTGCTCACTTCTCATCGGAAGATCGCGTCTGGCTCCTTTAGAGGCGATCACCATTCCTCGATTGGAGTTGTCAGCTGCCGTTGTATCAGTAAAGTTGGATAACATGATCCGAAGAGAGCTTGACCTGCCTGTAGAAAAGAGCGTTTTCTGGAGTGACTCAACATCAGTTATTCAGTTAATCCGGAACTAGACAAAGAGGTTTCATACTTTCGTAGCAAACCGTCTGTCAGTTATCCATGATGGCTCGTCTCCGGAGCAGTGGAGATACGTAGATTCAAAGTTAAATCCCGCTGATGATGTTTCAAGAGGCTTAACTGCAGATCAGTTGATCCGAAGTGAACGTTGGCTACATGGTTCTGCTTTTTTGTGGAAGTCAGAAGAGAGTTGGCCCACACGTATCACAATTCCGCAGCTGTCAGATGTACACCCGGACGTGAAGCCAGAGGTGCGAGCATTCACGACTTTGTACCATAACGTTCTAAATTCCCTTTTTGTGCGCTATTCCTCCTGGGATCGACTTAAGAGAGCTGTCGCCTGGTTATTGAGATACAAACGTTTTCTTCTCAGCAAGTTACGCAACCGCAAAACAGGCGCTCACCAAGAGATCGTGAAAGGGGAGTTCTCGGTGGAAGAGATGATTTCAGCAGAAAGGGAGGTTATTGCAAACGTGCAACAAGAATAAGCTCTGTCCAGTAACAGTTGATGGAATCTTACGCGTTGGAAGACGCCTGAGAAATGCCCCAGTCTCAGAAGATGCCAAGCATCCGATTCTTCTCCCAAAGAGGCATCACGTGACCGCCTTGATCGTCAGAAAATACCACGAAGAGTTAGCCCACGTTGGCAGGGAACACTTGCTGGCTTCCATAAGAGAAAGGTTTTGGATCGTTAAGGGACGAGTTGCAGTGCGCCGTGTATTACGAGAGTGCTTTAAATGTCGTAGAAGAAGTGCCCCTTCAGGAGAACAAATAATGGCCGACTTACCTCCGGAACGCCTCACTCCTGACCGACCACCCTTCACGTTCGTGGGTATCGACTATTTTGGCCCAATAATGGTCAAGTAGAAGCGCAGTCACGTGAAACGTTATGGATGTTTATTTACCTGCTTGCCTTTAAGAGCTGTTCACATTGAGATCGCACATTCTCTGGCTACAGATTCATTCATTGACGCCCTGCGAAGATTCATAGCAAGACGAGGAAGGCCAGAAATGAGCAGAAGTGATAATGGCACAAATTTTCATGGCGGAGAACGTGAGCTTCGAGATGCACTCTCAGAGTGGAATCAGCAAAGGATAAACAGATTCATGTGCCAACAAGATATCAAGTGGTTCTTCAATCCTCCTACTGCTAGTCATATGGGCGGTATTTGGGAAAGAATTGTGCAGTCAGTGAAGAAGATCCTCAAGGCTCTGCTGTCGGAGCAAATTGTTGGCGATGAATCACCCCTAACCGTGATGGCTGAAGCTGAGGCCATTGTAAATTCTCGCCCCTTGACATCAAATCGTGACGACCCGGCGGACGCAGAGCCCTTGACACCCAATCATATGCTGTTGTTGAGGTCAAACCAACCGATTCCTCCCGGGATCTTCTCTAAGGAGGATCACTACAGTAAACGTCGATGGCGGCAGATTCAATATCTTGCTGATATTTTCTGGAGGCGTTGGCTGCGAGAGTACATGTCCACCTTGCAGAAGCATCACAAGTGGAATTCAACCAGCCGTGATTTAAAGAAAGATAATTTAGTACTAATTGTGGACGAAAACTCTCCTCGAAGTTGGTGGCCCTTGGGACGTGTTGTTTGGGTTTATGAAGCAAAGGATGGTCATGTGAGATCAGTAGAGTTCAAGACTGGATCCGGTTATTTAACAAGACCCATCACAAGCTTATGTTTCTTGGAGGAGAACATTAGCCTGCCCGCATGAAAACTTTCTTCTAAGAAGGAAATAAACTGTTCTTCGAATTCGTTTATTTGGGGCCGGAATGTTGCGGACAGCGTGAAATTATTCAATTGTTTTCCAGAGCCCCCGTTGGGACTAGTTTCTCAAATACTGTAATTTCGTAATCCCGTAGGGACAAGTATAAGCTTGCTTAAATATGCACAATTCAAAATTCTTAATCAGTTTTATTCAGTCTTTTGGTTGTAGTCTTTATGAAATCTACTTGCCGTTAAAGTCATATTCCGCGGTTAAAAACCATCGGTAAGATACAATAACTTTGTACAATTTATCAAAGTTTATTTTGTAGTTACATCTGTAGTTATTCTCAGTTCTCATTTTGTTGTTTTGTTCTTTTTTGTGTGTTCTAGCGAACCTTTCATTGTGTCACTGAGTCTGTTGAAAGAGTTCGGAATTAAAGCGGAGGAAATCAGTTAAAGTAATTTCCAAGTTGTCGTTTATCCCTCACAGCTAAACATTTACAAACAAGAAAAAGATAACTAAGAGAATTATACGAAGTGGATAAAACTGTGGTTAGCGATTCTTTAAAGCAAAATGGAAAAGAAATTAATTCTGACAGAATTAACAACATTTTGCGATAAAACTCCAGTCATTACGCAACCTGTATAATACCGCACCTTGACCATTTCTTCTAGCTGCTCCAAGATGCCTGAGATCCCAAAAAACTTGGCTTCTTCTAGAACACCTGTTATGGTCATAAGACATAAAATTGACTTTCTTAAACATAGGTACGGCACTTAACAGGCGAAGACTGGGGTCGTTGGATTTACGATCGAATCGGAATTTAGAACAGTTGGTAGGCCACGGTTGTATAAGCAGCTAATGAGACGACTATTATTTTACTTGGACAATGTCTAAAACAAGGATCGGCGACGGAGGGATAAATTGTCAGACGAGTTATGGTCTAGAAAAATTCTCTGTCTGTAATGAAAAAAACTGCCAATGCAAGGATGTCTGAGAAATTTGGGATTTTTAACATTCTGATTTTGGGCATCCTTCGGAGTGAAAGGGAGACAACCAGATTTCATGTGATGAAACCATCCCTCACACCTACTTGTAGACTAGCGCAATTAATTTGATTAAAAAAGACGGCATTTTTATGCCTTATATCCCTGCGAGGGGTGGGGGGGGGGGGGGAGTGAGACTCCCATATGTAAGCTATATACGTACGTGCCACAGAATAGGGTATGATTTATGAGGTTCTCAGTCCTTACGCAGGGAATCCATTTTGCCCCTTTTTGGTATTGTGATTCTGGTGAGATACTTAGATAGCCATAGAGTTCCTTTTATTGTATTAGCTAAAACTGTGGTCTGCAGAAACGCCCAGAAAAGAACCTTTGCAGCACACACCTATTTTAACTTGACAGGGTACCCCCTCGGCCTACATCCCCATTTGTTCGGTACAGGTTTAAAGTTACCTTCCGGATTGACGCCTTTGTTGAGTATAAGCTGCCCATGTCTGAGGTAATTAAGGATTGGCTCAAAGTAGACTGGACTTCTATCAATGAGGAAAGCTCCAGTAGCATCCGTGATACTGCTCCATGATTCTACATGCACAATAAAAATATAAACTTCATGTATAAAAGGCCTGCAGCAGATTTTCATCTTCAGTGATGTACCTAGTAACGCAGACACAAAAAGTCACTGAAAAATTACTGGAAATTCACTGACCTGCTGGTGAAAACATCCGTGCCAACATGCTGTTTGGTTCATTCATTAATGTTGCTCTAAAGAAACATAAAACAAAGCAAGTTCAGTGTTTATCTCCAAGCTTGCGAAACGGACACTATTTGGCCTTTAGTAATAAGGCACACATTCTCCAGAGATTGCTAGGGAGTGAATTCTCAGCTGGTATTTGATATGTACTGAAAGGACCAATACTTATATGACCTATTATTATAATATATAGATTTAGCCAAGCCTAAAAGCGGAGCCCCCCTTTTTGTTTTGTCTGTTTTTTGCTTTTGTTTTTTGTTTTGTTTTTTTGTTTTGTTTTTGCTGGCAGTTATTAATTTGTGAAAATACTCTCATCCAAGTCGTTTTATTAAAAAAAAAAAAAAAAAACAAGGAAAAAAATTCTTGCTCCCGCTGAGTGTCGAACCCGGCTCGTCGACGTGAGATGCCGGTAACTAGTCTACTAGGCCATGGGCGTTTGGCATTGTTTAGGCAGTTAATTTTAATACTTATTTCTTTCTTCGTGACAAGCTGCCTATCAGCATGAAAATGCTGGTGTTTTTCCTGGCAAAATGTGTTCGAAACGCCGTAAAAACCATGGTTGTGGACAGAAAAAACCAAAAAGCACTAGCTCTGCTATATTTGGCGTCGAAACCGCTGCGAAAAGCTGCGAACTCAAGCGGTGTGCCGACCGAGTTTGAACAGAACCGACGAGGCAAATTTAAACTTTTTGGCTGAACTTTATCGCCAAATTTCTTTCGCCTAGATTGAACTTTTCCCCATCCACCAAAAAGACAACTGAGTGTTCTTTTGAACTTTTTTTTTTTCCATTAACAAATTTGTTTTTGACTTTTGTTGTCTTTGCTTGTTTTGCTACAACGCAGGTCAACATGCGATTTCGCGCCGAAAACACACGGGATTCAGCACAGGGTTATATCCAGTGTAGGAAGTGTATTGGTAGCCCTGTGGTGCGGACGGACGGACGTACGGATGTACGGATGTATGGACGTACGGATGTACGGACGGACGGTCATGTGACTACTACGTCACTACCAAAATTTTTTGGCTTGATAGATTACCAAATTTCCTTAGCAATGGAGCTCCGCTGACGCGCTAGCACGCTGGCTCCGCTATTATTCCATTTTTGGAATGAATGTAACAGTTCTGTTCATTTTGCTCCTGATAGCACAATGAAAAGGAATGTGGTGTGCTTGGAAGTGAATAGGCAGAAAAACATTCCTTTACTTTACTGTTTAGGATGAGATAACCTGTTTTATCCTGTTATTCCAAAACCAGAATGAGAATAGCAAGAATAGTAATAGTCGCAAAGCCCCCTACAACTACTCTCTGGCAAGCCTGTGCTTTATACCTTGTTGTTGTAAATATTTGACCTCCTACATTGAGTGTCACCCAGTCTGTGAATGCTGAAAAATTGGAAACCTTGTCAGTCCAAAGCGTAAAATGCGTGATTATTGAAATTTGTTTATAAAATTACATGTAAACTGCTAAATTCACATACATTGCATTGTACAGAACACAGCTGTTTGACTTACATTTAATTCCATTGATAGCATCAGCCTCACCATTCATTGGACAGATGTGAAGAGGGTGTGGTACTAAAATATCATAATTGTAATAATGATATTATTGTTTCATTTATATTGTACAATACATTTTTAAAATAATTTTTGCATGCCACCTAAAATGAGATGAGACCCAGATGAGGACAACATCGAACAATCCAAATATGTATTACTTAATAGGAACACCACCTTAATAATGATAAAAAAGGTGGATATTCATGAATATATTGTTAAACTACCAGATATACAGTTTGACCTACAAACTGACAAGTACCACCATCTATTGTAAAGTTGTGAATCATAATTACTAACTATGATAAAAAACAGGTGCCATAAGTGGTTGTTAGCCTAAAAGTTAACAGCCATCCAGTTCCTCTAATAACAAAACTATTATATAGTATAACAAAAGAGGCAATATTAAATAAACTTTTAATACTGTGTAAATTATAATTATACTGCATTTTCTCGAGTAATAGCCAGGGGTGATATTTATATACACCTTTTTCACACCAAAAGGGGGTAATTATTTCAAATGTTACTCACTGGAAGTCATGCCCTAAACAGTTGTTTTATTATCCCAATTTAATCACAAAATAATCACAAAGGGTAAACTGAACATGGGCTTTCTAAGTGCTCTCAATTTGGTTTCTTTGACTAATTTTTAATGTCAATATTCTCGGCGTTGGAGCTCAAGTCATCACTCAGTCTTGCTGGATCAGATCCCACTTCAGCATCATCTTCCAGGATGATTATTCTAGGGAGGGGAGGGGGGTGGGGGGCAATTATTGGAGGGAGGCAATTATTTCAAATATTTCCACCAAAGTTGGGCAATTAATCGAGTGACGGCTATTGTTCAAGGAAATACAGTATTAATATCTAGTACATGTTTCTACCAAAGTGGAGCTATGGTGGTATTCAGTTTTATTAAATTAATGTTTTGCAGTTTTCAAGACATCACACTAAAATAAAACAAACCCTTAGTTCAATTACCCATAGCTGGATCCTCTGATGAAACATACAGTACTTCATCATCTCTGAAAGAAAATGAAACAGTTAATTTACTAACTTCAATAAATGATAGCACCAGTGCAAAAGGACCACTATGTGACGTTTTCATTTTCCCTGTGGAAGACGCTTTGTGTTTTTTGTTTTCTTCTTCATTTGAAACAACGTTCTAGCCAGTATAGCTGTACAATAGGTGGGGGTTTGGCTACATTTTTACACAGCACAAGTTGTGGTGAGCTAGAAGTATGAGGCTAGTGCAGAGTCATGCTGAGTAGAACTGTGCATGACTTCTTTCTTGCAAGTGACTCACACTTCATGTTCACCTTGCACTTTGTACATCGCCAAAAAAAAAACCTTGCCTGGTCTTCACGGCATCACCAGAAGGGCATCTGGCCTTTTTATGGATGCAGTTTTAAGTCGGCGACATATGATCCTCTAGGTGAGTGTAGTCCTGAGAAGGACTGTTTGTGATGACACGGACTGATGTTTCAACAATCTGAGCGAGAGTCACCAGCAAAGTACGCGGATGATCAGGTTGACAAAATGTCAATCAATGTCACCACAAACAGTCCTTCTCAGGACTACAATCAACCAGATGATCATACTTCACCGACTCAAGGTATGACTTCTGGTTCAAACCCTTTACAGATACAGTTTTTGAAGATATTTTTAAAAAAAGGCCTCTAGTAAACCCAATTTTCAATTTACTGCTAAATATTAGCCTGAACTGAACTGAAGGCTATTTACACCTGATCGACCGGCTGAAATACAAGACAGGAGAAAGTTTTCAGAAAATTTTGCCAAACTCATGAAAAATTTCAAAATAAAATTTTGGTACTAAAAATTATGAATCAGGTATGATCAGTACATTCAGTAATAGCAAAACACTGGCCATGACAATACTATGACCTTACTGCATTTTTCAATCATTATTATGCAAACTCTGAACTTCAAAACCAACAAATGATTGAATTTTTTACTGCTGTCGATCATAAATATGTTGACAACCAATGGCCTGTGAACAACAAGGTGAATCAAAATGCAGCCATCAGAGTGAATGAACCTGACCTCTTGAACTCGTTAAACATCTTTGTTTCTTGCCACGTTCGCAACAATGACTGATGACAAAATGCAACCATTGGTTTAGAGCTGAACTTAAGAGATCTCATATTATTGAGAGTCATAGTACACTAGTACCTGATCAAATCAACCTCATCAAGCAGCCCTCCATTCTTAGTATAAACTGAAACTACTCCACAGAGTCCAAGCTTGTTCTGGGCTGTAGTGATGAACTCTTCAAAAGTATCTGGAACAGCCACCACCTTTTAAAAAAATGCAAACAAGATGTGCAAAACTCAACGTATTATTTCCTGACTCCTCTCCATTTGTCCATTGCCTTTTATGGGGGCAAGAGACATGAGAGCCAAAGAGAAACTCTGCAACATCAAGGGGAGGGAGGACTGGGGACAAGTTAGTACTTTTTTCAAGAAATAAGTGTCTGTGAATATTGTAGCCCACCACTATCTTGAACCATCACAAATCCCCCACTACCTGTTGGGATGCTGAAGTTTTTTGGGTGCAGTTTTAGCCTAATGGGACTTTCACTGGGTACAAAAATTTGGCTTCATTTGCACCTACCCACCAACAATAGATCTGAGAGTACCCCCCCCCCCCCTCCCTCACCTGGGGATGCAGGTCAGTCTTCTGTACTTGTTTTCTTTATTTACTGCTTTTCTTGACAATCATAATCTTGGCAGACATATAGAAACAGCTATGTTGACTGGTTTAGTAAGTTCCCATGGACATATTTGCCCAACAGTGAACAGACAAGACAGACAGACAAACAGACAAACAGACAGACAGACAGACAGACATACAGACATACAGACAGCCTTTATTTCAACACCATTAAAATTAAAGCTCTGCAGCTTGTGGGGTCGTGCAAAATAATAAAAACTAGTAAAAACTAAATTAAACTTTATAAAAAATAAATATACACAGTAAAATCCTCGCACCCTTGGTCCTTGAAACAATCAATCAAAAATAATAATTTATACACTATGATAATTGTCCGCTAGTCTTGATGAGATGAGTATTGGCCTAAGTTAAAGTCGTTTCATAAGAATATAAAAATGCGACATGCAAAGCTTCTTTAGGGGAGACCTAATCGATATAAGATTATATATATGCGAGGCTGCAAACTATGAAACAGGAGAGACTACGATGAAACTCATACCTTTCCTCCTGTCCTACAACCCTTGGCAAATACCGTTACTCTCTTCTGAACATATCCTGGCATAATTCATGGGTTAAAAAGAAATTTTATGGGAAGTTTTTAGTCACATGAAAATGGAAGGGCCCTTATCAGCAAAAAAGTATCAACGAAAGCTGACAGGCGTTGTCACGGGCGTCCTGGGCTCTAATCATTTCCAATCTCTCTCGGCGTAGGCCTACTTCTTTGTGGGGGAATGTCGAAAAATTAACCATAGTTGAACAACAAAAGCGATGTAAAACGCCAGGAATCGCTGTCGGTAAGTAGTAAGGGTTAGACAATGATGCGAGTGTTCTATGGGATATAGTGTCTCGAGCGAAAATAGGAGGCCGCAGGCCGAGTGGCATTCTATCTTGCGCGGGACACTGTCTCCCAAAGATAGGACACGAGCGTTCATTTATTTTAAGCTTATATTTGTTTATTAACAATATTTCAACAGAGATGCCCAGTTCAGCATAGGCTGGTTTAAATGGGGCTCTGCAAACTATCTAATAAAGATACAAAGTGCGAATAACCTTAAAAAAATAACACACACGATAAACAATAAAAGGCCTATTAATTAATGGAGCACACTTGTCAGCATCTGAAGGCCTGACTTAAAAAGCGACATATCGTGCACATTTCTTGGGTCTAACGGCAGCGTATCAGGGACCGCGCGGCCTATTTTAAAGTGGGGGGCTAACTCGATGGGGATATGGTGAGGGGGGGGGGGAGGTGACAGCCTCATGCAAATTTTTTCTTTTCAGTGACTAACAATGCATCTAGGGCGGCCAAGTGTGTTAAAAGTTGTTACTTTATACCAGGAGCACATCATGGGGTGATAGGCTTCTGTTTATACCCATCACATAGGACATGTGCAATATAAATTCATTGAAATATATATACCATTAGTAATGGATCAAAGCTAAATTAAGGGTGTCAAACTCTTTGACGGTTAACCAGTGATTTAATAATGTTGTTACTTAGGGCACGTTTTGGTGGTCTAATCCGGAATAGAAGACAATATACAGCTAGTGTTTTCTCAGTATGGACACTATTCCCTTCCCTCAGTAATGTATTAACGATAACAAAATGAACGGAATTAGGTCGGAATGTTTTGGTTTATCAGAATAGAAAAAATCGCGTTCTTTTAGGGATTCAGTGTTCTGGATATTCTGTTATTCCTAAACCGGAACGGGAATAGCCAGGATAGTTCCAAAATAATGCGCCTGAGCCTGTTCTTTCATCTCTACACACATTTTTTAAGTCGTATCCTGCAAGGTGCAAATCTTGACTTATTCACATTTAAGGTCTCAAACTCAAACACATTTTTCTTAAGACTTGTACAAGCAAACCTGTCGGCATATTACAGAATAAGCGGGCCATCTAAGAAAGCTGAGCTGAGTATCATGAACTATATATTTCACCAAAGTCAGTGTGTCGTTATGTCCTGGCTGCTGCATGAATGCCTTATTTCTCATCATTAGGAGCGACAGAGATCTTTCGGCAAAACTTTCGGCAGCTATCCTAGTTGCAAAATTTTCAGCAAATACCAAAGCACGCTGTTGCCAATAATCCTATCTGGAGACAGACTGCAGTTTGTTATGTCGGGCCAAACAAAATGAGAGTAGACAAAAATTCATACTCTTTAGAGCAGAAAGGAGTCAATGAGAGTTCACGAGAGATAGAGGCCAAATGATAGCGAGAATGTCAACTTCAGTCGATTGCAATCAAAGGACTGAGCATTGTAGGTCATTATAATGGGCGGAGAATTCCGTTTCTATTCCGTTACTGTTTGAAAATTAGATCTAACTGGGGAAAATGAAATACTGGTTAATCCTGAAACTAATCACTGACTAATGAATTTTCCAACTTTCTTATTTTTATTTATTTTATTTTATTTTATTTATTTTTTTTGGCACCAAAAAGTGGGGGGCTAAAGCCCTCTCAGCCTACCCCTCGTGCGGTCCCTGTGTATTCCATATTTTGGCTCCACTGTGCCTAAACAATCCCTGGCACTTGGATGTTCTTGCCAGGGGCAGGCAGAGCAGATCTCTGTGTTGCATGTTCTAAATTCATTAAGTAAGTAAGGTGGTGCTAAGCCATGTATGCACTTGAAAACTAGCTTACATATTAAATAGGCTGAAGGTGTAATGGACCTGAGATTGTGAAATACTGTAGCCTTCGATAATACTAGCGGCTGTCTCTGTACTGAGCTTATCAAGGTAGTCCCGATTTGTCTTGCTGCAACAGTCCCAGATAACTGCACTATAATCGAATATTGGCAGTATCATGGCCTTATACAGGCTGATGCATGACTTCCGTGAAATGACCTTATGTGCCTTTCACAGCATGCCGAGCCTTGCAGATATTTTATGGCCAATGTAATCTGTGTGGTCATTCCAGGAGAGATATGGGTCCAGCACAATGCCAAAGTACTTGAACTTGTACACTCTGGACAGGATGGTATCTTTTGCCTTGACAGTGAAACTATCTACAGAGGCTAGCCTCTGATGAGTTCATTGTTCATCGTCCGTTGTCTAACCATCTTAGAACATGGTCATACCTGCGAAGAATTTCATCTTCCATGCAGATTCTGTTTTGAGCGTATTCACATTTCAGAATCATGTTGGTATTTTGTTTACAATGTTCTTCTCATTTTTGGTGGCTTTGAATGACAATCCTTTTGAATCAAGGTTTAGTGTTTGGTTCTTCCCAGCTGATACATTTGCACTTGGCATGAACAGTGAAAGAACTCTGAGAGCCTGTTATTGCCACTCATTATTTACTTGCTTTTAGCAAAAGCAGTTTCCATCGTTATTCAACTAACAAGCAGGAAGACAGTAGGAAAACAGAGAAAATCAAGGGCGATGATGAAACACAAACTTGTAAGTCCACTTGAAGCATGACACTTTTGATTAAGTGCTAGCACTAAAAGACCAGGAACGTCTTCCTTGAAATTTCGACTTTAGTCGAGAAGAGTTTTTGGTTTAAGTGTTTGTCTTTGGCTTTGATTCGGTTTTTGGTAATGACATTGAAGTTATTTGTTGAAAAAGAAATGGCCTAGTCATTGTAGAATATAATTTTGGTTCTTCTTGTTCTTTTTGACATTGCTTTAGTTATCAAAATTCACAGGGAATTTGTGCATTCATTACTAGGTTCTACTTAGTCATTAGTATGCTTTATGTAGAGCATACTAATGAGGCTTTCAGTTGAAGGAAAACAAAGCCTCATTAGTATGCTCTAAGAGATAGAGCATACTAATGACTATATAGAACCACTAATGAATGCACAAATTTTCAGTGAATACTAACTTTACCCCACAATTTCCCTGTGCTTCAAAGCCCGCACCACTTTACATAATTTAAGACAGTTTATGGAATATAGAGCATCGAAATCCTGGACACTGATTGGCTGAGTGGATTTGACCATGTTCTAACTAGTGGTATATAAGTTTCTCTAAATTACATAATAGGACTGTAGACAAGGATGGGATTAAGACAGCCTTTATTCACAACAAAGGTATGGTAATTAAATTAACCAAAGTTACAACATCTACTGTGAAAAACTAATAAAAACTAATTACACTCGAAAAATAAAATCGAAAATAAACTTTGACACATGGCTGTCAAACAATAAAAATGTAAAGGGAGGGTAGAGTGGGAAAAAACTGCTGCCAATCTAAGGAATAATTTACTTGTGCATGTCAGCTACACTGTGCACTACATATACTTAAGTAAAAGTACTTTAATTTACTTGTGTCAGGAATGGACTATGATCGGCAAGTAAACATGTGATAAACTGTCTTGCAATAAAATTTTACACTACTATTCCTCTATTATGTACAGTAAGAATGATTTAACTGTTGACTACTGATTGTCTGAGAACGGCGAACTACCCATGTGCTGAGCAGTGGGAAGATGTATTTCGAAATAAGCATGCATGTAATAATACTTTCCTTGCAACTTAATAATATTTATAATAAACTGAATAACTCCAGATTGTGAAGCAAAGCTGTCTGTGTTCAGTTGCCCAAGTTTGTAATTTAGACCAGCATCACCACAACAGTTGATGCCACCCTGTAAGCTTTCTGTCCGAATACGGTATGGGTGGAGGACAACTGGAACTTACTAAACGGCCGGTGCATGGGCGCTGTGGGGATTGAATTTGCGCTTATCTTAACCTTTAATTAACTGGGTCTTACTTTGGGTAGAAGACACAGAATTTGCAAAACAATTAGTGGATTGTATTCTGTATTGTACGGTAGGGCATTGTTTTCCCCTGTTCATTGTTTTGAGTTTTGGTGTTTATTGTTTGGCAAATTCTGTGTCTTCTACCTGTAGTAAGAGCCAATTAACTTCTTTCTAGGTTAAAATGGATAAATGGATGTAAGAAGTCTTTAAATAGAAAGTTAATGCACCTCTCATTTTTTGTACTCTCGACTTACCCATATTTTTAACTGTCCTTTTTGATGTTTGCATAATCTTTCACTTCAGTTGCACTTAATTCTTATCATCATCATCGTCATCATCAACATCTTCATCATCATCATCATCATCATCATCATCATCATCATCATCATCATCATCATCATCATCATCGTTAGAAGACCAGGAATTTTTAGATGAGAAATTTACAATGCAGGGCTAGTAGTCAGTGGCAAAGACCAAAGGACAGATTTAATTGCCAATATTTTAACCAGTCTAAATAATGACAATTAAAACTGCCATATTCTCTTTTTTGCTCTACAAGCCCTGTACTGTAAATTGTCTATCTATACTTGACCCCCAGAAGAAGCATCCATTTTGTGAAGTAAAGGAGATCCAGAAAAGTAAAAATGCCTCAGTACTTTTTATTGTATAATCAGTGGTCCTCTGCGTTTAAAAGTTTACACCAGGAATTTTACTGTCAATTCACAACTGGGTGTACTTGGATGATACTGGATGTACAATTCACTACTGGCCTGGATATGTACTCAGAATTGAGGGATTTGACCAACATCCTATATTTACCTCTCCAAAAATGAAAAAGTCAACTACCAGCCTCCCACCCTACCCCACCCCTCCCACCCCCAACCCTGCAGCTTAACAGTGGTGGGCACGTAAATTTTTGTAACAACCAAGTATGTTTCTGTGCACTTTTTAGATATCTTGTTACAAACGTATGATGGCCAAACAAACTGGACATCTGTTACGCCAGCTCAGGTCATTGATGAAGAGTAAACATCAACTGAGTGATGCAATTCAAGCTTACATCATTCCTTCTGAAGATGCCCATCAGGTTAATTATTTCTGTTAGTCAATAGTTCTATTGTTTGCTGTCTTTTTAATGACCATATTTTCTTGATAAAATGCCCAGGGCATTGATTACAAACTGGGTTGCTTTGGGGAAGCATCAATTTACAAATCAGTTACCACCAAGCAGAAAGAAATTCATATTTGTAAAACAAGTGCAGTTTCTCTTATTTGGAATAGTGACAGGTTTAATATTAAAAACATTGCTTTGCTTTAATTATTAATTTGTTCTTTGCAGAATGAATACCTTGCATCATGTCACCTGAGAAGAGAATTCATCTCTGGTTTCAGTGGCTCAGCAGGTATATAGGAGAAATTGCTATCTCCAAAAAAGTTAAAAGCAATTTTTGATTGTTATGCCATTAGGTACTGTTAAATTTGACTACTATAAAAAACAACTTACATGTATTGATACATTAATGTATTTCTTAAGATATTTTGTACCAGAACTGCCACCATTAGTGAATTCACAAATTAATATTCATTATTTATGTATAATTATTTACTTTAAAGGGACAGGCAAACTTTCATTTTGTAAGCCAGTGTGTAATTGTTTGATCTATTATTTTGCAGGTACTGCTATTGTCACAGAAACCAAAGCAGCACTGTGGACAGATGGGCGTTATTATCTGCAAGCTGAGAGGCAGTTAGATTCCAACTGGACATTGATGAAAGACGGTATGTCCCTGAATGCATGCTTCTGTGATGTACAAATGTTCCAATGTTTTCTTTGTGTGTGATAGGCATTGTGTGGGGGCTTAGTGGTTAGCATATTGGAGAAAGACGTTAGAGGAATTAAAAAAGACAAATGATAACAACAGCGACTGTTGACTGGAGTATGTAAGCTTGTACCTTTGTAGCTGATTTTTGTGGTTGTTTGGGTGTGTTGCTTGATCGATCTGTCAGTAAGTGAGTCAGAGAATCAGACAGTCAGTCAGTCAGTCACTCAGACAGTCAGTCAGTCAGTCAGTCAGTCAGTTGGTTAGTTGGTCAGTAGGAAGATTGATGAACATAACCTATAAACTGGCAGCCATGGGCCAGCAGAATCATAATAAACTTTACAGATACTGTATTAACAACAACAACAAAAATACAAACGACAATTATAATTATTGAAAGGAACTTATTGTTTTTCTACAACTCAGTTAATCTGGGATGCTAAGTCTGCTGCAAGTTATTCCCAGCATTGTTGACAT
This sequence comes from Siderastrea radians, assembly GCA_964017195.1. Taxonomy (NCBI): domain Eukaryota; kingdom Metazoa; phylum Cnidaria; class Anthozoa; order Scleractinia; family Rhizangiidae; genus Siderastrea; species Siderastrea radians. The sequence goes on along the minus strand of OZ024887.1, from coordinate 73,280,100 downwards.
GTTAATAAATATTGATGCTATTTCAGGGTTACCAGACACACCATCCCTGGAAGAATGGCTGATTCAGGTGTTTGTATTTATGTTGTCATTGATTTGTTTGTACCAGATTATTACAGGTATCAGATTACACAACACATTGTTGAGTGCATGACTTATTGCTGTGAAGCCACAATGCTTCGCAGCAGACTAGTTCAAGCTGCTTATATGACCAGCCTGGGTTGCCTGTGCCCAAAGGCAGAAGCTTTTGAGATTTTTTGGATGTAAATAAATAAATAAATATATATATATATAACAGTACTGTCTGCAGTTATATATATATATATATATATATATAAACTTGTCACAAGCATCTCCTTCTCCCGTCCTCATAGAAAACAATATAAATTAATCACAAATGACGACGAAACACCACAAATTCCTTTTACACCTATATTTCGACCACATTCAGTGATCTTCTTCAGGGTGACTAATAAACCGTTAAAGTGTTACACTTTTAAATTGTTGAATTGCCAAGGTAACGCGCGTGCATGAATACAACTGCCACTGAACTAACTGCTGTTTTGAAACTGTAACGGAAAATTCTTACGTTATAGTCTGCGCGCGCTCATACAATTGACTACTATTTTGAAACTAACAGAAAAATGTTATCGTGTGTGAGATTTGTACTTTTCTTTGTTTAGGAAGAGTTTTTCAAAGTAACAAAACAGGAAAGGAGTTTACCATAAATTATACCCTTAATTGTAATTCTAAAAATGTAGTCTATCTTATCACTTGTAAGAAATGTGGCATTCAGTATGTTGGCTCAACTACCACTGCGTTTAGAACGAGGTTCAATAATCATAAGAGTAGGGTAAATGCACACGTAAATTTGTCTTCGGGAAATAAGGAGAAGGATAATGTACTTTACCGGCATTTTCATAGCCAGGGACATTTTGGTTTAGAGCACATGAACATCCAACTAATAGGCTGGGTTAAAGGGGAGCGAGAGCTACGCGATAAAGAGGGACAGTGGATCTACAAACTGAGAACATTGATACCACATGGACTTAATGACAATGATGGTTTCTATGGGCAAAACAAAAAGACGCGAATGAGCGGGCGCACACGATAACGTAACATTTTTCTGTTAGTTTCAAAATAGTAGTCAGTTGTATGAGCGCGCGCAGACTATAACGTAAGAATTTTCCGTTACAGTTTCAAAACAGCAGTTAGTTCAGTGGCAGTTGTATTCATGCACGCGCGTTACCTTGGCAATTCAACAATTTAAAAGTGTAACACGTTAACGGTTTATTAGTCACCCTGAAGAAGATCACTGAATGTGGTCGAAATATAGGTGTAAAAGGAATTTGCGGTGTTTCGTCATCATTTGTGTTTAATTTATATATATATATTTTTATATATATATATATATGTGTTTATCACCAAATTTGCCTCGATTTCGTGGCCCTCAAATCAAGGTCGTTGTCGAACACTCGACCGTTGATAAAGTGGGATGTGGAGAACTTGTAGTGGAGAAATCCTGTTTCATGTAGAAAGTCACATTTTTGTGCAGGCGAAGGGAGTTTGCAAGCAAGTGAAGATAAATTCCTTTGAATGGCAGCTGATTTGTTTCTCCGAATATTTCAAGCAATTCCTGGAACTCTGCAGTAAAATAAATTCAATGTTTCATTGAGGATTCATTTTGGTATATGTATTTCATTGATAGAAGGCTGCCGTTATTTAGAGTTTTTGTAGAAAATGTAGAAACGTCGCATTGTTTATATCTAATTTTGATTCAGGAATGTCCTTGGTTAACGTTTACACAATAAAGCAAGGATTGAACATGATTCATCTTTTTAAGTAAAGCAGTTCTTATCTAAGTAAACGCTTTTTTTTAAGCAAAGCATGCAGTTCTTATCTAAGGAAAATCCGTTCTTCCATTCAAGATTTTGGGGAAACACATACTTGTCACATATGTGTCACAGATGTGTCACTGACATCCGTCATGGGTACTTGACCGCCACACGTTGTACGAACGACCAAGATTTTTGTGTTTGAGGCCATCTGTTGTCTTTATAAAAGAAAATTCACTTTTGGCCATTAAACCACTGCATGCACTTTACCCGCAGCACTTCACTTTCCAATGGAAACCACTAGTGTGGTTCACTTGTTTATAATCAAAATACTTAGCGCATTCTGCTCATTATTTAGGAATGATTTTCATTACTCGGGAACAGATTGCATTATTGGAATCAAAATTCCATTTTCAAATTGAAGATTGAAATCTTCCAATGGTAGACTCATTCGAAATAACGAATGTTGATTGGGTTGTTACTTACATAAACCAAAAGTTCACATGCGAAATACGAAACCGTTGGCGGCTGTTGGTTTCAATCGGTTGGACATTACAGGGAATTTTTCCCAATTTTCAGGAACATTTCTTGTGCATTTACAGCAGACTTGTTTTTAAGAAATTATTCTTCACGGTTTTATAGCAACAGACTGCTTTTTCATTTTTAAAAGTATTTGCGGTTAATATTTTGTTGAGCAAACACAAATCAAGTCAGATAGGTCAAGCCAACAGTCTGCTACTTGCACGTGAACATTTGCCTCATGTCAATAATAAACCAATCAGCATTCCTTATTTGGAACAAGGCTACTGTTGCAACAATACAATATTCAATTTGAAAGTGGAATTTTGATTCCAATAACGCAATCCATTGTCGATTAATGAAAGTCATTCCCAAATAATAAGCGGAACGCGCTGAGTATTTTGACTATAACTCGCTTCATTTCTTGTACACGGGCATAATTTTTGTTGAAAAACCTAAAAACTGTCCTGCATTGTTTAATTAATTTAACCAAGCTATGAAATAAAGGTGTAATAAAAGGTGTAATAAAAATGTAGTAATGTAACAATTTGCATTGAATTTTAAAGTCTTTAAACTACAATTAACAGTCTTAGTTTTCTCTTAAACTCTTTTCTTTTGTATGGCACAGCTAAATACGTGAATATTAAACTCTTAAAAAACACAAGTTTGATTATGATTCATTATTATAATTCACCTGTATCAGATACAAAGTCAAAGGTGAAGAATTAAAGCACCATAAATATGAAAGGTTGCACAGTTTGTTACTTTAGTCTTTTGTCTCTGTTTCAGGTGTTGCCAAGTGGGTCAAGGGTTGGAGTTGACCCTTGGGTTATTACACATGGTAATTGAAAGCTATACATCTCGTCAGCCCCCAGGTGTTCAAAGACTGTATAGCCTTATCTGCTGGATAAATCACTATCCAGCGGATAAAATGGTTGGAGTACATTTTACCCGCTGGATCGCAGTTTACCCAGTGGATAATAAAAATTATCCGTCCTTTGAACAGCTAGGGCCTGATTTTTTCAAAAAGCTGTTAAAAGCAGAAAGATCATTCTTTCTTCTTGGAATTGCAGTTTAAACCTTAGCATGATTAGCTATTTAAAATTAGTTGCATCTCCAGAAGGCTTGGGGTTAATTTGCTAGTATTAGGTGAAGTTACACACTGTAAAAAATTTTTTTTATTTGTTTATCTATTTATTTGTTTGTTTGTTTGTTTGTTTGTTTTTTATTCATTCATGCACTTTTTTTCAGGAAAGTGGCATAAAATGTCTCAGGTGAGTTTTTCATAGTATACTGGTACAGTTACTGACAGTGTCACACTATTGTTTCTTGTTTATATTTAATTTCATGAGATCTTGTAGTCCTAATTATTAGGACATTTTGTTTTAGAATGATTTCCCAACTGTTGTATGGGGCTTACACCATCAGAATGCCATTTCCTTGTGAACTACACATCCAAATTAACAGTTCATCTGTTTTTCCTGCCTTCAGGCATTATCGTCGGCAGGCTTGACTTTAGTGTTCACAGAGACAAATCTAGTTGATCAGGTTTGGGAAGATCATGGCCGTCCTGACCCACCCAATGAAGGACTTATGGTGATGGACATCTCATTTACAGGTACGTTAGCTGCCTGCCTTGGATTTAGATTCCCAGAAAATACTCATATCCTCCCCCCCCCCCCCCCGGCAGAAGGTTTTTTGCTTTAAACCCAACCCTGCTGGAAATTCCAGTTTAGCCTGATACTCTCCTCTTAAATATTTAAGAGGAGAGAGCGATTGAAAAGACTTTTAAACTGTTGTTAGTTTGAAAGCCATTTGAGCTAGCCCTATTTCTTTCATGGTCCTTAGTACTTACATGCAAAACATGGTGTCAGAAGTGGGTTATCGTTAAGCATGCAATCAAGGAGTGCCAGGTTCATAAGTAATGATAACAGGGCTTGAAATAATTTCCCGGCTGGCGCCGGTCAAGTTGTCCGGTCAAACCTATTTTTGCTCGGACACCACCCATTTTTGGCCGGACAAATCTCCATTACGCCATATCTCTACAAAATTCCCCCCCTCCCCCTGCAGCATGATGTTTACATATCAAACAAGTACATTTTCTAAGCCTTTATTGTACATGGAGCCTCGAACTCATTGCAGGAAAAGTGGAATGCATGGTACAGCCACAACGTTCGGCAAAATCAATATTACATTTGTGCATGCATCTATCGCTTCAGTTCTATGTCTTCTATACCGTTAAATTTTGATACCTACTAAAGCTATGAAGTTGATGAAATTGAAGCCTGCGATCTAGTTGATCCTCATAATAATACAAGCTAACTGATGTGAATATACAACAAGAAACTCTTACAAGTAGAATCCATATCCACTGATTTGCTACAAAGTAAGCTTAGAATGAATAAGCTTGAATCTTGAAATGTTTCAGTACTATATCTTATTAAAAGGGGTCGGGGAAATGATACCAACAGGCAACTCTCTTTTTTCATTTGGAATACTTGAATGGCAACCTAATTTTGCTACTCGTTGTCAATTTCAAGTCTATACTGCCTGAGGAAAACATTGCCTTGCGAAGTAATGCCCGTGAATCCAATAATCACCAAAAAGCTTGGTAACCAAGTATTTATCAGGGGCGTGCCGGAAGTGATGAATGATTTGTTCCGTTTCAGCGTTTTTAGAGACGATATGAATCACAACTTTTATGGATGACTATTTGGCCATTTGGAATTACTGGAATTACATCAACGTTGTGCAATTAAGGAAATGAAAGCACTTTGTTGTGGTTTTAAGTGAAACAAAAACATATCAACGCCAAAAATATATACAATGTTCGGGAGCCTACTGATCCACTCCTGTGTCTTTTATTAAATCTATTGCTCTGTCTTCTAATTCGTCCTCATTATCTGAATCGGAATCTTCTTCAGTTGAAGAACAATCAATCAAGACCATTCCCCTTTTCGCAAACTCTCGGGCCTTGTACGATTTCCTCTTGCTTTGGTTCGGAGGGCGAGTGGCGCTCGTTACCCACAAGTGAATGGCTGGTGTAGTGTCGTAACCTTGAAAAGGGGGACCTTCCATTTTGACTCTTATCAGGTGGCTAAGGGTGTTCTCGCTGAGTGTTGCCCGAGAATCTGAGAGGCATTGTTATGCTTCTCACGTCACGTTTACAAAATCCAAGCGGACTATATATTATAAGAATATAGTAATTCATACTGCTACACACGCTACTCCGGAAGACCCGCTAATTTGCGGTGACGGCTTGATGAACGACAAAGCGAAGATTTGCAACCACCGGAAATTTTACAACCACTATTATGAATCATTTTTTAAAAGTTCTTGGTCTGGTAGTATCTCTGTCTTTTCCCCTTTTTATTCACAAACGCCAATAATGTTGAACCTATAAAAATTTAAAACCTGAAGATCCGCATTGAATTTTTCTTTACAAGCGTAAACGACCGGACAAATTGTCCGGCCATCCAAGGATTTGACCGGACAAAACCTATTTTTGACCGGACATTGTCCGTTGACCGGCCGTTATTTCAAGCCCTGGATAACTGAAATCCTCCTATTTGTCTCTGTTTATATACACTGAGGTGGAGGAGATCTTTCAATAACGTGCCCTCATCTTTTGTTACCTATATTTCATGTACAATGTGTCAGTGTGTCTGAGACTGAGTGATACAACATATCTTTAGGTAAAAGCTGGCATGATAAAGTAAAAGAAGTGAGAGAAACAATGACAAAAAAGAAGGCTGATGCATTGGTGGTTACAGCATTGGATGAAGTCGCTTGTAAGAGTTTGTAACATTAGTTGGCCTTATTTCCTTAAACTTCATAACCTTCCAATCTCCTTTTAGATTACAGTTTTTTATACACCAATGTTATGCTACAGTACCTGTCAAATTACAGCTGATTGTTTTCGGCCTTCATGGTCTTTTCTTCAGTTACATCTACATGTATCACTATCAATGATAATAATATATTATTTGTGACTCTGAGGTCCAACTCAGAAAGTTTATCAAAATCTTGACTATAACAACTCTACAATAACTGTAATTTTGAATTCTGTCTGGAACTAGTCCAAAACCAAGTGTGTATAAGACAACATATCTAATTTCCATCTTATTTACTATGTTTCTTTTCTTTATGGCTGTCTAGTTTGAAAAGGACTTGAATGCTTTTTAACCAATACTCTTTTAACTTTAATTAATACTCTTTGTCACAAGGGTTGTTTAACTTGCGAGGCTCTGATGTGGTTTTCAATCCAGTCTTCTTTGCTTATGCTATGGTTAAACAAGATGAAGTAATGTGAGTAATCTTTATGTAGATGTGTTTGTGTTTTCTGCTTCTTAAATTTAATTAAAGTAAAGGCATGTTTTAAATTTTTCATTCATCTTCTTTATTATGAGGGTGTCATGGCATAGAGGTTAACATGTTGCACCTTTGGTGTTAAAGTCTATGTTTTGAAATCTGGTCTCTGCCTTATGTTTTGTCCTTAGAAAGGACACTTTGTTCCATGTTGCCTCACTGTATTCAGGTGAATATATCGGTAAACCAACTGGAAACACTACACAATCCCTGTGGTTTGGCCGGAACCTTATGTGTGCACACAGCCAAATTGCTCATGAAGTAGCAGCGATGGACAGCTGCTTCTTCCTTGTTAACACTCATCAGCATGTGTATTACTAAACTGCAGAGGGAGGTGGGTTTGCTGTTGTGTGGAACTAGCAATCCCGTCAATAACTTTTGACTGACGTAGTAATGAGAAATAACCAAAATCAAGGTGACTGGTCAAGTGACAGAAAACCACTAGCAGCAACCTTTCAATGCGGCAACTGAAGTATTGGCATTTAATGCGTAAGATTTCTAACCTGGGTTGTAATGAGCATGGTGTGATTAGAGACCAAGGGCCGATAAACAATCAAAAGCCTGGTGTCTGGAATCACAAGCCATGAGATCTGGATCAGCAATTTTTGATGGATCAGGGATCAGGCTGTACTTTTTTTGTGAGACGAGGGATCGCATTTTTGAAACTTTAGGGGATGTACCGGCTTGAAGGGTAAAAATGATTGTGAAAAAAAATTACCTTTTGCTTTTCATTGCTTGTAGTTTGTTCATAGATGTGTCCAAAATTGACAAAGCAGTTTCCAAACAACTTGGCTTGGACAGTGCTAATGACAACAGTGAGACAAACGTGACTGCGTGTCCATACGAGGGGATATGGGATGCTGTTAATGAAGCTGCTAGCAATGGATCTCGAATTTGGGTATAAAGCAGTACATGTGTTTTCTGTACAAAATGGTCTTAAAAATTTTGCAGGAACAGCGGAAAGCAGCTTCAAATTAATTTAGGCATTATCTTGGGAAGAATAATCTGAACACTAAAACTGTGACCTGTGCTGCTCAGCATGTGCCAAACCCAGAACAAGGCCGAACCTAACCACGGGATTAGTCTGGAAGAAGGTCAATGGTTAGAAAATGTCAGCAAAGAATCGAAACGAATGGCCATTAGTTGGTGATATTGCCTGATGTTTCGACAAGCTGAGCAGGAGTCATATTTAGAGTCAACTCATAAGAGCATAATTGTCAGTTTGCAGTATTTGTCTCTGGTCATGATACGTGTCGTCCTGTGCTCTGAGGTGACTCAGTGTAAATAATCACTGTTACTTGTTTATCGTTTACAGATTAGTTCATTGTCCAGTGCAGCATTAGTACGACTTGTTCCCAAGGTACAGTAAAACATTAACACATAAAAAACATAACATGAACTTTATTTTAACACGAATTTTAGAGTAGCCAGAAAGGCTAATATCTCCGTGTATCAAATATACGAAATAAATATCTAGAAAGAAATATCAAACTGAAAATAACAAGTAAGAGTCCCAACTGGCTGGAGGCAGACCAGTTGGCTATGTACAAGCAGCCGAGGAGTTGAACTCGGACTACCGAGAAACAACTCCAGCTAAACACAACACAACAAGTAACCTTGATTTATTTTAAAAAAAAACCACCAAAATATTCATAACCATAGTACTTAACAAACCTGTGAAACTTTAGGAATTCGAAAGAACAAATTGCAAAGTGATTGGCATTACAAACTTGAGCCGAGCACATGAGGTTAGTCTTGCAGGCCATGTCGTGCTAGGGAGGCCTTCTGGGCATTTTGAAATTACGACCAATTGTGACGTAGCACGATTACGCAAGGCATGGTTACATGTAAATTCTTTATTGCATTACTTGCAGACACACCTCATTTCTGATCCGTCCCCACTGGCTCGTAACAAAGCAGTTAAAAATGCAGTGGAGATTGAAGGCATGAAACAAGCTCATGTGAGTAAAGATCTGGTGTGTTTATGAGGGCAGGAGGACGTTGATTAGTTCTGAGGGGCTGAGAGGCAGGGGGGACAGGGAAAAGGGAAAAGGGGGAAATAGGGGAAATGCGGGGAGGGAAATGGAGGTGAGGGAATCAGTGGGGCCGCAAAATTGGTGAGAGAATTTCAACCTTAACTTGTTTTCACACTTTCTTGGTCTTGGTCTTGTCCAGAGTTGACAAAGTGTTCGTCAATAGGGCTCGCGCTTCACGTTTTCTGGTATTCCTTGCGATATTCCCTTTCAATTCCCTTACAGTGTCTGACGCTTGCGCACGGAAACCACAAGCAAGCGAAATGCTGAATTTATTTACGACACAATCATCTCGCTCTCGCAGTGATGATTCGACAGTGTTGCAACTTTTGCCCAGACGAAATACCGAAATACGAAATACCGGATCAAAATAGAAAACCGTTTCATGAAATGTTCTACGCGAAATATGCGCATATGTTCGATTTTACGAAACAAAAGGCGAAACAATAGCGCGCTCCGTTCATTGTTTAGTTTGCCTCTTACATCATGATAATGAGCATCCTTTCTAAGCTTCTATGAATAACGCGCGATATGACAGATCTACAAACTTTCTTGAACTGGAAGTAAATGTCCCGAGAACAATAGGCATTCTGCGCGATGTGTTTGCTGTTTCAAACCAGCAGTGTTTGACCTACAGTGTTTGACTTCAATTAAGCTTAATTAAACACTTCAGTGAAAGTGTCATCTTGTACAAAGTCCAGAATAGGGTGACACTTGTCCATTTCTTCAATCTCTTCTGAGTTCTTAATTCTGTGCGAGTGCTGTTTCGTGTTCACACTGGATTACGGTTCTCAATTTATTTCAATTTAGATACGCGATGCAGTAGCGCTGTGTGAGTATTTCTCTTGGTTGGAGCAAGAAGTTCCAAAAGATGAGCTCACTGAAATCACTGGTGCGACCAAACTTGAAGAACTAAGAAGGTACGTAATACAGTTTAAAAACTTCCCATTCTAGCGAGACAAGTTTTCTGGTATACACTGGCTCATTGCAACCTGGGTCTTGCAGTCTGACATTCCAAACTTGATATAACACTAACAATTGAGTTGTCGTTGAGTCGATATCCTGGAAACAATCCTTGCGTCCCCATTGGATAATCGATCTCACGAAAATATGCAAACGGATCAAACTTCTGTGCTTTTCGCACTTTTTTCAAAGCTCTAATCAATGACAAGTAATGTTACATTACTACTACTCGTGAATGGGTGGCTAACCCATCGCAAATTACTGCTATATTTTATCGGGTTGTGGCAGCCTTCTTGAGTTTTTAGTGTCTAATGTAATGTTCCTTTAATCAGCGACGGTGCTACCCTCGACTGAAAGCCTTTTTTTCTTTTCTTGTTAGGGATTTATGTTCCTGTTCATCGACAAAAATAAGTGACACACTGTACACAGAAATCCTTACTGCATAAATTTTCTCCCTCTCCATATGGTGTTATTCAAACAGCTTATTCTGTTTTTGTTTTAGGGAGCAAGAAAATTTTATAAGTTTGAGTTTTGAAACCATTTCAGCTGTAGGCTCCAACGGGGCCATCATCCATTACAAGTACGTATGTCAACACTGCTAAATATTTGCAATAGATCGTTTTCACATGACGTCACGGCGGCCGTATTGATGTACAAAACAATGAAACAGCGGCCATGTTGGTGTACCAAGAAAATCCTGTGGGGATTGAAAACTTTTCTCATGTAAAAACATTCTCTTGTTCCAAGAAATTTGCATAGCTGCTGACCACGTGAGTGAAAACGATCTATAGTTGTTTGAATCTTCAGCTGTCACGTTGGTGTCTTCGATATCAGCGTTCTAATATTATGTCGTTCTAATATTATGTCGAACTAAACCCGGGAGTAGGAAATTATCCACACAGATTACGGCTTGAGGTTTATCTAGGTCTGTGATTGGATCTCCTCCTGTTACACTATAAACATTTTAAAAATAATTCCAGAGTTCACGCTTGAAAAAAGAAAAATTCTAGATAACGATTATATCAAGGTTTATTTTTGTGTGTTCTTTCGCAGACCAGCAGAAGAAACTGACCGTGTTATTTCTAATGAAGAGTTGTACTTGTGCGATTCTGGAGCACAGTTTAAGTAAGTATGCACTTGATCATTTCTGGCAGTTATAACTTCTCTTAAACGCACTGCTGTTTCCGTAAGTTAATTGACACTGCATCCCTGTTGTAATGTAGAGACGGCACAACAGATGTGACGCGCACCTGGCATTTCGGAGCTCCTACCAAGTGGGAACGGGTAAGTATCTTGTTGAAATAGTATCATAAGTCACTTCAGAAACTAAGGTCACTTTTTGTTTTCTAAACTTTATTTTAAATGGGTTGCCGGAGATAAGAGTCAATTTAGTTAACCCAGGCCACATTGCGCTCATACCGCAAGGAAGAAATTCTTTTACAAGAGACAATTAGGGACCTTTGCATATAAATAAAGATTTTGTATTCTATTGTATAGGACTACAGTGACGAGCCTGAGTACGAGTACCAGCTACGTTCCCAGAGTCCTCGCTCCTCCGTGTTCCCCACAAGTACAGGAGACTCTGAGAGCAAGATTGTTTTGTGACGTAATAATGTAAAGCCCGCCAATTGAAAAGTCGTACACGTGAGTAGTATAGTATGCATGATCTACTCCTTTTTTTTCTTTTTTTCTTTTTGCAGAGTAATCTCATTCATTTCCGAAGGAATACATTAACGTCGATGACGTCATAGACTGTCTTATTTCAATTAATGTATTCCTTCGCAAATTAATGAGATTCCTCCGCATTAATGGCGTTAAACATGCATACTGTACTACTCACGTGCTCAATCTCGTACTTCTGCTCAAATCTAGAGGTCCCTAATTACCATATGGATCCTTAGTCGCAAATATTTGCAGTTTCAAAAGGATGTCACATTAAACATTTCATAACAGATTGTGTGTTGACACTATGTTGTCGTGGAGGAGGAGAACGCTTTATCTGCACAGTTTATTTCCTGCTTTGTTTCCTCACAGGAATGTTTTACTCGTGTACTGAAAGGCCATATTGCACTTGCCAGAGCCGTCTTCCCTAACAAGACTACAGGTAAGAACCGGATGAAACGTGGAATTCCTGCCGTGTCCTATTCACTTCAACTAATTAAGTACGGCAGAAGTTGGCATCAAAGTCGACTGTCGAGTTTGTGTCCCACTTTGACTGATTATGTCGCACATTCCTTCCAGACATCAAATTTCTCAGTGCTTTGTCGAATCAATTTCAGACATTATGGTTATTTATGAACAGCAGTTTTCTGTTAGAACCTCTGTGAGGCCCCCTAAATCAACTGTCAAATTATAAAATTCTGCTGAAATGAAAGGAATTCAATTTAACACAGAAGGCATATGCCGTTTGAATCAGCCAAGCTTAAGTCAAGCGAATGTTCTTAGTAGTTAGTCAATATGCGGGGCATTCAACTTCATTGCTCTGGAAGGAAAGTCCGCTCACTCTGATTGTCAATGTTGCTACCTTACAGGGCACAGATTGGACACTTTAGCCCGCATGGCCTTGTGGGAGGTCGGCCTAGATTACTTGCACGGAACAGGACATGGGATTGGCTCATTTTTAAATGTACACGAAGGTAAGTTACGTGACTTTCGCGCGTGCGCGTGCAAGCGTGTACTCATATATGCAATGGCCGACAACATGACAAAAGACATCTTCAAAACGTACTCTTTACAGTTAAATTTTCCCGAACACTCCAACGAAAACGTTTTTCTTAAGGCAACTCAGGGCCTTACCTTTCAAAAAATCCACACTTACTGTCTCCGTCGATTACGGTTAACGGCTGCCCTTACATAAAAACTCACATTCAAAGCACAATCCTTTAAGCCCATTTCCTTTGAAAAAGGGCTTACGCTAGAACGTGATTTTTAAATCAACTACGTCTGTGAGAAACGTTGTTTTTATAAATTCCATCCCACCAGGCCCTCAGAGGATAAGCTGCCGGACCACAGAGAATGAAGCTCCGTTAGAAGCTGGCATGATGGTCACCGACGGTGAGTTTAAACTCAAATACAGCTGTTCTCTTTACTGTTGTATCACGTTGTGATATCGTGGGAGATCTGGTTACAAGATTAATCGTGGGCTTTTATTTTTGACAGGATTAGGGGAGTGTCCATGCTCACAATCAATATGTAATAATTCGCATACTTTCGGGAGATCGGCATGTAAAAACAGAATTTGTTAATTAATACACAAAAACTGGAGTTATAAACAGAGTTGATAAGGTAAAATTGGCCACCGTAGAGAAATTGAAAGCTGACGTTTCGAGCGTTAGCCCTTCGTCTGAGCGAATCCACCTGACGAAGGGCTAATGCTCCAAACGTCAGTTTTCAATATCCATACAGTGGCCAATTTAGCTTATCAACCGAGTTGATAAATCCAAATATTTGTGTTTCACTTCTCCACCGACGCAGCTCCACAGTTTCTTTAAAAACTAACCTCTATAGAATTTGATGACAGCTGGTAGGAAACCAACTCGAGCACAGGTGAACTCGAGTTGGTTTTGTAATCCTGATTGAAGGGTCGATCTCACGAAAGTAGGCGAACTATTTAGACGTGGTCACACGTTTGCAAGTCGCGCTATTGAGAAGTACTTTCCGGTGGTACCTTTTTTTAAACTATGCAAGGTTGTTCTAACTTTTGAGACTGTGGATGAAATCCTAAAGTGTGACCATTCAAATGAAAGCTATTGAGCAGTACTTTCCTGTGGTGCTGTTTATTATGCTGTGCTGATGGTGACTGATCGATTTTTTTTCTTTTCTTTTCTTTTTAGAACCTGGTTACTATGAAGATGGTGCATTTGGTATCCGCATAGAAAACGTGTTACTTGTGAAACCTGTGGAACTAGAGGCAAGGATGGTCTCCTCAGTCCCAAATGATTCTGTTCCGTTTAATTATTCTTTCACTGTTGTTTTAACTTTATTATGTGTAAATGCATTTCTTATCCTTGTGCAGAACAACTTTAAGAGCAGAGGATACCTTGGCTTTGAACCAGTTACTCTGGTAATGTATTCTCTAGTATTTGAAATTTGAACTTTCTCTCTTTTATCCGGTTTAGTGCTGACTACTTTTTAAACTCACACGCCCGCTTATTCGCCAGATCAGCTCTTTTCAAATCTTGTGTACTCTCATCGAAATTGCATTCTTGGCCAAGACTTACTCCATATGTTCGCCTTAGAGATCATCCGTTTAGGGAGAATTGAGTTTTTTAAGATTACTGATTACGATGAATTTTTTGTTTTTCTTTTTGTATTTTGAAGAGGTATGTAAAACTAACCACGTATTTTTTTGTGTGTGCTTTGTAGTTTCCCATCCAAACCAAGCTTCTTGTGCCCTCCATGTTGACATCAGAGGAGGTGCGTTACATTTTCTATTGTGTTTATGTTCTTCTCAGTCAAGCTCAAGAATCGATGTGTTTACGTGAAATCGGTTCCGGTGAAAGAACGTGCTCGTAACTGGCGGTAGCGTTTTGTCAGATACGTTGTACTTACCCTGACATCTTTTTTTATCTTTTTTCCTGTCAGGTTGAATGGATTAACTGGTACCACGGTTTATGCGCAGAGAAAGTCGGTGCCGCGTTAAGAGAACAGGGCCGCACTAGTGCACTTAACTGGCTCCTGAAGGAAACCGTTCCTATTGGCTAATCGGGTAGCCTGTGTTTTCCGTGCAAAGGACGATTCCTCACAGCAAACGATATGACATACGTGGAACGCTTATGACAGACTGTATGCATGTGTTTACGTACAAACTATAGGTTTAAAAGAAAGCTTTGCCTTCCTTCAAAAGGAATAAAAAATGACATGGTATGTCAATTTTAACATTTTAAATCAACAGCAAAATCGTTTAAGTTTTAACTAGGTGTTTGCGGTGCACAAGAAGTTTCTTGATTTGGAACAAAGATACCGTCTCTTTGGCCAATCAGGTGGAAGAATGGAATTTGGCACACGTGACTTTTCCTGCTCGTGCAACCGCCTGCATTCTCCAGTGACAAGTCCTGCGTGTTTTATATCTCTTTGGATTTACCATGATTTCCTCTCTTTATGTGTGATTTTAGTCTGTTTACCACTATCTGAAATTTTTACTTGTTTGTGACGTGGATTCAAAGTGGTTCACCTATTGTTAATAAACAGTGTTTCTTTTAAGACTCGACCAGACTCATCTGCATATGATTAATAATTTCGTCCTCAAAATTGCAACCAGTTCAGTCTTAAGCGAGGTGAACCCAAAATTCACCATTATGTACAAGTGAGAGCGAGGTGGTCTGCTAGTTAGCGAATTGGTCTTTAGATCTGTCGGGCGTTTCTCTCTCCAACCAGACGTATAAATGATTGCCGGCGAACCGTTAGAAAAACCTAACAAAATGCTGGGCGGAGCGTGAGCGTGCAGTGGACTAGCATCCCATCCAGGAGAGTAGTAACGTTCCCAATCGTTTCATGCTCCCGGAACCGGAGCCAAGCACCGGCTTTATGAACCCTGTGGCTCGTTCAATCAGTTGAACTGGTCATGGGTTCCACCGCATCTTACATTGGACCATGTAGATGTGTTTTGTTTGGATAATGTATTATCAACGAACCACAATCTAAATCATATCCTTGGAAGTTATTTTAATAAATCTAGAATGATATAATTGAGTTCCAAATCTTGCTTCCTTCAAACCGAATATTTGGTTCTTACAGCAAAGGTTCCGGGGGATTCCATCTGGCATTATTTGCTTTGGCGGGGGAGAAGTAGCGAATAAAGAATGCCCTCCCCATCCCTGTCCCAAATGAACAGAAAGTGCGGCGAGAGTACCATACGTTGGTTGTCAGTTGATGTTTCTAAGCCATCGTAATTCTCGCCGAGTGAAATAGGGGCCAAAAAAACCGGATGCTGTGATAAGCTAGCACTACTTTATTCTGAATAAGTCACAACGCAAGATGCTTCACGATTCCTTTAATACTTTTAAATCGGTTACTAGCCGAGTTTTGTAAACACGGCTAGTAAGGTATGTCAAGGTTTTATTTCTGCAATATGATTAGTCAATGAGGAAGATCACAAAAACGGCGTCCATGTTCTTTCTTACTCCGGCAGCCATGACTCCATGCATGATGTCATCATCTCCCATGTAGAACAGCGCCACCTGCAATCACGTGACTAGTTAATCCGCTTTCTTAACCCCAGTTCACACGTTGAATCTGTACAAGAGCTGCAGTCGCACTGTAGTTGTATCTTGGTCGTGTCAAAGTCGTACTGTGCTCGAACTTATAAAGTCGTTTTCTAGTCGTATTGTAGTCTGTGTCATGGTATTGTAATCGTACCGCAGTTGTATTGTTCTTTTTTTTTTCTTTCCCCTAAGTTGTGCTTTAGCCATACCACTAAACCACTGAAGCGGGGCTTGACTGACTGGCTAGTCTGTATGCCTGCTCACTTACCCCAACCCTTCCCTCCCAGAGGCTTGCCAAGGGTTACTCTGGCGCGGCGTAGAAAGACCAATGATTAGTTAAGCAATATACCACACACTTTATGGTTTATTGACTCAATAAACCACGCGGGATGTTGGAAGAACACGAGAAGAGATTGTGTGTCACGAGCCGAAGACGAGTGATTTACAAGCTTTTCGAGTGTTATTGCAACATCCCAAGTGGTTTATTGAGACGATAAGCCATAGAAATGTGTGGTATATCGCTTTCATACAATAACTACATTTTCCATATAATAATCAATAACTATTGACCAATCACAGCGTGCGCATTACCTTCAATTATTTCAAATATTGTATAAAATGATTTAAATAGTTGTTTGATTGACGGAAATAAGTAATTTTAACTTACTCTTTCGTCGTCTTTGGACAGAAGCGCGTCAAAAAAAGTTTTTGTTGCTTCCTCTGCGTCGTCACGGTTTGTCAGCATATTCTCAATGTATAACTCTGTCTTTTGTTAAAAGAAAACAAACAAACAAAAAAAAGACCAGTTATCAGTTCTAACGGAAAACGAATAAACTCACTGTAGAACTTTTCCAGGTTTGTGGAAGCCCCAACAGCCAGAGATCAGAGACTCTAGATTGGTTTTGCTTGCCGATCATTTTTCGTTTCTTTAAACGCGAAAGAGTAAGATCAAGATCAAGCCTTGGCCAAACAGATTCAACATTTCCCATCACCACACCGTTCAACATTGTTGAATTCGACAAGTTACGCGTTTGGGTACTCTGTTGAATGACGTCAAATGGTTCCGAAGCAGCCTAGTACTCAGGCCTTCTCCTCCGGCTCACTAGACTCGACTTGGTGCAAAATGTCGTGACATCATTCGGTGACATCACGAAATTTCGCCTCAAGTTGTGTGAGCGAGAAGAGAACGCCTGGGTACTAGGCAGATTCCGAAGGATGTTGAATGGGGTTGAACAAAGTTCGTACAACAAAGGTTGTATCCAAAAGAGTGTTCGATGACGTTGGGTCCGTTGACCGGGGCCTTAGAGTAATTAAAAGACCTAAAAACTCGGCGTAATGGCAGGCTAATAAAAAGACTCTAAAGAAGTCGACTCAACTATTCAAAACTAATATTTGAAAGTTATACTTTGGCTAAATAAAACAACAAAAACATTAACGAAAATATGAAATGTAAGTGGTTATCTCAGCAGCGGAGAAGCAACATGGACTCTTACCATGAAATCATCAGGTTTGGTTATCTTCTCTTTGATGTCGCTAAGCTCCTTTTCACTGTTAAAAGGTCCGTCACTTATGAACGTCATTTTCCACTCGTTGAAGAAACGTTCGATGTCACTATACTGTAGCTTAAGCCATTCACGAAACACTTCTTTGGCCTTTGATTCCAGCTCTGAGAAGAAAACACTTTTTGCTAACTGAGTTGTGTTTAGTTTGTGGGATGCCTGTACACAAACTAGCGTGTTTAGTGTTGGGAAGTGGTCTACCTGCACACCAATCAGCAAGTTAACGCGCTAGAGTTCAGAGTAGAAACTAAGAACATGGAATGGAGATCCTTCTCCGTGCCTGCCCAAGCGTTATGGAATACTCTGCCATCTGTCGTTAGAAACAGCGTTTTTATGATATTATGCTATGGAGTACTGGCACTCTATAAATATTTTATTATTTAATTCATTAATTAATTAATTTATTTTATTTAAACATTTCACACCCCCCGACGGCACAAGCTAGCAGGATTAACGACTATAACTCGTGCTTTTGTTAGTCGAAAATGTCATTACTGAAATGTCAATTCGAAAACAATAAATTCGATCCTCCGCAATATGGTTAATGGCCAAATCCAGCGTTGGCAAGTCTGGAATAATTAACAAACTGTATTCCTCGGCCTGTTCCAAGCAGGGTTAAGCTAACCTAGGATAAGCGTAAATTTTTAATTCACTTTTAAGGTGATTCCCCGGAAAAAGAATCTGCCATAAATTTGTAATGAAACTTGGCACAAATATTCAACAAGTCATGTAGGGTCTAAAATTGCGATAAAAATGGGGGGTCACCGTGCTCGTTTTAGTGGTATACTGCTGACGAATACAGTGTTTAAAGGTATTTTCAGGCAATAAACGCGCGAAGCCAACATGCTCAATATTTCCACTGCAGATTGATATTTCATGTATAGGTTGACTTTGTACATACAAAACATGGGCGAAAAGCTTCAAATTTACTGGACACTCAAAACGTAGACGGTGACGACGGTAGCTTGATGTGCGGTCCACACCCCAAATGGCTTTCTTCGTATGATTTTTTTAAACTGTGCAAAATCTGATCATAGATTTTTGCTAACTTTGTTATTTTGCTTTGGGAACACTGTCCTGATTGAGATTATACAATAAAAATTGGGGTCACCGTGCTCGATTAGGAGAAAACGACCATTTATTTCTCTGAACAAGTCAGCTTTCATAGAAAACCTTCTAGAAAACCTACCAAGTTCTGAACATGCGCGCGCTGGTGTGCGCGCTAATCACGCAAAAAATGATGCGCAGAAAGGATGCGCAATGCAATTGAGTGGAATCACCTTAATCCATAACGACGTGGATTCCAGTAAATTATTTTCACTTGAAAATTTGACTTTGGCCGCTTTCAAATTGTCACGCAGAATTTGTGGTCATTCGTAGCGGTAACGCTTTTAACAAGAGAATCAGGGGTTAGCGCTAATCGGCTCTCACACAACCGGGCCCTGGTTGAAAAGTATTTCGTCAAATCGTTCGGTCAATGGTTGCATAATATCGTACCCAGGGCCTTCGTTCTCGTCTCCTGCCCAGCGTTCATCGGGTTCGCCTTTTACTACCAGTCCAAGAAACTCTGCAACTGAGAACGTCTGCAGTGAGTGACTCCTGTCATTCAAAGCTACACATGCGCTTGACTGTCCTAAACACTATTTAGTTTCACAACCTGCACCGTTTTCACGGTTACCTTCTTTAATTTGGAGGTGATTTTTCTGTAATAAGTTCCGGTGTAGTCTCCGTCGTTGAAGTATTTCTTCAAGTTGGTGACGTAGTCGGGTTCGCCGTCACTCCCTACGAAAACAAAACAATTAATGATAATCAAAATATTAACTCATTTCTTACGGGGTAATTTTGAAGGGAACAATTGTTTTCCAACTGACGTGTTTCAAGGCTCATTTTACTTTAACAGAACAGAACTATATATATTCTTAATCGTCAATAAATTTTCTTTCATCTGAGGTATATTGTCAACTTATTGCATAAATTATTAATTACAAACTTACTCTGAAGAAAATATATTTATTTTACAAATTTCTGACTGTAACACGTCTTGTGATCGCACATAGAGGTACTTAACCCTCTCTTGTAGAGGTGCATTGTTTATGTAAATACTAATACTTATTCGAGTAGACTATACGAGACAAACGCTGAAAAAATTAAAATTAAGGCTTATAAACGGTGTTTTGTGGTGCTTTTTGGAAATTATAATTTAAGCATAAAATCTTAGTAGTTAGCAGAATATTACAAGAAACAAGCCAGTGTGAACATGATATCAAAGACTTCTTTATCGTAGACCAAAATAGCGTTCACAGACGGACTGTCAGGTACAATTCCGGCGTTATTTGGATCGCTTGTGTTGTACACAAGCTAATCTACAGAATCTATGGCGTCGTCTTCGATTTCTTTCTATGTTTTGCCATAAGACCGTTCAACCGATATGCGAATGTTTGGATAGCGACACATGCAATAATCGTAGTCTTAGGTAAGATGAACGTTTATTCGTTTGTCTCACGATGGAATCGCTTTGAGTTGTTGATCGCGACGTTTCGACTGCAATACTGCTAGTCTTCATCAGGTGATGAGGTCAAATGTTTACGTGTCGCTATTTGCAGCATGATGGTTCGCTGGTATTGGTGCATTTCGATCCTCATCGCCTGATGAAGACTAGCAGTATTGCAGTCGAAACGTCGCGATCAACAACTCAAAGCGATTCCATCGTGAGACAAACGAATAAACGTTCATCTTACCTATCTTACACCACGATGAACAATAAACACATCTTTAATGAAATCGTAGTCTTGTTCACCTTCTTCCGACTCGTGGCCCTCAATTTCTTTCAAATCAACATCATTACCATCCAAAACTCGAGAACCGAGATCGTCACTCTTTACAGAAGACGCCATTTTTAAATGTCATCCGTTTCCAGGACCAAAATTTCTTGAAAAATCGACTTAAACATCGTAAATCCTTCTGAATGCTCGAGAAAACATTGTTTTGACACTATCCATTACGCTTACATGGTGTGCAAACTAATAAGTACGCGATATAAGCGTTATAGAAAGTCTCGACATATTCTGTGTTGGCTTTCCGTAAGAACAGTACATGTGAGTAAGTGGCAGTTCGCATGGAAACTGACTTCGGCCACGTCCAAGTGTTTCGCCACTAGGTCGAATATTGCAGAGAAACAAAAGAGACTACTTGTACTAGTCTAAGGGTGGATTTCCAATGTTGCATAAATTTTGCGTAAATAAAATTAGGCACGATGTATGGACGGCTTACGTAAACGTGAAAAGTTGAAAACTTTCAACGTTCATACATCTTCTCTAATTTTATTTACACACGTAAAGCCAACTAAATTCACGTTCGTACGCACGTTAAATTTACGCAGCAGTGGAAATCTACCTTAAGTAAAAGCTAAGGAATATGAATAACTTGCATTTGGGGTGATAAGTCATTGCTGTTGACCGCCGACAACGGAAAATTGATGACAGGGAAACCCACCTCACCCCCCACCCCCCTAATTAATTGTCATTATGGCCACCGTTTTTGTGTCCCAACAAAAGTCATGCAACCCCTTAATCTGACCTTCCTTTGAATACCCCTTCTTATGCCATTTCTGTGGTCGTTTAATAGGGATTCCAAATCGGGTACTCTTATTAAAATTCTTGATGACACTGTTGGCAACCAACAACGTACTTTTTCAGGACTAGTATCACCAGGGGATCAATGTAAACTTACGTTCTCTCTTGCCCTTAACAAACTACCAAGTGTATATCATTGAAACAAAAAGTCACTAACATGTGGATAGTTCAGCTCTTTCCAGGCTGAGCTCGCATGTATATCAAACGATTTCGATCGTGGGTGAAAGGGTGATCATATCAAGAGGGAACTAGCCTAGCTTTTATTGTCATAAACTCTTGCTTGTAACCATAAAGTGCAAGTTAAGCAAACGAGATCCGTAGCACGAAAAAATGCGCAGCGACTGCACACAGAAAATAAACCGTGTGATACTGACAAATGAATTCCCTGATATACAGGTCTACCTTGGACGAACAGCAATACCGTAAGAAGAAAGAAACAAGATGTTTTCATTTTAATGGATTTGGTGTCTTCTTGTCCAGGACAAGATCGATTTAGTCGCGCCCAAATCAGTGAAAAAGTGATAAAATCCTCTGGCTTTAGCGCTTTTCAGTGGCATCATGTATTGTTTTTGTTTCCTGTGCGCTGCTTATTCAGCTGTGATGCTGTGGCCTTTGTTCGAGCAAAATGAGAATCGTTTTACAATTAAAAAAACCCGTCTTATGTCAATAGCAGTCTTTTGAATCAACTTTATTAGAACTTGACCTGGAAACTCGTTAATTGGTCATTTTTCACCCCTTCGTGTAGTTTTTTGTTTGACAGATGTAGTGAAAAATCACCGTTTGTAAAAATTGACCCATCTCTAACAATCACTAAATTGAACTTTTCACGTATCCCCTTGCGTACTATCTTGCTGTCAATAAAGTATTTCCAAAAAAGAAGTTGCCTGATCACAGAAATTGATTCTTTATAATTACAACAACACGCACGTTTGTAAATAATTGGCTTATACCTGTACACCTGTTTTAATATTGACAAACACGAACACTGAAAACTGCAACATCTCGTTTTGCGTAAATGTGAATCATTTCAGCTAGCATTGTTCTCGGTATACTGCACTGCCAACATTCTGACAGCATGCCTTGATAACGATTGATCGTCAGTAAACAAATGAGTAAATATTCGCGGTTGAGAAGTGGTGACCTTTGATAAATACGTATCGAAGATTAAATGCTGAACGTAGTCGATAGTACTGAAAGAATTGTGAGTGAATGTAGTCAGTGTAGGCTTAGTTTAACTGATACATTTTACTTAACGAATAAAATAAAAATGCTTAATCCATACTTTGTTCCGTTATAAAGCACGCAAGGAACAGTGAAGGAAGTGATGAGAGCACCAAAGAAGTGTAGGGTCAACACGAGCCGGAGGCGAGTGCTTCTCCCAACTTCTTTCGTGCTCTCGGCACCGACTTCCTTGAGTGCTTTATATCAGAAAAAAGCACGGTTTAAGCTTTTGTATTTGTTTTATAATATAGCTGTTCTTATATTTGCGCAGAAATTGGCTTCAATTTGCCAGAAAGCAAGTTTTATTGATAGGTTGGAAGCGCGCGCAAGAAACGTTTTATTCAGCTTGCAAGCGCGGGCATTAACACGGTGTTTTTTGTTTTGCAAATTGTTTCTGAAAAACGTCTGAATTTCTTCGATGAAAAGATAAAAGTGAAGAGACTGATATATTGAGAAGTTATTTGAAGCAAGCGAGTTACCCCAGTCACCCCAGAGAAAGACTTTTCACATATTTCATTCTTCATTCGAAAACAGATTATTGAAAAGAATAATGAAACTCCATACTGCAATAATCAACTTTACTTGTCATTTTTCGAGGAAGCGCTTCTCCTGTTCTGACTGTAATTGTTAGTCCAACAAAACTTTTGAACCTTCCTACCTTACCAAAAGCATCATTGCTTCTCGATCCCTTTTGAGAAGTACCAGAATTGTGGTAACCTACGAAGTACAGCAAGAATAACTAACGAATCCACAAATGTGAATTTACTACAAAATTGCCTCCCTCCAGATCGCACTCCGGTTGCTTCTGGATCTGAGTCAGGTGAAAAAACCAACAAACTGTCAAACAATCAAAAATAAACGTGACAGAGTTCAGCCACCTTAAATTTTTTAATGGAAGTCATACCACTCGACGATGGCAAATCAAGCCAAATTTGATACCATATTAGGTTGTGACCTGTTTATGCTTAGATGCAACTGACGAAACTGACGCTCGACGATGAAAGCAAACAATACGTAACGAGAAGACTGTTAATGTTTACCTTCCAGCTCTCGAGGCAGTTCTGACCCCCTTGCAATCACTATGGACGCCACGAAGAGAAGAAACAAAACTGATGTCTTCCTGAAAGCCATCTTTAATTCTTTTCAAGGAAAGCTGAAAAAATTCAAAATGTTTAGATTCTCCTTTATAGACAAAGGGAAATTTGGTATGGAAATCATATTCCTGAAAACATAGCTGTTAACCGTAAAAATAATAAACTAAACTAGTAACCGACTTTTTGTGTTTACTTAAATACATGTCAATTTTTTTTTTTTTACTCCGGCACCATTTAGGAGGAGTAAATTTGAGAAACTGTGGACCTTGTTTTCAATTAAAAGATCAAGCTGATTTATAAGGGAATGTTACTGGACTGTTCACTGACGTTCTGTTGTTTCTTTTTCTTTCTTTCTTTCTTTCTTTCTTTCTTTCTTTCTTTCTTTCTTTCTTTCTTTCTTTCTTTCTTTCTTTCTTTCTTTCTTTCTTTCTTTCTTTCTTTCTTTCTTTCTTTCTTTCTTTCTTTCTTTCTTTCTCTCTTTCTTTCTTTCTCTCTTTCTTTCTTTCTCTTTTTCTTTCTTTCTTTCTTTCTTTCTTTCTTTCTTTCTTTTTTGTTGACATTTTGTGGCTTTTTTGTTTTAATCGGAGGTACCTCCAATTCATTGATACCCTAAGCTGTACCCGTATGAATCCGATTGAAAAAAGCCACAAAATGTCATTTAAACCAGCCAGGACGAATAGGGGAGTATTGAGATGAAGGTAGACAGGCTTTATTTCGATTATATATCTCGATTATTTTAACACCGGTTAGTCCGTTATAAATCTCTGCAAACCTTAGGCTTAACGGATCATATAAGCAGCGACGCCATCAAGCGATTGCGCAAGAGAACGTTGCAAGATTAACCGGAAATTAATTAAACAGGACACAATAAGCAGAAGTAAACAAGATATATTTCTGGCTATTACATGTATTTTCACCATTTTTTATTTTTAAATGTAATCCACATACAACGCGTCTGGGCTGCCTGTGCTTTGAGAAACAGGTAATGTTGAAGAACAAATATCCATGCTAAAAAAGGTCGTTGTATTCATTATACTTCAAAATATTTTCGATGAAAGCTGCGCGCTAAAAAAAATTACTGCGTAGGATGTTGAATTTCTGGCGGCACTTTTTTTATGGAAAACGTCTTTACTCACTTAAGTTTTGAAAACTGCATATCAGTCAGGATATTGGGGCATAGTGTCATGTGATGCAGTTCAACCAATCACACGCAAGCGAAAATGTTTGTTAAATCGGACAACTGCTTCTTGAGCATGGTAAAAAATCCTTTGTTCTCTTACGACGCATATATGTTGACACTACTTATTCGCTTGTGGGTTATGGAATTATCTCAGTCACATTTTTATTTTAAAAAAATTGAAGTTATATAAAAGATAATTTTGTTAGAATCTTTGCTTTTGTTCTCCGTACCATATTGGGAAGGACTGTGAGAAAGAAAAAACAGGGATAAAACACACACCTGCCTTTTACAGTCTTTTATAAAGAAATCAGCACTCGGTCATCAATTTTTCTAAACTTCTGAGACTACCGACGACAAGGGAAAGAACTGGGCAGGTTCCTATTATTGAAAACATTTATGTTGCACATGGTTTAAAATGTTGTGTATATAACAACACCAGAAATAAAGCGGATAAAGATTTCGAAATCATACGATATCAAACAATTTTTGTCACCACTTTTAGTGCAATGAGGCAGCACTAACCTTTTCGTGTAGCGGCTCCCTCTTTTAACAGAACAGTCTGAGCTCATCTCCTACATCAGCTTTGTTACCGAGAAATGTTATACCATTAGCAATTCTAAGCCAGGGAACTCGAACTTGATTTGAATGAAGACATGACATTGATCGGCATGCCAGTTGCTATTAGCAATCTACATAATGTTTACACCATTTTCTACGAGAATCCTTTCAGATCAACGTTAACCTGTGTTAGATTACATAGACGTCCCTTTAAAAGACCCTGAAAAATCTGCGATAACAGACGATACTTAACCGTTTTTCTTAAAATTCTCTCAATAGGTACCTCTGTCTTCTGTACGAAAAACAATACGAAGCAATTTATTTCCTAATTTAACAGATACCCTAAGCTGTACCAAAGAACCTTATGAATCCGAAACAGCAGCCTCTTCTACCGTTTAAATGATGTAAGAATTTACAGGACCAGTGTCAAAAACATCTGCGGAAAATTACAAAGATATAGCTGCCTTAAAGGGACACTGTCACGGGGATTTTTACGTTTTGGGGTGAAAATGTGCTGAAATTTGAATTAAATGCTTTTTTTCTCGTACACAGAATACTCCTAGAATGTCAAGAAAAGGAAATCATATGATTTTCTCAAAGGAAGAACAAACCATAGTCAGTTACTGGCGATTTTTCCTCGAAACAAAGGAAAAACTTGAAAACATCAGCCTGATGTTTTCAAGTTGCAACCATATCCATCCTAACAATCCGCAGCAAAACACACTCAATTATAATCTCAGAGAACTGATAGAGTAATTTTAAACGAAATTCAACGAGTATTTTTGGATTTCCGCTGATTAGAATATGTCCTTTTCCTTTTCAAAGTTATCTAGATATTGGTGACAGTGTCCCTTTAATCCGTACGGGGCTTTCATTTCGTTTGGTGAATTTATTCGCGACATAAACAAGTTCATTGGTCCGCGGTATCAATTCTTTCCAGGGCTTTGGGAGCTCAATATCGCAAAATGAATAATTTTCGTCAGTAGCTCCATGACCTCCTGTCTTTACTGAGTCATATTTTGCCTGAACCACATCTCGTACCCATAGCAACCTAATCTTGGTTAGCGGCATTTCCATTAGAGCAAAAGAAAGTCCCGCTCTGAAAACACGCACAATTAATATTCCTTTTAAAGCCTTCCTTCGTGCGCCGCATTTTTACTTAAGGGCAAGTATACACGTGAGACTATATACACGCGAGGAAAAGTTAACAGCTTTTAAGTGAGTACAAATACTTTCACGGCGTTTGAGGCCTTCTCATCCTCATACCTAGAATTTTAGTTCCCTGAATTTTCTCGAGATAAAAGTCCAAGTTGCATTGGGGGGAGGGGGGTTACTAAGTGTGTCATAGGTGCTCCCCTTCGAGAACATATAACCTCGAGCTAAATTCGAGAGCTCACTAACAGCTCAGTTGAAATACCCTGATCTGTAAAGAGATATGAAATTTGACTGGAAAGAAATCACGGTATATACGTAACCTTTCCGTGTCACATTTAACACAAAAACAGGAGAGTTTTAATAAAAATTTCAAGTAGGTATTTAGTCAAATACAACCGCCTCTAATTGCTCTCGCACAGCCTTGCAGCCGGGAAGGGCGAGAGGCATCTGTTTTCTAAGGTGACGCCTGCGTAGCTGCATAGAAAGCAAAGCTTTGGGTCTCGTCTTAAACTTTTCGGGGAAAAAAAGAAACAAAACAAAAGAATTGACACTATTTTGGAGCCTGTGCTCAGTCCTGTTGCTGGAGCTAATGCCATAATGCCTGATTCTCTTCAACAGTATTACATGTATGTTACAAATTAGACCGACACAACGTGACACGTTACCTAAGCTGCAAAGTACTTCAAAATATGGTGGTCTTATTTCCACTTTTGGAAACTTAGCGTTGACATTTCCATTTGACGTGGAGTCAGCTCGCCATCCTACCAGGAGATAAATCAAAGCCAAAGCCTTTCGAAATTTGTGGTGCTCAGTTTCTGATGTCCTTAGTAGCACTGACTACCGCGCTTCGCGAGTGCTTAATTCTGTGGACACTGTTTAGTAAGCATTATTTGTGGGATTTTTATAACAATAACACGAATTCCACTGAAAACACTCTGATCAGGTAATAAGCTTGACAGCTTCTCAGTGCAAAGTTTAGCATCGCAGTTTCGTGTCGGATAACTAAGAGATTGCGCATGCGCCCAATAGCTGCACTTCCTGTCTTCCTCCTCCTCTCAGCTATTTTCATCAGAACTATCCTCGTATGACACTAAATATGATTTGTTGTCCTTTACAGACCCGCTCGCTTGGTCCCGTGACCCGAGGGATGTTGACGACTGTCTTGATCGACCAGATTCTCTATAAGCAGCCTTAAAATTGGTTACATGAGAGACCGCAGCCGAAGTGTGACCTTTAGACTGCCTCTCACCTGACTCCTCGCGGTTTGAACGGTAACCTTGGTAATCATGGTTACCATGGTTACTAGCAAGGAAGAGAGCGCTTGTTTGATGCTTCTCGGAACCCTTGTCACTATGTGCCCTTATTCTTTTAAGCTCCCTTTCCAGGAATGTTTCGTTTAAGGGCGAACGCGACAGACTGTTTTCCATCTTTGGGGACTTCATTCCTTTACAATCCAGTATACCTTCGAGTTCTGTTTCGTGCGATTTCCTTTCACTTGTCTTTCGCTTTCTAGGACTCAGATGCGCATCATGGACAGCATGTTCGTTTCTTCCTTTGCTCCTAACTTCTTCACGGTGTTTTTCTTTGTCTCTTTCGACTCTTTGAGATGAATTCATTCTTTTAGAATCCAGCATACCTTCGGTTTCTGTTTCCATGTGTGCATTCCCTTTACTTGTCTTTCGCTTTCTAGGACTCCTACCTTCTTCTCCGTGTTTTTCTTTCTCTCTTTCGACACTTTGAGATGAAGATAAATGCCTACTTCTTGCTGTCTTTTCGCTTTTCATCCTGTGAAGCCCTGGGCTTCTAGAAATGCGAGTGTCACTATTATTTCTATCACTGTCTGGAGACGACTCAGTTCTGCTCGTACTTCGATGTGGTATTGTGTCTTTGTGGACACGATTGTCGTGAAGTGAAGCACCAGGATGTACACGATGTTCCTCAAGACTTTCATCTCGCTTATCCCGTTTGGAATGATGGCCTTGGTCTCTGCCTATTTTTCTTTCTCTTTGCACTACTGTATCCTTTTCTACCCATTCTTCGCTGTTATCACTCGAATAACTTTTTGACGATTCACTTTCACTGGAAGACTCCGACGAACTAACAGATGAGCTGGACGAACGCTTTGAACGATGACGAGCCTTTGACCTGGTTTTCTTTTTCTTCTTCTTTTCCTTGAGACTTTTAACCTTCTTTTTCTTTTTCCTACAAATTGAAAAACATAGTGTGGTTACGTTCAAAGCCGATAATATAGACTGAGGAAGCGTGTTTGTTCTCTCATCAGTAAGAAAAGCAATTCCAAACAAACACTTGCGGAAATCAGATAATTCAGCTTCGAAAATTTGCCGACGTTGAAATTTCAGACAAAACTAGACGTCCGAACACTGTTCATTCGAACATTATTCTGTCCAAACTTTACTACCAGAGGCTTTTGTGACTGGGATTAACTTAACAATCACTGAACATCACACCACTAAAACGACTGACATTACATACATATATCTAATTCCTCCACGCCAACCTATTTGCACTCTAAAACAACTACTTATGGCCGCTTCATTTGGACTTGCCGTAAATCTTTTTATTCCTGGTTATTTCTTATTCATGCAATCATGACAGCACTGAATCGTGAGCAAAACCAAACTGTGATTTGCCCTGTGTGCATTTTCCGCAGTACTGAGATTGGCCCACTGTCCACTTGCATTGTTTCACAAATTGAGATTGCTTAAGAAGACCCAGTATTATGTTAACAAAAACTCGTCAAACCTGTCAGTTCTTTTCCGTTTTTTCTTCGCCTGACTTTGTTCCTCCAGGATCAGTTCTCGTACATGGCTGAATCTACTCTTGAGCCCCTTGTCCACCCTTGCAGCGGTCTGTTTTTTTCTCTGTCGTCACAGTAAACATCAACGAGAAGAGAACAAAGAATGGGGGAGGGGTGGGACGGTGGTTTTGATGTCAAAGTCGACATCCGTGAGAAAAAGACGAACATTCAAACGCAATAGAGAAAATAAAAAATAATAAAAAAGATGGATTAATGTCATCGAACGATTGAGCCACAATATTATTTAAGATATATTGCAAAGTGCGCAGTTTATACGCAATAGAAGAAAGGTGGAAATAGATAAGGCGATTGGGACAAAAATGGGATGAAGATAAAAGAAACAGTGAAGATTAAAGGATAAATTTTTTAAAAAATATACAGGACGGTAACAAAATAAAATATTGGAAAATAAGAAAAATAAACAAACGAGCGGTAAAAAGTAAAGAGTGAAGAAGCAAAAAAACATTCGACGATCAAAGTAAGCACAAAATTGCAAATAAAACAAAAAATCGTCAAGAAATGAATTCAGCGTAAGAGAACACAACAACGACAAGCGTTGAGTTTCATAGTTTTATTAAAAATCAAAGCAGACAATACAAACAGGTCATTCAAACGAAAGAGTTACCGCAAAATCCACGAAAATCCATGATGTTTTATTGTCCAATGGTGTACACAGTGCAATCAGAGAAGCAAAGAAAATCCCCCAAAATGTCGTTTTCATCCAAAAAACGAATGACGTAACAGCCACACAGCCAGGCATATAAAGAAAGATCAAAAGAGAAACGCATTAGCAAGAAACGAAACTGGAACCTGTATTTTTTCAAAGGAGACCCTAAATGAAGAAGCGTGATGGGTACGGCTTCAGTTTACAGCTTATTGAATATACTGCCATATAACATGGACCCGGTTTCACCTGGGTGCTTCCAAAAGGGCGACGGTAGGTGACATCCCATTTAAGGACGGTGCCTCCTTTTGTTACTGCACATACGTTCTAGGCATCTCGGGATATTAGGATTTCTTAAGGAATTTGCCCACTAATACAACAATATTTGTGCACGGCTTAATATGTCTATGTGGAAAAAGCAGATCTTAGCAAGGGCTATCAGAATCCAAAAAGAAAGTTAAGGGTAACCACGCATTTTTCAGAGATAATTGAGCTTAAATTTGGAAAGTAATTGCTATACATTCTTTGTATTTTAACGGGTTTTTAGAATTATGGTTGCTTAAATATCTCTGAAAAATGCGTGGTTACCCACATGTCTCTTTTTGGATTCCAATCACCCTTGCTAAGATCTTCTTTTTCCCCATAGTCATAACCTTTGCAAAAATGCATCTGTATTAGGAGGCACCGTCCTTATTGGGGGAACTCCTATAAAAGTGATGATCATAGGAGATTTAAACGGTACACCTAAGTGCAGATGATGTGGCGTCCTGCACGTGGGATCGCCTCCTGTTGAGATCAATGTGGTTTCCAGACTAGTTACTCTTTTTGATGAAGCGTTAAGACGGATCAGCTGTGCACTGTGAGTGCAGGGACAAGAGACGAGTCATACTCTCTCCCGCTCCTACGTTTTTTACGACTGCACTTAGGTATTTCAGTCAGCGGATTCCCCCCAAAAGTTCCCTTTCAGTCTCTGCGGAGGAGAAAGGTCTAGTGCAATAAGCAGTGGATTTGCCGTAAATGCGTAATTTTTAAAACAAGAGTGATCGTATAGCAGCAGACATTTTTTGTAAGCAAGTGAGTAAGCAAGCGCCACCCACCTGAGCTTCCATCACTTTAATCTGCTGTTGAATTTTCTCCAGGTGATCCTTAGCAGTCTGATGATTTTTATCAATTCCCAGTGCCTCGTTAAAACTCCGGACAGCTTCTGTCAACAGGTCTTCTTTTTCTTGCCTAAAAAAATCGAGAAAATTACTTGAATTAAAATCTCAACGCCTTCATGTATTCTAGCAATTTACATCACATGTTCACACCATTCAAATAAATAAATAAATAAACAAATGAATAAATGAAGTAAATGGAAATAAACGAATATGGCAGGAAAACTGACAGCGTGGGGCATCATATGAAAAGCGCAACATGCACACTAAACAGACCAGTCCAAATCAACTTACTGTATTCCATGCTCCACAAGTGTAGCAGCCAGATACTTGTTGGCATTCCTGTGACTCGGACAAATCACCAGGGCATCACGGAAATCTTTGATGGCAGCAGTGAGTTTGTCTTGGTTGGCAGAACTACAAAGAAACAAATAAAACAATACTGTAGCATCCCGGATGTGAGCTTTCTACCCTTTGGCCCCTATATCAATGCATATTCTCCTCACTGTTCTTCATGTATTTGTTATGGTACTAGTTGGGAGATTTGATTAAACATCAAGACATTTTGTCTTTGTTGATCGTTTCCTTTGTTCTCATGGCCTTTTGGCTTTATGTTTGTTCAAGTAGTGATATTATAAGGAGAAATCAGATTCCGACTATTCTGGTTATAACTGTACCCCATTCTAGACATAAGCATACCATACCTCCTAAGAAGAAGAAATGTTTAAAACAGACTTATACTAAATCGACTAAAGTAACGTTCGCACCACAGTGTTTCGTGCTTTCTTACCAAAAAACCGTTATGTGGTTTTATAAGCCCAAGTTTTTTATCAGAACTTTACAGTATGCAGCTTTTTCAGCTGTGAAGTCACGTTTTGTTTTACAACTTACAGAGCTCCTCGTGCCACCAATGCCTCGACATTTCCACCATCAATCTGCAGGGCATGCTCAAAGTACTTCAATGCAGCATCATAGTTTCCTGCTTTAAAGTGCTCCACGCCCTTGGCAGTTCTAAAACCAGAAAACCACAGGTCTTTTTTGGTGCAAGTCTACAGAAAGGCAGGATGAGCCCTGCACACTTGCGACAACAGTTAGCGTAGAAAGACTTGAGTAACTAGCTCCTTCAGAGAGATGTTGGGCATTTTCCAAGTCTAGCATGCTAGAAATGTTAAGTAACTCCTTCAGAGTGGAGTTGGATGTTTTCTAGGCATGATTACAGATATACCGCAGTCCCTTGAGTAACTGCTGTCCATCTAATAAATTCCTCATAAATGTGCATCCCTTTCATGGAATCTTTTGAAAGTACAGTCTACATGTATGTAATCAAGAGAAAACAAAATACTTTCACTAGTTGATCCCCTTGAGTAATCACTACCCTCTTAAGGAAACTTGAAAAAATTAACCCTTAAACTTTCCTCAGATAATTGCCTCTTTTGGAATGTACAGAAATAATTGTTCCAGTTACTATTTGAGGAAATATGGTACAATGGAACCCCAATAAAAATGGTCATAATACAACCACTGACAGGCCAAGGAAATGTGGACTTGTTAATGACATGGTCGGATTATAGGGCTCTCAAGATAAGAAAGTGACTGCCAAGAAAAACTGGTCAAAATTACAAGGTGTTCATATAAAAACGGAACGGTCATAAGATTGGTTCCACTGTACTTGTGATGCTAATTAACCCTTTCACTCCCACGAGTGCCTAAAATGAAAATTCAAGACGAATCCCAAATTTCATTTGTAAAATACTGAAATATAAAAAGTGTCATGTGAAAGTACCGCTGACGAGGTTTCATTTGAATGGTAACACCATAGGATTTAATCCACAGACTCGGAAGTTAGAATCACGTTAATGTCTCCATAACTGGCTCTGGGAGTGAAAGGGTTAACATTAACAATAAAGGTTCTCACGTATCCATCGACCACTTGGCAGATTGTTGTTTTCTCAGAGGTTCTGCATAATCCCCTTCTGGGCAATCCCACCTGCACAAAACAAAAATATGAGTGTACAATAGTGTGATCTTTAGAGATCCAATGATTGAGTCCATTAATCTTTTTGTCTCTGTTTTGTTTTGTTTTGTTTCATTTCCTTTTTTTTTTTAGTAAGTTGTTATGTTATTCAATGTTATGTGAAGTTCAACAATTCTAGGTTTTTGCTTTTTTTTTTCAAAATTTCCATTTTCAAATTTTCTAAGCTGGATTACAAGTGTGAAGCTACATTTTTCATAGCCTGTTCCAGGTGTACAGATAGTGGCGTGCAATTGAAAAATGTTGTGAGTGGAAAAAAATGAGAAGAGACTGGGGAAAGAGGGGTTCTCTTGCCTTTTTCCCCAGTCTTCTTGTTTTACTGACACTTCATGTCATGTACTAGAGACTCCAATATAATAATTAAAGGTGCATGTAAGAAATAGACTACTGATAAAACATAAACGAAGAAAAGATCCTCACAGTTTTTAGTATCTTCAGCAAATTCAAAAAAGGTGGCAAAACTTATGCACCCTGTTTTTTAGGCTTCTAATTGCTAAATTCATTACATGGATCTTTCACACACACAAAGATATGGTCCATAATCATATCACAAACAAAAATCACAGGAACAAAATATCAGGAACAAAAATTACAGGCAGGTACCTTTGGAAGCTTCTCAACAAAGAGCAAGGAGCTGAGGTATCTATTCCAAGCAGTTCAGTCAGGGTCTCTATATTCCTTGGGTTGTTGAAACCCTTGTGTTTACTGAGATGTTCTTCGTAATTCAGTCCTTCAGAATTACTCTGCAGCCTGTCCAAGTATAAAGCAGAAGTAAGAAATTCAATAATTTTGACATATTTTCCACTTCTTGAGTAAAAATTAAGTCATGTAAGGAGGTCTAACTATTGTGCTGTTCCAGAAAACATCCATACCCCCCACCCACCCATGGAAGGCATTTTGGTTTGACCCCTGCCACACCCAAACCACAGAAAATTCCAGTTTAGCTTCATATTATGCTTTAAAATTTGGGGGAGTTTTGACCCCTCACCCCTTTGGAATTTCCAGTGACCTTCCACAGGGAGAGTGTGGATATTTTTCTGGAACTGCACATTGAGCCCTTAGAGGACTACTGAAATAAAAACAATACAATCCTGCACTTACAGTGCCATTCATCTTTTTGTGTTTTTGCTGTGAAAGATTGAGAATCATCATTTGTCAAAGATGTACTTTGACACTGGAGGTAAGAAAACTAAATCCAAATAGGCATTTTCTACAGGAGGTCAACAGAACTCACAGAAAAACCATTAGAGCAAAAGGACAAACTCAATTCACATATGATGCCAAATGATAGTGGGTACTCTTACTACACGTTTTACCAAACATTTGAACAGAATGTACTGGAATCATCTGGAACGTACTTAAACAAGAAAAGTCCTAAGGGACGCTAAACCCAGCTGTTGTAGCCCTCCCAATTCCCCAGGGAAGAAAAAATATGTTAGCAACACTCAAGACATGAGCTCGTGTGATATAGGCAGATTGTTAACTGTGAAGAGTTTGTGCAAAAACGAGAAGTTTGTGGTGGGTTGCTCCTGAAAACAAAAGGAAAAAATGGGTATTACCCGACCCAGTTGTCACCATATTGGCGACTGCAGGCTGATGAACCAGAATGAAATCTAGACTGTGACAACTAAATGAACCAGTGCATCCCCAGTCAGTCCGGAGTCATTCCTTTTCAATCCAGAACATTCTGTTTCATTCAAGTATCACTTTGGATCATTCTGGTGTCATTCCAGTTCATTTTGGTGCCATTCTTGATCATTCTGATATCCCTTTCATTCCCATATTTAGTAATGCCCCTGATCAATCCCTCTACTGACAAAGGGTTTACTTATTGTCATTTTATAAATAAATGACATAAGCACTCATTCCCATGCTGTAGTTGACTAAAACATAACATACCTCATAAAAACTGTATCTGGGTCATCAATAACACCCTAGACGTAGTGAAAGGAAAAACAATGTTTTTCAAAAATGTGCCTAAAAGATCATCCACTCAACCCATGAATGCAAAAATAGATCAGACCATAGCCCTTCAGGCAACATGCCATACTCTAACAAACTAACATCATCATCTTCATCATCATCATCATCATCATCATCATCATCATCATCATCATCATCATCATCATCATCATCTAACAATGTGATCTTCTAGAGCGATCTTACGCATTGCTGGGATAGGGCAAGATGCATAGCAGTATTGTGACAAGATCAACAGGTTTCACACAAGCTACAAAATTATATTTTATAATCAATATACAGTATTACCAGATGCAAATGTTTATATGCTTGAGGTAATCTTGAATATCTCAAAGACATGAGCACTCTGGTCTCCTCCACGTTTACATCTATGATCACTCCTAAATGGAGAAGAAAGTCAAGTAATGAAGAGCTCTGCATTTCAATTACAAATCTCAGTATATACATCAATAAGCCATAATGCAGAATGTTTCCCTTACCTCTAATAACATCACCAATGACATAAGCATCAGCTGGTTCTTTATATTCCTTCGACATTTCTGAACTATCCAACTCAGACAATTTACACAGGGCCTGGGCAAAACATTAATAAAAGAGTTTTAACTCTTTTATTTAAAAACATACTGGCTTGCAGTGCACATCAGTATTATTGTACATGATTAGAGTGACACTCAATAAAATAAAAGCACATTGCATGTGGTTTATCCAACAAGTGTAGTCAACAATGACAGTATCTGCCTGTTTAGAGTCAGAATCTCCATGCAGTTAACCTTGATTATCAGGCTGGACTTTTTCAGTATCTGGGAATTTCTGTCCTGTCCCAGTTTCTTTAATAAAAAGGTTAACTGAAGTCTTAAGAGAGGGTTTATGACCTACGGGATTCCTTAAGTGTACTATTGGATAATAAAATACCAGTTGGATAATATTAGTTGGATAATACAATACCTGAATATCAAGATCTGTAAAGTCTCTGTTGCAACCAAATTCCAACATAGTCAGTGTTGCTATGATGCCAAATGGCCTTTTATAGGCTACTTTACCAATAACGATGTCTCCTTTCTTTAAACACTACATGGGGACAAACAAACCATCATTCTGGTGAAATTTTCATGGATAATGACAGAATTTATACCCATTAAACAATGCATGCTGCTCTGCTATCCATCTTTGCTTTCCCTTACAAAGGTTCTCTTCTTTTTGTTTAACAAAGGTTTTACCAAAGATGTGACTGCAACCTCAAAATCCGGCCCAAAATGTGAATTTTTTTGGGCTGGTTTAATGTAAAGGGGGAAACTCAGAAACAAATTTGTTTACGTGTATGTTGTGGTTCAATTTTATCCTTGGTTCAATTTTTATTACATTACCATACACATAAACAAAGGAAAATAAAAATTGAACCAAGGATAATTTTGAACCACAACATGTACATTGAGAATATCATTATTTTATATACGGTTCTCCAGAAGATCATTTTAATGAGATTCCTTGTTTTAAAGATGATGTGTGTAAACTATGTGTGTTTGGAAAATGTTCTTTTTTTTCATACCAAAATTTAATGTCCATTCTAGTACCAACCTTAAACAACTGCATTCTTCTAACATGTAAAGGAACTTCCATCAATGTTTCAAGAGGAGGTGTATCAGCATAAAGATCTAACACTAAAATAACAGAAAAGAAAGAACCACATGCTACTTGGTAGTAGGTAGATAGAAGGTGGACAATCCATTTAGCCACGGGGTTGGTGTTCAGAAGAGTTCTGCTGTGGTAAAGGTAGCAGTACATTCTTTCTCTAAGTCATTTTGGGACCCCTCATACCACTGTACGGTCCGATGGCCCACCAAACGAACAAGCAAGAATTCAGTTCTATGATTGACAAGACAAAAAGTATTGTTAAGGTGAGAAAAAATTAGGCCTTTATCATTGTACCTTCCTGATTTGAATGCATGCCATAGTCTATTCCTCTTTGTAACTTCTGCTTCCCTTCCATGGAAAATAATAGGTCAGCTTTGGAGGCAACAAATCTTCTTATTCTTTGGTCAAAATCATCATCCTGATCACCAGGGCTAGGTGGGTGAAGATAACGAAAAAACACATTAAGCAATAAGTTCCACTGTAAATGTAACTTTGCAGCAATGGCAACCTTGCCTAACCCTGCTGTCTAATAATTAGGGTTTACAATTCTCTCTCCATGTGCCAAGTTACAGAATTTGTCTATGTTAAGTTCAGCCAAATGAACAAGCCAAGTGGTACATCAGTACCAGCTTTTAGATCCACTTTCCAAAGCAGAAAGGCACGAGGAGCATTATGTACAACTCCCCGTACATGTATGGCACATGCATGCCAGTACATGGCAAGGTTACAGCTCTGAATTTTTGAGGTTTACCCAACAAGTTCTATTGTACTTATTAATATACACCTTGATGGAGAGAGACAATGCAGATAATATGGATTTTCTTGTCTAAGGAAACAACATTACGCAAAGACCAGTCTCGAATCAGTAACACTCCAATCTCCTGTCCAGAAGTTGAATCCTGAACCTCTGCCAAATGAACTACCACAGTAAGTCTTCATGCTTTCTTATGTATGCTGTGGTTCAATTTTATCCTGGGTTCAATTTTTATTTTCTTTTGTTTTTGTGTATGGTAATGTATGATAATGAGCTAAGAACAAAGGAAAATGAAAATTGACCCAAGGATAAAATTGAACCACAACATGTTCATGTTAGGCAAGTCACTCACATCACTCTGACCTATGGTGTTTTCCCCACCTACATTGAAGGTATGTGCAAGAAATTAAACAATCTGGTTACCCTTCAGCAGTCTGTTGTCTATGTGGTGAATGAAGAGTTTCTTTGTGGCTGTCAGACATTTGTTGCTTGCTGTCTAATGCTTGCAAAAATTCACCTGTTTCTCCTACAGGACAGCTCACCTGCAAGAAGTTCAACCAGCCTTTTTTTAAAAAAGTAATGCATTCAAGGGAAATGATG
Source organism: Siderastrea radians (assembly GCA_964017195.1). Taxonomy (NCBI): domain Eukaryota; kingdom Metazoa; phylum Cnidaria; class Anthozoa; order Scleractinia; family Rhizangiidae; genus Siderastrea; species Siderastrea radians. The sequence continues at coordinate 73,242,146 of OZ024887.1, read as the reverse complement.
ATGAAAACACAAAAAAGAAAGAAGCTGGCAATTTTACATCAAGTTTGTCCTGGTCAAATCCAAAAAATGGTTGATGAACAGACATTGCAGGAGAGTTACAACTCAAGATGGGGGTCCATTGAAGTATCTACAATGGGGAGCAATGAAGCAAGCCGTTGCAAGCCCCATACAGACAGGATGTCCACTGTTTTACCACACATTGTTTAATTGTACTCCTACTGGATCTGTAATCAGGTGTCATAAAATTTAAAAGGGAAAAGCCTTGAGTATCATACCACCACATGCTAACTACTTAACATTTGAGAAACAATACTTCATAAGTTCCAATCAAGGACCTTAGGCGAAACTTTGTGGATAATGTTAAGTCCTATACTTACACTTACTTGAAGCTTATTTCTGAAGTAATTTGTCCCCATATTCCCCTCTGTACTGGGATAAAGAAAGTTCATAGGCGAACCTTCCCCTTCACCTTGTTGCTGTTTTGTTAAAGTTATCAAGGATGGACCATGATAAGCTACAGACTGCACAAACCGATCGATAAGCTTCTTTTTGTTCCAATCTGCAAGCAAATACGCATGATGTGTTAGGTACTAACAGAGATATATCATCAACACAGGCACTCAACAATTTGAGACTTCTCTGAAGACAAATCTTACATCAGGGCTTGAACAATAGATGAAACTGATGATCGGAAAATCAATCGATCAATCGATGACAATCGATGCCTTGTTAGTTAATTGGCATCGACTGGCATCGGCCAATCGATGACCAATCGATAATCACACAAAAGTGGTCGCAACTCATCGATTGTCATCGATTGGCGTTAAAAAAATCTCGGTATCCCACGTTCCAGCATGTACGTATACGCACTCGCAGTACGCACGAATGTTTGAGATGATTTGAATTTGTTCACCGGATTGTTTGTATGCAGTTGCATGGTTTCAAAAATCAACAACAGAAACACACTTCAGTTGAAACAGTGTTTTGAAGAAACACAAGTCAACAACACACCTTTTCACTTAGCTGTCCCTTTCGTTGTCCTTTATACTGTTGATATCTGGTTGATATGTATTTTCAGGAATTTTATATTTCCACTATTTCTCCATGATGTATCAATCACCATTGTGAAAGAAATAAAGTTTTATCGCAGTTTTCATCATTAAAATGCATAAAGAGACCGTGTTTTTGGAAATCTTGACTGAAAATATAACGCATCAAAAATGAAAACCAATCGATGACAATCGATGTCAATTAACTGATCGATTGGCATTGATAATCGATAAAAATTGATAATCGATGAAATCGATAATCACAAAAAACCTCAGCATCGATTGTTCATCGATTATCGATATCAATCGATTAATTGGCATCGATTGTCATCGATTGATCGATTGATTTTCCGATCATCGGTTTCATCGATTGTTCAAGCCCTGCTTACATTGACTCTGTTTGATTTTAGTAGGTGCTTTGATTTTAATAGGTGCACTTGTAAAAACAATAGCAATAGCAATAACTGCCCCGAGTTTTCTTAGGCTGATCACGAGTAGCAGTGTTTAAAGAAGTAAAATAATAGAGTGAAAACCCTCAATACTCACCCATGTTGTTCGTTTTCCAGTTTTTTACCAACAAAGCTTGGTCAGCAGTGGCATCTTCTCAAGGACTACGTCATGTAGCACCGAGGAAGAAGATACCGGAGCAGACTCCGGGCCAGAGTCTTCCCTCTATTTATATAATCTGAAAGACGCTATGAAAATAAAAGCTAACTTTTATCCGAACTTAATGTAGTAATATTTATTACGGAATTTAATTAAAAATGTGTTTACTCATCCACGAGGAAATTAGGTTATGGTTTAAATGACCTACTCAGATGACTAGTCCCAGTCCTCCCTCGCTCGTCTTCGGCATCGAAAACATCATCAACGAAAATATCTCGTCAGAAGGTTAGCGACTTAGCGTCTGTTTTGATTGCTTGGTGTAGGCGATACAGCTACAACTGAAGATGTCATTAACATAGCTCCTAGTTATGTCTGCTAAGTTGTTGTCGTCCCTGGTGCAGACAAAGTCAATCGAGCTGGTTTTGGCGCCAATTGCTGCACAGGTTTGCTACTTGTATTTAATAACCCAATTAAGTTAATCGCAGCGCTCACTGATTTATTTTGCACTTTGTAAGATTTTTAGTTGAAGTTTTAACTATTCTAAATCGTAGTCATAAAGCCAGTACTTTGAGCGTTCTGCATTGTTAACTTCATCTAAACATGTAGATCTTCATAAGCTTCATAGAAACTTCACAACACCAAATTATATGCGTGACAGTTCGTAAATCTATCTTCCCGTCGTTTTGTTTAATGCAGAATTATTTGTCTAAGAGGGAGTGCTTAGGGCTAGGGCAAAAGACTAAGAGGCTGGGTTTTGCATTTGATTATTTTAAAACAAAAAGTACAGGTTCTAAGGAGGGGCAGGGGGGGGGGTTGCACCCTTGTACCCTGCACCTTAGAGACCTAAACCCTTGTAGTCATTGAAAAATCCCAGCCTGCTCTTCCTACTAGTGAAGAAATGCAATAATGTGTATTAAAAAAATGTTGAGTTTTACTCTACTAACGTGTGTGTTCTGCTTTGAATTGACTTTTATTATCTCAAGGTATCACAATTGATTTTGCTAAATGAGGCAGCACAGAGAGATGGTATACCATTACCAGACTTGGTTCCCAGTGCCCAACAGATAAGACAGGCTGTCGAGAGTCTGGTGCTGGCTGGACAGAAGTTGGTTTCTGAAACTCAGGATAATGTATGTTTGTGCAAATACACTGTAGTTAACAAAGGCCATGTTCTATTGAGATCAACCTCGTTTGGTTGGTTAGGTTGGCCAGGATTTTTTGTGTTCTTTGGCAAAAAATCATTTTCAGTTGGTTTGGTTGATCAACTTTTTCAACTAGCTCGGAGCTTGGTTGAAATGGTTGAAGACAATGGGCAGCATCTGCTTACATGCTAGCAAGCATCAGTTTTCAAGCGTTTCTTCTTGTTTTACAACAAAGCAGCAACAAAGCATAATTTTGAGTTGGTCTAAATTTTTTAAAGGTGCTGTCTGATGAATTAGGGACGATATTGCCAAAATAGCCTGGCTGTAAAGTGGCACTGGTGTCCTTTTCCTTTCCATCTTTCCAAAAACATTGTTGCTAGGTATTCTAATTCTTGGTCCGATTCACAATTTGGCAGAACCACTTCTTCTGACAGTTATTGAAGGATAACTGGAGCAAAGAGTCGGGTTTTTGCCATCTAGCAAACCTTGGCCGAAGAAGTTGAGGAAGGCTGGAAATGACTGTGCCCAGTCACAACTGTGTGTCAACCATGAATGATTGAAAAAAGTCATGCCAGGGTGCAATAAAGTTGAAGATGTTATTGCTGTTATTTATTTATTGTGCAGTGGACTAGAATCTCATCCAGGAAGGAGTAGTAATACTCCTTGTCACTTAATGCTGGGTATCCTGTGATGGACTAGCATCCCATCCAGTAGAGAGTAGTAATACTCCTAATCACTTTATGCTGGGTTTCCTGTGATGGACTAGCAGTCACTTTATGCTGGGTACCCTGTGCTGAACTAGCATTCCATCTGAGGGGGAGTAGTAATACTCCTAGTCACTTTATGCTGGGTATCCTGTGAAGTACTAGCATCCTATCCAGGGGCGGTAGTAATACTCCTGGTCACTTTAATGCTGGGTATCCTGTGATCAACTAGCATCCCATCCAGGGGGGAGTGTTGCTCCTAGTCACCTTATGCTGCGTATCCTGTAATCAACTAGCATCCCATCCAGGGGGGAGTGTTGCTCCTAGTCACCTTATGCTGGGTATCCTGTGATCGACTGGCATCCCATCCAGGGGGAGTAGTAATACTACTAGTCACTTTATGCTGGGTATCCTGTGATGGACTAGCATCCCATCCAGGGGGAGTAGTAATACTCCTATTCAGTTTATGCTGGGTACCCTGTGATGGACTAGCATCCCATCCAGGGGGAGTAGTAATACTACTAGTCACTTTATGCTGGGTATCCTGTGATGGACTAGCATCCCATCCAGGGGGAGTAGTAATACTCCTAGTCACTTTATGCTGGGTATCCTGTGAAGTACTAGCATCCTATCCAGGGGCGGTAGTAATACTCCTGGTCACTTTAATGCTGGGTATCCTGTGATCAACTAGCATCCCATCCAGGGGGGAGTGTTGCTCCTAGTCACCTTATGCTGCGTATCCTGTAATCAACTAGCATCCCATCCAGGGGGGAGTGTTGCTCCTAGTCACCTTATGCTGGGTATCCTGTGATCGACTGGCATCCCATCCAGGGGGAGTAGTAATACTACTAGTCACTTTATGCTGGGTATCCTGTGATGGACTAGCATCCCATCCAGGGGGAGTAGTAATACTCCTATTCAGTTTATGCTGGGTACCCTGTGATGGACTAGCATCCCATCCAGGGGGAGTAGTAATACTACTAGTCACTTTATGCTGGGTATCCTGTGATGGACTAGCATCCCATCCAGGGGGAGTAGTAATACTCCTAGTCACTTTATGCTGGGTATCCTGTGATGGACTAGCATCTCATCCAGTGGGAGTAGTAATACTACTAGACACTTTATGCTGGGTATCCTGTGATGGACTAGCATCCCATCCAAGGGGGAGTAGTAATACTTCTAATCAGTTTATGCTGGGTATCCTGTGATGGACTAGCATCCCATCCAAGGGGGAGTAGTAATACTCATAGTCACTTTATGCTGGGTATCCTGTGATGGACTAGCATCCCATCCAGGGGAGAGAAGTAATGCTCCTAGTTACTTTATGCTACAGAAACTGTAGTTAAGCACTGGCCTTGATAAGCTCATTCAATCCTGACCAGTGGATTGGACACAAGACTTTTCTTTGCCTTATGTATTATAGAAAAAAACTGATTTATTTGAAATAAAATTCTAGAATTTGAAGTCTGGAATGCCACCAGCATGTGAAGCAGTAAAAGATGCAGGAAATGCTTTGTTAATGGCAACTCACCAACTCAAACAGCAGCCATTTTCCAACAAAGTCAGATACAATCTGGTTGACTCAGCAAGGAATATTCTTGAAGGAACTATGAAGGTATAAGCATTCCTGACTGGGTTGACCTGATTTTAACTTTTCAAAACATTGAAAAGAAATGTAGCATTATTAACAAATTAGTGAGGCTCAAAGGCAATTAACTCTGAATTAAATATAGTCACACTGCAGGATGGAATCCTAAAGTGCAACTGTTCAAACAAAAGCTTCTGAGCAGAACTTTTACTTACGGATATTTGAAACTGTTTGTTTATTGGAGTGTTTTGCAGTTAAGCAATCTCTTTAATATGTAATTATACTTCTCTGTACTACACCTAGGTCTTGCTTGTTTACGATGAAGCAGAGATTCATAAGATTGTCACTTCTGCCCGCTGGGTCATGGACCAACTTCATTCAGTAGAAGTTGTCACATCTCCTAGGGGACTGATAGTGAGTTTCAAGGTATAAAAAGTACAAAATCATGGTTTTATTTCTGGTTTTTTAACTCATCTTTTGTTGCTTTTTTACCAGTAATTTAAGTGCATTATTATTTTGTATAAAATATTATTCTGCCAGGGTTTTGCAGAGTCCCTTATGCTGTTGGCAAGCTTGTGCAACAAGAGACAACAAGTATGTCACCTATCATTATTTTTGTTATTTTGATAAATTTAGCCTCTTAATGCTTAATTCTGTATTTGGTTAATTTAATATCCTGTTTTATCTTTAAATGGCAAAGGAACTTAACATGATCCTATTTTGAAAAGCCGCTAACCTCAGAGCCTTTGAAGCATGAACTCTCCTTTAAGAATGTTAAAAAGGTGAGCAATGTAACACCTTGGTGTAACTGTCAGTGGTCCATATCTTAAAACATATTTTTTCAATTTATTTTTGCAGGAGCTCAGTAACCCTCGTCAAAGGGACAGGCTTTTGTCTGCTATGATGATCTTAAAGAAATCTATAGGCCTACTGTCAACATCTATGCAGGCATACCTGAAAAACCCAGCCAATCTACAAACAAAGGTTTGGAATAGTAAAATGACCACTTTCAATCACAATTTTGAGAATATACAGCAGTTCGTGTATGTACTCAACCAAACACCTCGTCTACAAATGTTGTCATGTTCTGTTTGAATGGAGTGTCTTATGTTCATTGCAGGCAAGCCGTGACTATGTAGTTGGTCAGATCATGTTGGCTTGCACTGAAATCATTAAAATTGTTGAAGCCAGAGGTGACCTGGATCAGAGTGTAGAAGAGCCTGGCTATATGGCTGCTACATTGGAAAAGGTTTGTTACATTCAGTTACAGCTGTAGTAAAGAATATGACAAGACATAAGGACAAGTTTGCTTTTCAGTAATCAACAAAACATAATGCTGTCATAAATGTCTGCCAAGAATCCAGCTGATCCAGCTGCCAGTCAAGAGTTCGGCTGATCCAGCTATCAATCGAGAATCCAGCTGTCACTCAAAAATCCAGCTGATCCAGCTGTCACTCAAGAATCCAACTGTCAGTCAAGAGTCCAGCTGATCCAGCTGTCAGTCAAGAGTCCAGCTGATCCAGTAGCTGTCAGTCAAGAATCCAGCTGATCTACATGTATCTGCCAGTCAAGGAGCCAGCTGATCCAGCTGTCAGTCAAGAATCCAGCTGATCCAGCTGTCAGTCAAGAATCCAGCTGATCCAGCTGTCACTGAATAATCCAGCTGATTAATCTGTCAGTCAATAATCCAGCAGATCCAGCTGTCAGTCAGGAAATAAGCTTTGATGGGAGAGATCCAAATGGCAACTTGTATTTGAAGGGCCCGGTGGAAAAAGGGCGTAAGTGACGATTTGGGGTTAAAATCGAAATTGCTCCTATTTAGCTGAACATTGGCACACAGGCTGGTTTTCATGCGAGGAACGCTGTTGCGCACTTATTTCTTGAACTGAGATCTAAAATTTGAAGAATTAGCATGTTACTTTTGCGTGAAAAGTTTTGTTGAACTGAACTCGCTCAAGTGATGCGTGAAAGATTTCTTTTGTTCTCTGCCTGAACTAAAACAAAGGAATTCAACCTAGAATCTGCGGTCCTGTTGTTTTCTTTGTGTCAGTTTTAAGCAAAAGTAATACGCTAATTCTTCAAATTTTAGATATCAGGTCAAGAAATAAGTGTGCAACAGTGTTCCTCAAATGAAAACCAGCCTGTGTGCCAATGTTCAGCTAAATAGGAGCAATTTCGATTTTAACCTCAAATCGTCACTTACGCCCTTTTTCCACCGGGCCCTTCAATTGATACCTCAAAGGCCAAAGAATTAATGCCGAGATTACATTTGTAGCAAATTTTAGAAATTAAAGTCAATAACATTAAATTTCCTGATAATATTTATGGTCTACTCTGCCTGCTTTCTTTCTTTTTATATTCTTTTAGTTTGAATGCATTTGACTATTTCAAAATCCAAGAGACAAGTACAGGTTCCTTTAAAGGAGGAGGAAAGGAATCCAGACGCCCTTCACTCCCCTAAGGCCAACACTTTATCACATTATCACAATGAGACTGGTGCAAATGAGATCTCATGAAGGTGGTTGGCATCTTTAGGATAGATAGATGCTTATAAAAGATTCTAACTACCATGTTTAAGAAGATTTTGATTGGGTACTCATTAAGTGGTTGTTAAAGGGAGATGATTGTTTGTGAGAGAACAAAATAATGTTTAACTTTGGAATCTTATGATAAATTTATGCAGCTTTGTGATCTTCTTTGTTAGGCCCACAAGCAGTTGTCACCTCACAGTAGACTGGGAGCTAGTAATGAGCTTGACTGTTACCTGGATGCTATTGTGCGCAGTAGTATGGATGTGGCCAATAGCTGTGAGGCTGGCAGGAAAGAAAAGATCTTACAGGCCTGTCAGAGTGTGAGTCACAGCTACTTTGTGATTAGTGCAATGCACTTTTACTTAATTAATTGATTAATTTAGCATTCATTCATTTATTCACTCTCTCTCTCACTCACTCATTCATTCATTCACTCGCTCACTCGCTTGCTCGCTCACTCATTCATTCATTCATTTATTCATTCATTCATTCATTCATTCATTCATCCATCCATCCATCCATCCATTCATTCATTCATTCATTCATTCATTCATTCATTCATTCATTCATTCCAACAGACACCTACTGGGACAGTCAGTTGTTTGGATAATAATTTAACCTAGCTGATTGGAACAGATTTACTGGGAAAATAGTAATATTGTTATGAGAGTGAGTTTGTTTAATCTAATATGGATCTGATTTTATTTTAATTACTATCTCAAGGTTCTTCAAATGAGAAATGAGCTAACTGAACTACAGAAAGCCTTTCTAGGAAATCCTTTGTCTCAAAGAACAAGGTGATGCCCCTCATTACTTCCAGATTTAGTGACTTTTAATGTTTGTTACATTTTGAGGTTTTGGTTTCAATGCTTTTCTACTGCTGAGTTGTTACTTACCGATTGTTTAAAAACAGCAAGTAGTCTGTTAATTTTCGTGCCCTTTTGTTTATCTCCAGACATGAACTTGACTTGGCATCTGAGCGGTTATCAGTTGAACTAAAGAAACTTGATCGTCAAGTCTCTACTGCTGTGATTGATGCCATAACAACTGTGTTCGCTGATGCTGAGCTTCCGGTACATAACATGATACAAGCAGCCACAGCACCTCTCCTGGTAAGTAAAGAAGAGCTTTTTATCATGTAATTCAATGGTGCAAACTATGGTTATTTAGCACTCATGTTAAGAAGGAGTCCACGGCACCTACTTTGTTCATGTTTCATAAGGTAAAGGGAAATTCACACTTAGCCTCAGGCGGCCTACAGGGCTGGAACCAATGCACTTCAAACACATCAAACCAGATACCTAAATACCATCTACTAATGATTCACGATTCAGTTGACTCTGATGATGATGGCAAAAAATCAGTGTCACCACAAACAGTCCTTCTCAGGACTACACTGTCCCAGAGGATCATACTTCATCAACTCATGATGCACTTTTCTGTTGTGAAGTTACGAGTAGAACTAAACATATCTTCATACATGACTCTAGGATATGAGTGTACAAAGTCAAGAAGATGCAATGATGAGGTTAAAAGGAAAAGCTGATGAATTCCAGAAACATGCTGCAAGGTTAGCAGAGGTGGCTAGACAGTCTGCAGCGATATCAGCTGATGCAAGAAGTGAGTCATGTTGTAACTACACTTCATTTGTAACTCACTACATGACACATAATATTCCATTACTTCCCAGTAGGGACATGGGTGGTCAACGGCCTTTCCCCTTAATCTGTGTGAAGAAATGTTCTTTAGTTGGTCTATTTGTCTCAAATCTTATGCTAACCTCTCTGCTAGGTGTCCTCCTCCCCCCCCCCCTGTCAACAGTTGGTCAAATTGGTTCATGCTGTGTCGTCCTCCCACTTTCTGTGTAGGATGCGAAGTGTCAATGGGTTCTTAGGGCTTCCCTCCTCAGGGGTGTATAAAAGTGGATATAAAATAACACGGGAAAAACGCTTCCAGTTGACTTAAGTTGTGAGAATTAAATATTCTATTTGTATATTTGTATTTATATTTATATGGGTAATATGTTTTGCACTTGTACATTCTCTGTATAATTTGTGCAGTGTTCTATTGCTTGCAGTAAATGAGAGTTTTTATTCTTGTTCACTGGCAGGAGTACAGGCCATCAATGGCACATCAAATGACATCGAAAAACTTGCTCCGCAACTGATGTCAGCTGCAGTGAGAGTGCGACAGACACCAATGGATACAGGATGCACAGAGCATCTGAGTCAATTGAGAAGAGACTGGACAGCAAGGATTCATGTTCTCACTTCACTGGTTGATGACATCACAGATTTCAACGACTTTGTGTTGATGACCGGTAATTGATTCAATAGTCATCAATTCAGTCGTCCTATTTTCCTCAGATCCTATGCGCAAGTTAAAAGGAATAAATTATGCAAAATAATGGTAAACACGAGGAGGGATTGGGGGAGAGGGAAATGGATCTATCAATCAAAGTCATCAGATAGGTGTTAAAGGTGGCAAATTTAAAGATCAAAGATGACTCAGCACTTTCTTGCTCCTCTTTCCCGCGCCCGCGCTACTTGTGCCTCAATCTTCTCACCAGCTACTCGCTAAAATCAGGAATAGAAAGAGGTTGCCTGCAGTCTATAGCTTCAACTTTGTATGCAAAAACTAGGCAAATTTGGAGGGGTCTTTTGCAAGTCTTTGCCCAAACTCTTGGTACACTGTTAACCCCCCCCCCCCCTTGCATTAAACCCGTCAATAGCCTGTTTTTTAAGTTAAATTTTGCGCATTTTTCAACTAATTGAGAGAGAACAGGACAGCTGAGGAGAGTGTCACCGCTATGTTAATGCTTAGAATAGGGCCTCTTGCTTACTCACTTTATTTTGTTACCTAAAAGTTTATTATTGTTTAGTTAATTTTGTTATTCCAGGTGGAAAATGCCATTAGAGTGTATATGTTGTTGCAGGTGTGGAGTAATTACTCTGTATTTTGCTCCTTTAAGATTTCAACATCCAAAAGGATATTTCACGTTCCCAAGAAGCATTGCATCAACAAGATCTCTCAGCAGTGTCGCAGGCCTCCCTTAAAATGCTTGGCCGGGCCAGAAGAGTTGCTATGGTTACAAAGAAAGAGATGAATGTCACTGCAGATCCAATGTACAAGGGGAAGTTACAGGCAGCATGTGGAGAGCTGGAATCAGGTGCGACTAATTTCAAGTTACTTTTTCTGATTTAGATACTGAAGCTTACACGGTGCCTGAATCAAGCACTCCAGAAAACTCCTGGAAAATTGCGTTTTTCTTTATTCTCCTGGAAGACTCCTGGATTTTTTATGGGGTGTCAGGTGAAAGTATACAGGCTGGCGTACTGTATACGATTTATAGTCGTCTAAATTACTTAATTTTTAGAAAGAAATTCTGAATGAAAAGGTCAAGTGATCGGTAACTACCGATCGAATTTCCAATTAAGCCGAGAAAAATATTGGTGGAGAGTCTTGAAAAATTTTCTCACCCCCCTAGAAATACACTTCCTCATAACAGAAAGGAACATGCATGGGGCAAAAAAATATGATTTGGTCTCGAGAAGCGGGGAAAAATACCAAAAATTACATTGTACTGTTGAATGACATTTTACGCATATTTTCTGACGGAAAAAATGAATATTTTCTTTGCTATTTACAGTTCTTCCAGTTCTTGTCGAAAGTGTAGAAGGAACCTTGGTAAACATGGCGGATGTTGAACAACAGAACAAGCTTTGTGAGAATTCCAGACAACTCGGGGACAAAGTCAAGATGATAAAATCCGCCCTTAAGCGTCCAGCAGGAGTTACCATAGGTTTGTCGTGTTTCCAGTTATTATTAAAAGCTTTTGCTTTCCTTCCTCTCTGGAGACGAATCGTTGATTATCTTTGTTTGCTCACTGTGACTGCATGGAAATTGTAGTAGTATTTTGGTTGGCTTTATCGTTCATCAGTGGGATAAATACAGATTAATCTTTTCATTGCAGATTTAACTGACTATGAGGCAAGTGTAACAGGCAGCAAGGCCATGGAACCAGGGGATAATATGCTGGATTTGTTCGAGATTTTAAGGGGACATCGCCCAGCCACAGGTAACTCAAAATAATTTTTTTTTTATTTCTTGCATCTATCTTTATTCCTCTGGCCAGACGCCACTAAATAAACTTGAGGTAGAAACTCAAACTAGCGAAGTTGAATTCTTGTTAACTCCTTTCCTTTAATTCAATTCAATGTCTATCTCGACAGCTTGAAAAAAGTTGCACCACAGCTCATTATAACATACATTAACACACTGTTCATGTTTCTAAGCGTTTTTATTTGACTTTGATCGGTTCAAAAAGCCTTAATGATCGTATTCACAAAATCCTTTGTACACAACCGAAGCGGCCATTAATATACAGCTAGCACAGGTCCGCAACACAAACAGAGGATGGGAAGCCTGTGGTTGCACGTCCCCCTAAGAATACGAACGTGCTTTGCCACCGTTTTCAATGATGTTGGGTAACGTCGATTCAACGTGTCTTGTTTTCTCAGGCGTGGAAAACAGTGTTGAATTCGCCTGGCCATTTGTTCAACATTTGACCAAAAAGTTGTATTCAAAAACATTGAAACCGTTTGACATCGAAATTCGTCAAAATTTTGCGTTTGGACTGGAACAGTCATTGTATCTTGGATAGAGACGACGATATAGGTCAGCAAATTTCAAATTTTCTACAGACTTTCATATGGCGATGCTGATAAATTCCCAGATTTTTTGAGGCTCTTTCCATTGGCGTCGAGATTTATTGTCAGTCTCTACGTATAAAATTATTAAAAACTGCGACGTGGTGTAGTTGCACACGCTGTGTTTCGTTTTAACATTTTTTTGTTGCTGTTTACTGTAGTGAGTGACATGGTATCAGTTGGTGAACCTGATTTAGCAGAGCTTGGAAGTGAACCCGTGAAAGCTGATGCCACGCCCTTGGCTCTTTCCAGTCAGGATGGTGTAAGTGGTCACATACTTTTTTTTCTTTTTTTTTTGCGAGGAGTGTTCTATCTTAATTTTGCGAGCCGTCAGTGCATCACAAAAAATAAAACGCTCTCTTCAGTCTCCTCACAGCCACGCGGGCAATAAATACACACACGGGCATTTGTTTACCTTCTTGTCTCGAAACGATTTGTTTTTCGATTGACATGCAAACTGACATTGTCAGGATTAGAAAATTACTTTTAGAAAGCGTTATCGAATTGCAGTGTTTGAAAAAAGTTAAATATAAATCTTAAATCGAAAATTTAGAAATGTGTAGATAGCCGAGATCTTTTCCTCAGTGCATTGTGTCACTATTACATTGTAAACTGGGACTGAAATTTGTAGGTTACCGACTTGTCCTGCTTTAACAAAACTGCTAGCTGTTAACTGTCTCGGCAATTTGTGTTAATTTCAGGTGGAACCAGAGCCAAAACCTGTGCAAACCAAGCTGCCAAAAGAAAAGCGGAGCCCATCACGGGACAGATCTCGTGACAGATCCCGTGATAAATCCCGCGGGCATAATCGGAGCGCAGATTCTGAAGACCTGCTCTTCAATTTTTCGGAAGATGATGAAATGGACAGGATCAACAGGAAGGCTCTTCTTGGTACTGACAGTGTTTTTAAGGATTTTATATTAATTAATGCTAGGAAAAGAAAATTGCCGGAGGGTATAGAGAGACCCTTACGCGTCGTCTTCAATTTTATGACACACTTTCAGGTAAATTTAGGTCCGAACGCGCGTGAAGTAACGAGACAGTGACACTCCGCCTAAACTCCGCCTCAACCTTTATTATCCCCAGGGGTAAGCGAGGACCACTGGAATGAGGCGTCATTGTCAGTGGGCGTTGTTCGGCCTATTAAGCCGTCCCAGACCTCTCGCGTGCCCGTCTCCAGACTCCTAAATGCTGTGAAAGTGAGAGATTTCGACTTGGCTGAGAGGGAACTGAGGAAAGTGGAATCAAGAGCGTCTGCTCTAAGGACACTGGCAGAAGGTTGTACAGAAAAATCACGGAATTTGGAAGGAGTGAGGTAAAGATCACGTTCAGTTTTGTGAGGTTATTGTTAGCATTGTTCCTTTTTGCTCCCACTATAGCAAACCCCAAACGGCAAAAATAAACATCAAATTCCTGTAAATATTTTGTTTTCCTTTTTCCAGGCTTGTTCGAGTTTCCTCTGGCGAAATTGAAAAACTAACGCCACTCATTATACAAGCGGCACGTGACTTCCGGGCCAACCCACGTGACTTGGTGGCTGTTGAACGCCTGCAGACGATTGGTCGGGAATGGGCGTCCAAAGTGCACGTGCTGTCTGGTGCCGTCGATACAATTGTTCAGCCGTGGTCAGCGGCGGCTTCTAAGCTGGCTTTGGCTGCAACATCCGGGGACGCAGAACAGCTCAAGAAACAGGTTGGTTTATTTTCGTGATACGTGCAGCAGCCGATTTTCGCACGGATTTAATATATGTTGTTCTCGCTCGTCTACCCCTGAGCGGAAGGAGGGAATGATTGTAGTCTATGAAACAGTTGACGCGTGAGACATGTGAAACTTAATATTAGCAGCACAGTGGATCCCCGATAACACGTCGCTCCGACATGCCAGTAAAATTTATAGAAACGAAAGAACAGTAAAAAGTAAGGCCCACAGCCTTTGACCCTTTGCAAAAATATGGCCCACTAGTAACGGCAAGGTGGTTAAACACAGTGTTTTGCTCCTTAGGTGGACAACATAAACAGACATGTTCTTCGCCTCAGGCAGCTGGCTGTGGCAACAAAAGCAGCGGCAGACGCTGAAGACTACGCTTTGGACGCTGGGAATGTAGGTGAAGCGCCTGCGCGTGATGCAGCCTCGCTTCAGCGTGTTGAGCGGGTTCGTGTGACGTCAGGAGAAGTTGAAAGGATTACTCCTCAACTGGTCACAGCAGCTCAGGTTTGTTAATATTTCCACCCAGAAATCCTTGAAAGCGTCACTAACCCACATCTTTTTCACTTATACAAATTTCCCTGATTTTGTGATTTTGTTTGCGAAAAAAAATACTCACGCGCAGAGCCATTGAACTTGGCGATTTTTCCTTTTGTTTGAGTGTGTTCTTCAGCTCTTTTTCTCACTCGGGGAAAGAGAATCAATTGAACCACGATCTTCTTGCTAAAGTCATTGTGGTTTGTTTAAACTTCTTTCTGTTGCTTACAGGCCTCAAGTTTGCTATTTAAAAAATGGCCTCCATATTTTGAAAAATTTTCATGTCTCATCGTAACCCCATACTACCCACAACTCCAAATTTTGTTCCCCGCAGGCGGCATCTAGAGACCCCACAGACATTGCAAATGTTGAGCGATTAGAACTTCACCGGAGAGACTGGGCCTCTAAAGTGTTCAGTCTGGTGTTTGCAGTCGATGACGTCACCGTTGGAACTTCCGCACCAGTGGAACAATTGACGTCTGTTGCCTTGGCAGCAGACCAACATGCATTGCAGGAAAACTCCCGGATGTTGACGTCATATTCTCGAACTCTTAAAGAAATGGAAATCGCATCTACTGCAGGGTGAGACGACAGCGTCTTTTAAACTGCGAAATAAGTTGAGCCAGGAGTTAACCCCCTGATGTTTAGACATTCTTTTCATAGTACCGAGCCAGTGGATCGGGTTATGAGCGTCACGCCTATAAGGACAACGCTTGTACTGTAGTACAATTCATTTCATATTTTGACATTTATTCACCACCAGGCCTGTGGGTGAAACTCGTTCACAGATGACTAGCTCCCAGTTCTCCTGACAAATTAGTTGGTCAGACAGAGTGTAGTGGCATCGCATCGTCTTTCAAGCCTGAAATTTCTTTTCAGATTTTCTTTCAACCAACCAACGTACATTTAGAATCCTTGTTGCCCAAGGTTGCGAGGCGTTCTTTCTCTTTGCACGTTTCTTGAACTTTCATCTTTTGCCAAGGAAAAAAACAAATTATTCTCGTAAAGTATTTTTCTGACGTAGAAAATTGCTGTCAAGGAAACACGACAAAAAGTAGTTTGACTAAACCATGACGAACGTAGTGGGAAGCTATTACTTACATACTTTATTACCACTTCCCCAAGGGGGATTTTCAGAGGTAATAATTTAAGTAATAAGAATTATAAAATAAAATGTACAATAAAATATAATACAATTTGCGAAAAAAAGTATGAAATGATCTACAATGTTATAAATAGTACAAATCATTGTACAAAAATTGCTTTGGAGTTGAGACGTGTGAAATCGCTAACCGATTCGCAAAGTTTAAGATCATTTAATAAGGAATTCCATAAGGTGACTGTTCTATAATAAAGTGTTCTTTGGCCTCTAGTGATTCTAAAGCTATTGGTATTTCGTGTCATGTTATTGTTTCCATTGTTTCGCTTCAGTTGCAATGATCCCAAGAAAGTAAGCCTAGCCGAGGCAACTGTGAACTCAGTGGAGAAGCTAACCGCCGACCTTCAGGACACGGCTCGTGTGGTAGCCGAGATGGCATCACGGGGAAACAGAACGCTGGAGCAGAACTTGGCATACATGGGGGTGGTAGAGAGGATGAGTTTGCTTCAGAGAGAGTGGGCTACCAAGGTAATTGGAATTCGCAGCTAATGCACCTACCCATACTCTTACTAGTTCATGTCGGATTATTGCGAAAATTGTCCAAGTCCAAAGGCTCAACCCTAGGAACCAGGATGAGCCAACATAAATTTAAAACTAGTGTGCTTGATTGGTTGATTGGTAGACCATGTCTCTTTTTTGATTACGCTAAACATCTTTTCGGTTATAGTCCGTTATCTTGCATTATTAATATATTAAGTTAGATCACCTGGAAATAAATTGTGATGGGGTCAGGATCAGAAACAACAAACATCGTCAGAGAAGGGGTATCCAACGATAGGTTTGCAGAGTGTAAAGGTAGAAGCAAATGCCAGTTGTCAATAATGAGACGAGGTGAACAAGTTGCTTTAATTTCAATTGATTTCTATATTTAGTTTGAGATACAACACGATACTGTTTTGGCATCACTGCTGCCATAGTCAGTCGAATGACTATATATGTGTAAGAGTAATTACAATTGTAAATGAAAATATAAGCAAGAATAATAACAACAAAGAAAAAGCGTGATTATGTGAAAACTAAACATTCAGTTTTAATTAACGTGTTTGACCTGTTGATTTAACGTAGGCTTTTCCCAGTGGATAATTACTTGTTAGGGTTGTGCGTCGTCCTCGCAGTAGCCACATCCCCACATTGGCTGGCCTTTTTTGAGCTTTTAGTAATGTAAAGCGTTATGAGAAGAATTGTGCTCTGCAATTCCTCTTATTAGTATTATTTTCTCTGATCTCCAGGTTCATTTGCTGACAGCCCTCGTAGACGACTTGACCGCTGAAGCATCCGCACCTGTGGATCGGCTCGCGGGCGCAGCACTTGCTGTGAGTAAAGCAGAGCTGGGTGAAAGGATCCAACAACAAAGCAACTTTGAGATGCAGGCTGACGAACTAAAGGCGCGTGTGGCACGCGTCCGAACGCACGCAAGTAAAGCTGTGGAAAACTCTCGGCACACGAGTAAAGTCAGGCACGTTCGCGTAACTGGTGACTTTATTGACAGGCTGACACCGCAAGTTATTGCAGCGGCACGTGCTTTGGCAGGTGAGATAACGCTATTACCAGGACTAAAATTGAGGTTCTGTTACTTGTACCGATCATCGTCAGTTCATTTGCCTGAGAAATAATCCAAAAAGCTGAAAGATCAGAATCTGTGAGCCTAGGCTGTGGATTATTAAGGTGATTCCATCGAAATAGAAGGAATATTTAAAATTTTCTAAAACTTGGTCCAGTTGGTAAGTATGTTTAGAACCTTTCAAAAATGCAATAAAAAATAGGGGTCACCGTGCTTGTTTTTTCACAAAATGGATAGCCATTAATAGCAACTATACGATCCGCAAGGTTTTCCTGAGAAACCCTAATAATCAGAAATGAGAACTATAATTGCTTTGAAAAGTCATTGCTTGTATTGAAATGTTGGAGCAGTTCAACAGAACAGACAATTATCTTGTATTGTATACTATTTTAGTTGAACAGGAATCAAGATTATGAAATAAATTTAAAAAATTGCGGCGAGCTTACATACCCTGCTGCACCTAAAGACGTGTTCTTTTCTGCATTTAAATAAAAATATCTCAAAGCAGAATTTTTAACTTTTCTCAAAATCGCGACGTATTGTACTAGACCGTATGCCATGTGAATTTATGTATTAAAAAATGGGGGTCACCGGGCTCGTTTAGGAGAAAACGACCATTTATTTCTCTGAACAGCTCAGCTTTCATAGAAAACCTATAAAGTTCCGAAGGTGCGCGCGCTTGTGCGCGCGCTAATCACGCAAGAAATGATGCGCAGAAAGGATGCGTAATGCAATTGAAGGGAATCACCTTAAGTGCCCTGGGCAGAAATTGCGCCTCGGTTCTGAATTGATCGTCAGCTTGTCTCCGAACAGTTGTGAAACAACAAACACCACACATTGCTACGAGTAATGCACATTGCATTGCCGAAAGACAGCTTGTTGGAACAGTTGCAGAGAGTAGAACTTCTTAACACGATCTTTGGTTTGACTGTGATTTCAGACAATCCAGATCAGCCCACTGTGGAACATTTTCAGATGCTGCGGCGTCAGTGGGCGTCCAAGGCGCAGATGCTGATGGCCACACTGGATGGACTCCCTGAAGCTGATGGCGCTGCAGTGCAAGGTAAGTAGCAACGTGTACCACGCGCGCGAATTAACAGGGTCGTCTACGACGTGTCCGAAAATACAGAATCGCATACAATGCGTGCGAATAAAACAGGATCGTGTACGACGTCTCCGAGAATACAAACGCGCATACGCGTGTGACTCAACGCGTGTGACTCAACAGAAACGTGTTCGACGCACGCGAATAAACAGAATCGTGTACGTCGCGTTGGAGTATGCCGTACAACGCGCGCGATTTAACAGAGTGTGTGCTTCGATAAACTTACAAATGGCTTCAGACGTAACTATCACGTGCATTCTCCCCCACAAATCTTGTCACATCACTGAAGTCGCGATTACCTGCTCCCATCCCAAACCTCAGCAGGTTTTGTCCAAGAACGAAACTTGAGTTGTTACTCTTACCTGGAAAAAGATGCCAATGTTGAATTTATGAAGAACTGTAAGCAGTGCCTTGTCCCGGTAAACAACAACACTCAGAGTCAGTTAATAGTAATCATTATTTTCTTGCTTCACAGACGTGTTTCAGGATCTATTAGGCATATCGCACCTAGACACCTCGCAGAGCTTTGAGTCCTTGAATGAAGAAGAAACAGTAGCTATCGCGGGCTCATCCCGTGGACTTCCTTCGCTAAAACCACTCCCCTCTGACGAGGAAAAAGTGCCGACATCCCCTTCCCCTTCGAAAAGTGTGTCAGCTGCAGCGGGTAGATCGCCAGAGATAAGCTCATATTTTGATGACATGGCATTGAATGATGTAAGTAAGCCTTTTTCTTTTGTGCAGCAGTCTCACCGCCATAATACGGGCGCTTCTCTCAGGAAACCTTGCTCGGCTGCTAGTGGCTGTGAATCCACACCCTCTGTTGTGACTGTAAAACCGCGCCATAGTGACTATGCAACCACCCCCATTGGAAATGAAACCGCGGGAGTTCATGCATAGAGGAGACTGTGTTGCTGAATATGCGTTCTTGTGTTAGACCCCGCAGTATCGTTAATTTGCCTGGGGACTAAGGAAGTGATTGTATGTTACAATTGTTATTATGTCAGATCCATTGTCGTTAGTTTGCCATTCATGACATTCTTCTCATTGCACACAGTTCAACAGACAACAGGCAACGAAACGGCAAGAAGTACAGGATGCCAGTGTTTTACCTTCAATTAGCTATGTATTCCCAGGAATTTTTAACTTGACTGTAGTAAAGCATCCCTCTCTAAAGACGGGAACACACGGCAATTTGTCCACCCACTACATGTATATTCCTCCACAAATTCAATTCAATGATTTTGTAACCTGTTTTCAGAAGCTTAGTATTTATAAATGATTTACTAATTATTTCTCCTTCTAGAAGAGCAAATCCTTGGAAAGGTCATTTTCATTTTCCGACACCGAGAGTACTTCTGAGGTCCGTCGGCTCCGAGGGCCTTGGGGATCAGCCAGTGAAACGGACCTCATGAGAAAGGCCCTGGTTGATGAGCTTCATCAGCGCTTCTCTTCGGCCGAATCACTGAACCGCGGTGGAACAGCAGGGCGCTACCGTCACCATCAGCGAGCCGCGAGTATTTCAGGACTTTCTCGCGGTGATCAAGACTGGAAGTCGACATCTATCGAAGAAATGAGGGCAAGGAAAAGCTCCAAATCAATTGAGGTAAGAAAATTTCTTGAAGGAGTGACATGTTTTCAAATACCTTCTTTTGTTTTTGTTTTATTTTATTTTTTTGGGGGGGAGGGGGGAGGTGTTTATTTTTTTTGCAGATTCAGTGTATCGCTTGGGATTTCCCAAGCAATTTTACGAAATAACCAAGACAGTAGGCTTTGTGGTTGCTTGTTAACTAATTTCCATAGCTTAGGGGAAGCACAAAAAACTGTTTCTCAGCTATATTTCGCACAAATAGTAGAAATACCGGTAGGTGGTTCATTCGTTCGTTCGTTCGTTTTTGCCGTTTCATGATCTTGAAATACCAATTGAAATACTAGCTAAAAGACCAATTTCGATTTATTAAAAGTTTCCTGAAAAATAACCATAACTACGAGATTCTGGGGGAATGAACCATAGAAACTCTGTGCTAATATCTCGAAATTGGTCTGTTTTGTAAAGATAGGAATGGGATATTATACCGCTTTTTTCACCTCTGCGGTTGTTTTGTTTCAGCTTGCCGCACAATTGCTGCAGGAGGAAACAGACAAATGGGAAGAAGAGAACAATTCGATCGTGAAGGTGGCCAAGGAAATGGCGAAACAGATGCTGCAGATAGCGAAGTTTGCTCGAGGAAGAAACAGATTTCAGGTAACCAGGAGTGGGGTGAATAAATGAATCGGAAACTGCGTAGGGTGGGGTCATTAGAGTCAGCTTCCACCAACTCCACTTGTCCGTCTTACAGAGGTGTCCTTTCAGAAGGCGTAGACTGAGGTCGTGGAAAGATGTAACTCTGTCTGTTCTAGTTCAGCATGAACAGGGCAGTTGCCCAAAAATACGACTGGTTGTAACAAGATTTTTGCAAAATTTTTAACTGAGGAGTTTGATTCAAAATTAAAAATGGGATTTGACGCCTGTTTTAGTTGTAATCCATTTCTGCGCTCTTGTCATTTGCCATTTTCACTTCTGTGCCCCTGTTATTTTGATTTCTTACGAGTTGTAGAGGACTCGGTTTAAGAATCCTCTCTTGTTGTCTCCTTTGACAGAATAAAATGGAAATGATTGACATGGCTAAAGCTATCGCCTCTAATGCTATGGTCATCCTCAAGTTTGCACATGTCATTGCCGAACAGAGTATTGACGAGAGGTAAGGCTGAAGCAGTCCATTTTTTATTTCTTTTTCTTTTTCAAGAATTAGCTGAATTCACGACATCCTTTTTAAGTGCGATGTTGTCGTTGCGGCTATTGAAGGATCAGAAGTGTTCTAGTTGTGCTTTCAGACAATTGGGTATTGGCGAACTGTTGCGAAAACTTATCAGACGACTGGGATGGGGACAAGAGTTCCCTTGCAATTGACTAGTTTTAGTCGATGCGGAGTTCTACTTCCGTTCTACGTGCTTTTTGCGCGCCACATTCCGTTTGTTCCCCCACAAACTGGATGTCTGAAACAGGCTCCGTTTTCGTTAGATCTCAGTGGCTGCTTTACGTCGACATTTCTACCTGGTTATAGAGCGACTATTGAAGGATCAGAAGTGTTCTAGTTGTGCTTTCAGACAATTGGGTATTGGCAAACTGTTGCGAAAATTTATCAGACGACTGGGATGGGGACAAGAGTTCCCTTGCAATTGACTAGTTTTAGTGGATGCGGAGTTCTACTTCCGTTCTACGTGCTTTTTGCGCGCCACATTCCGTTCGTTCCCCCACAAACTGGATGTCTGAAACAGGCTCCGTTTTCGTTAGATCTCAGTGGCTGTTTTACGTCGACATTTCTACCTGGTTATAGAGCGACCTGAAGTCTTAAGTTTGCAGGTGGCATCGCAAAGGCAACAGTTTGCTCCTCAGTCATTTATATATGACTCTGAGTGATGGGATCCAATATTGCGACCTCCCGCTCTACAAACTATCAACATACCAGCTGAGCTAACCAGTAGGGTAAGCATCTCATTGTTGGGGGGGGGGGGTGGGGGGGTGGGGGGGTGGAAGGGGGATATCGCTGTCGCTTCGTACTACGAAAATCAACAGAAAATCAACTATTTATACAATAGAGTTCTTCTGTAGAAGGCACTATCGCGTGATAGGTTGCCCGAGGAAATTTGATGTTCACAACAAATATTAGCCCGAGAACATAGTTCGAGGGCTTATATGAAGTTTGAACATCAAATTTCCGAGGGAACCTACCACACATAGGACCTGAGACAGAAGGACTCTATTGTTTTTACTGTACAACGCTAAATTTTGAGCGAAAATTGCCACAGGCGGGCACTATGCTTTGATAGACGCCCGCTGAGGAGAGCCACTATCGCGTCACGTGATCGACTTCGACCAATGGGAGCACGCCAAAATTTAGCGTTGTACTATAATGTGTCAACAGGCTCCAAACCAGAATTGACTTTTAGTCTTTATTTACCTGTTACTTTTACTTGCAGAAGTAAAAGTGATCTGTTGTACTACGCAGAGTACCTGCCAACCATCAGCACCCAGCTCAGTATCATATCATCTGTAAAAGCTGCGACGCCCTCGGATATTTCGGTAGGTTTAAGTGAAGATTGGTTTGAGAGATTTCTAGTGACTATCATATTTTAAAATCCATGTAATCACATCTATTGACAAATCAGAACGGACGCTAAATATCGGAACTTGAAAGCGCGAGAAAACGTGTAAGCGAAGTCCCAGTCTTGCTCGTGGATGATTGCATGAGCAGTGTTTTTCTTTGATTTGCCAGAGCAATATTCCCTCGATCTGCAGTATTTTTTAAACAACGCGAGGTCTTACTTAGCGTTTTTTTATTCACCCAAAGCTTATTGTGAGATTTTGATATTTTTTTTTACACTGATACAACATATACATTCAAGTCCCGAAAAATATTTACGAATACAGGTAACAGATATGCTATGACTAACTACGTTTTATTACGTTCCTATTATTTACGGTTACCTATAAGTTAATTATAATTCTGATATTTTCTATGCTTGATCTTCCAGGCGGATGCAATGCTAGTAAAAAACGCGCAAAATCTCATGCAAGCTGTTGTGAAAACTCTGAAAGCAGCCGAGGCCGCTTGTGTGAAGGTAATGAGTATTTTATGATAAAAATCGGAAAGGAAAAAATCCTTGAATAAAAAAATTCTGTTGCATTTTTAGGGTCTCCGGCCTCCTGAACAGGATGCCTCGTCCGATCATACAGAAGCCGCTGACCTCGCCTTTCAGTGGAAAAAGAAATTGAGAAGACAGCGTGCGATCGAGGCTCTAACAGCATCACGTGATGAGCTGGGCCTGCGTAGACGAGAGAAAAACAGACGTACGCCTTCTTTGGTGGATATTGTGCATGTGTGAATAATCAAAATGTCACGAATCTTTCTCTAAGCCACAAATATAGTTGAACTGTCGGCTGTTCTTGTAATACAGACAAGTGTGAATAGTTTGTGAAAACAGGGTTTCAAAAAAAATAAATAATAAATAAAATTTTACTGTAGACTTACGGTTTGCCAATGCTTTGTTCTTTCTATCTACCGACTAGTTGCAGCTTCTTACGCATGTTATTCACAAGCTTAATTAAGGACAGCGTTATATTGATTATTGTTATCTATCTGTTGTGCAGTTGTCTATTTATTTAGCAGTTTGTCACAACGTGAATCTCTAAAAACTAGGCGAAAAATTGGTGGAAAGACCTTATTTGAGCGCTATTGGGCAAGGACTCCATGATAGCACAGAAGATAGTCCCCTACCTTAGTTCCGCTGTGTACTTCACGCCGCAGAATGCGACAAAGGGTTCCTGTGCTTTCCTGTCCTTCTCTATCCTTAAGGATTGTAAAGGAGTAGCCCCGCAGAAACGGATACGTAAGGACCCTCCGGCACACAATGTCCCTTGACTTAACTAAGGTAGGCGACTATATGGCGCGCTATCACAGACACGCTTGTTTCCTGGAGATGAAAGACTATGACAATGTACATGTAGTTCAAATATCTCGAACCTGAGGATTTGCAATGGGAAACAAGGAATTGCGTGATCGTGAAGGGTCGTGAAGATAAAATACAATGCAGGGGTAACTCTGCAACACTTCAGAAACCAGACAAACAAGGAGTTATAGTCGGGTTAGTTTCTAAAGAAACTGTGGTGCTGCGTCGGTGGGGAAGTAAAAGGCAAAACTTTGGATTTATCAACTGAGTTGATGAGGTAAATTGGCCACCGTAAAGAGATTGAAAACTGACGTTTCGAGCGTTAGCCCTTCGTCAGATTCGTTCTGACGAGGGGCAAACGCTCGAAACATCAGCTTTCAATCTCTTTACAGTGGCCAATTTACCTCATCAACTTAGTTGATAAACCTTCAGAAACCAGAGTTTACTGTCGCTTGCGTGGGCCTGGGGCTTGGATGCGACTTGACCTTTTATACTAATTGTTATCTAAAATGAGGTTTTAATGATTGTCATAGTGAAATGCGACTTGGATTAAATGATTGCGCTCTCAAGTCGAAATTTACTCAGAAAAAATTCTGAATCCTCCCAACGGGAGTCGAACCCATGACCTTAGTTGGGCCTCGCTCACCGCGAGTCTCCCAAAGCTCAGTGGTTAGAGAGCATCCAACCGACACCTGTAAGGCCATGGGTTCGACTCCAGTTTGGAGGACTCAAAATTTTTTTCTGAGTAAATTTCGAGAGCGCAATTTCATTTATTGTCATAGTGTTTGAGAAGACAAGCTAGCCTTGTCATTTAGTTCCTCTTGACAAATCTAGCAGCTGTATCTGTCGAAGACATGGGCCTGAAGATGTGCTGCTTAGGAACAAACTTTTGCGACACTTCTCACATTTTCGACATGTGAGTGTTCTTTGTTGCCACTATGCAGATCCTACGGGACCGATTACATGAGGCGGGCTGGCCCGGTTATCCGGGCTGGCTCGGTTTGCCGGGATCTCGGCACGTCTGTGAAACACTTTAAAATCAACTTTGTGATTACATGGAAAAATCTCAGCCCGGCTAGCTGGGATCCCGGCATCGCGATGCCGGGATCTCGGCTAGCCGGGCTAAAAATTTACCATGTAATCGCGATTGCCGGGCCAACACTTTCTTGTCACTAAATTTCGCTTCAGAGCAAAATGGCTCTCCAAAATATCGATATTTCTCTTTCTATACAACACATAAAGGTTTATCAGACCATAATGCTACCTAAAACTGAAAATAATACACCAAAATAATGGATTAGCGAAAGTAAAAACACTCGATTCATGCTCGTTGATGTAGCCATCTCTTCACACGACAGCTTCTAAATTTAGCTGCAGGCGGGCTGGCTTGCCTCTTGTAATACCTGGCTGAGCAGTCATCTCGGTAGACCGAGCCAGCCCTGCTAACCGAGCCAGCCCTGCTCATGTAATCGGCCCCTAACTGAGTATAGCACTTGCCGCGGTTCTTGGCTGAATAAGGCTTCCCTCCTGTAGCTAGTACTAGGACCACCGATTAGCCCCTTACTGCCTGAACTAAATTTTTGAAAAGTCTTCCTTGACTTTTCCGCGTTTTGAACATCCTTTTAATTATTTGTGAAAGATGACAACACTTTTGAGAAGCTTCTAGAACAAACATAAAAATAAAGGATCCTAGCCTGCCCTTAAAGAAAAAGAGCTGCGTGATACCAAGGTCCAATGAAATTAGAGGTTGTAAAGAGTTGCTTGGTATCTGGGCTAGCCTGCGAGTTTTCCTACCTGGTTTCCCACAACTTGAAAATCCTTATCCTCGTGACGAAATCCACGATGTCACAGCGTCACGTAGCCTGCGCGCAGACGTCTCCTATTTCCTTCCACCGGCGGAAAAGGGACGTCTGCGAAACGGCGTCGCTAATCGTGTTCCAGTATCCTGCTGTTCGGATTTTAAATTTCGCATAAATTATGATAACAGAGTTTTGTTTTCTGTGCCAGAAACGTTTCCCTCTGATCGCTCAATGATCGGAGGTCGAACAGGACTAAGAGGAGGAATCTGAATTTTTCTCACAGAAGCATTGCGAACGGCTTTCACAGGAGATGACGTAACCAGCGAACTGAGATCGTTCGACGAACGATCTACCGACTCCTCCAAAAGAATTCGCTTCTCGGGAGAAGCCGAAGTTCCTACGCTGTCCTTTCCTAGTGTCTCGATCTTTTTTTTTACTGTAAGTCCTGCCTCGAAAGCTTTGGAACTATAATCGCTAAAAAGTTCGTCCTCGATTTTTCTCACGTTGGCGTAAAGACCTCTCCGCTTTCGCAACTTTTCCACGCACGATCTACAAATATATGGCGATGTTTCATGTACGATGAACTGAAGAGAAAGGATTTCTTCCTGAATTTTAAATTCACTGCGACTTTTCACAAGGTTTCTGTCGTTGTTTTTCAGAATAGTCGAGAAACACAACACACAATCGGACATGTTTTTATCAATGGAAAACCCCGCTAAATGTAGTCGCATACATTATCTCGAGCATTTCCCGACGATAGCCAATCAGAGTTGTTTCTAACAGTGTCTATTGTCAAGCAACCAATAAAAGCACTTTCCATGAATTCCTGAAAAACAGCAGGATATTGGAACACGATTAGCGACGCCGTTTCGCAGACGTCCCTTTTCCGCCGGTGGAAGGAAATAGGAGACGTCTGCACGCAGGCTAAGCGTCACGAGGACTTCGGCCTTGACCTACCCCTACCCCGAAAGTTTTCTTTTGCAACATTTTGACCCAGTCCTCCAAGCGTTAATTTTCAATATGGCGGCCAGTGCTGCTCAAACACGTGTGAAAGAAGAAGTTGAGAAATCGATCGAAAACCTAGAAAAAGATCATCTAAGAGGGCTTCAGGTTAGTTTAAAAACTAGTGGTCCATTTTGGATGAAAAAACCGTGATAGAGAAACAAACTTTAAGGTTCTATGTGTGACAACTGAAGTTCTAGCTAATGTATCAGTCAATTCCAAGCGAGATCATCCCCCCCCCCCGGGCAAACCCCCGGGCATTTGACTTTTTTCAAAATGTCCGATCAAAATCCCCACTATGCGAGCCAGTTGCACGGTCAAATGCCCCACTAGTCGGGGCTGAAATGTCATTGTGAGTAGGGGTTTTCTTGTGTACACTAGATGAACACTCTTTAGTAGCTTCATTATACTAATTTTATTGGAAAAGATACGTTGAACCCGCACATTAACGCAATTTTTGTTATGTTTTAGGTACAAAGTACAAGTCACTTTTAAATATTAATTAAATACGCCCACTCGTGAAACGAGACAACTTAAAGAATGAAAGTTAAAATAATAGTGTTTCCTATAAATTGATTGACAAGCAGGGAGATTCTCTACTTGAAAGGATTTAATGTATCACAAACGTTTCTATATAAAAAGTAGAAATATCAGACAAAGAAATTATGAATATCAAAACTTAAATATAAAACAAAGAAATTATTTATACACCGCAAGTACAAAGTTCATCATGACTTAGCAAAAAATGAATAAAGCACGAACGCTCAGACTTTAAACTAATGAGGGCAAGGGTTTCCAGACAGGAAATCCTCTTGTAACAATAAATTTTTGCTGTCATTATCTATTCTCACAATTTGTTATAACAATATTACATCCACGGTTGTGATGAATAGAACACGCTAAATAGAACCGCTGACCAACATTTTGTCGACGGTCAAATGCCCGACGGTCCAGGCTTCTGTTCGTGTCAAATTCCCCACCATTTGGGCAAGAAAGGAGGTCAAATGCCCGGGGGTTGCCTGGGGGGGGGGGATGATCTCGCTTGGAATTGACTGATACATAAATTCTGGTAATCTGAATGATATGATATGCAGCAAAACATATGACATGAGTGGGAAGCCGGGCAGCTGCGAGACATCTGACTTCTGTCGCCTGGTAATAAGTGTTTGAATCATAATTCGGTAAATCACGATCGTGCAGGTGAGTGTAGTCCTGAGAAGGACTGCTTGAGGTGACATTGACGTTTCGACAACCTGAGCGATTCAAGTCATCATCAGAGTCAAGTGAATTGTGAATCGTCAGTAGATGTTATAAGTCTCTGGTCCTTGTCCTGATTGGTTGACGAACTCGTGATGTTATTGGTCGTCTGTCAGTCAAGCCGTGATGTTATTGGCTGTGAAGACTGTAAAACGTGATTGGTGCGTTTCAATCCATCTTTTGAAAGTCAAATGTCCGTAAGTCTGTTGTTAGTAATATTAGTCGGTTTGTCTATTGTTTGTCTGTCTTGTTGTTGTCGTCAATAAGTCATTTGTAAGGTGCAGGTAGTTGTTGGCTATGATTAAATAGTTTTCCATATTTCCCTAGATCAGAAAGTTCTTTGAATGAGCCAGGGTGTCTAATCAAACAAAATCGAACCGAAAACCAATCGAACTCGATCGAACAATTTGCATTTGATTGAGTTCGGCAGTCGAACCTAATTGAACATTATTTTAATAATTATTTTGTGTGAGTTCAACTGTCGAACCAATCAGACGAATCGAATAAAATCCAACACAATTGAACCGAATCCAGTTCGATTTTGTTTGGACTGCATCTCTTGACCCCTGAAATGAAGTATAATACTTAGGAATGATGATAATCAGCCTTTATTAAATGTAATGAACAGAAAGACGCCCAAGAGTATAAAAGATGTCAATGTAAGCAATCACACCAATCGAACTAGTTCAACTGCAATGCAATGAAAAGAACCAAGTTCAATTGCATTCAGTTGAAAAGTTTTTCTTGGGAGTGCAATTACAGTATGTTTAATTGCCAAACTCAAAAGAGCAATTGACATTCAATTGAGTTTGATTACCGGTCATTTGAATAGACACCCCGGAGAATAAGGCAGTTGCAAGTTTGAAAGTCATTCACGAAATTAATTATCACAGAATTTGTCAGCGAGCTTTAAGGTGTCTGAACACAGTTTGTGCACGCTCTACAATTTGTACTGCTGACATGAATAAGCGCGCGCGCACAAGGCTTTGAGAAAAACAAACATGGCGCCTGTTGGCGCCTGTACAGCGATCATTTCATTTTGTTCAGTGAAGATTGTGCAAGTGTTTTTTCCGTGTTAATAATCAAACAGTTTGTTATGTGTCAAAAACGTTTGTTTTTCAATGTATTAAAGGTAATACTCTTGGAAAATACCCTGCCTTTCTGGGATTGTTTGTATGGATCGAGAAAGATCGAGAATCCTGTCAAATGCAGCGCATGCGCAGTTAACCAGGAAATTGTGACTGCACGATTTAGTGGAAATGCACTGATTTCTACGGAACCGCTCATTAGAATTTCATGAAATTTGGTAGAATAATAGTTCGGAACACGCTTAGCTCGCCTGCAAACAAAAATTGAAATCTGACAGAGGACATGTTCAGAAAACGTTAAAATGCAAAACACAAAATAACAGAAGATCTCTCTGTCAAAATTTCACGAGACCAGTGTCAATAGGCCAGTAATTTTCTCAGTTTTCTAAGACAAATGATGGAAAAAATCTAATGACTGGACTTCTGAAAATAAATCAAACCCATTTTAATGCTTGTTTACTACCAGCTTTGTTGGCATGGTAACGGTACCTAGTCCAATAAAACATATCAAAATACAATCTTCTTTAGTTGAACTTGCACCTTGCCAATTTTGGCTGCCCAACTGCCAGTGGTTTGAAAATAACGATAAATAACACATAGGTACAAGAAAACTGTGTTCGGCCACCTTAAAGACTCTCTGTCGACCACAATGCAACGCGCCCCTAAACGGAGGTTTCGTGGACCACGAAACCCCAAAGTTTTGCGTCGGCATTTGAAGGCTGTGGAAATCTGCCTTCATCCAAGTCATCCTTCTGTAGAACGGATAGAGATTTTCTTATGGAGCTATGAAATTTATCAGGGAACTATTGGAGAAGTGTTGATTTAAAAAATGTTTTATTCAAAAGCGACATTCGGACACTCGATGTTTCGCACAGCTCTCAACCGACAAGTGAGACCATGCAGAAAGTTTTTTATTTATACCTCATATCAGAATAATGTGACTATGGACGATCCAGTGATTTCATAGGGAAAAATAACAGAATTCTTATGGTTATGTGGAACTGAATGTGAGTGAATATCAAACTGACTACAGTAACAAATGTTTCTGTAGATCGGACATGACTGGGTATTCAACACACCCCGCGGGTGACAAATCGCGGTTTTACAACCATTAGTGATAAAAAATAAAGTAATGTCAATTGCTTTTACTCTACACGCCTTTCCACATTTTAATTTGGGGTATATTAAGGTATAAGTGCTGTTGAACATAACTGAATGAGCGAACTCATGACCCGATACACTAAAAACCAAATGCGCTATGTCAATTTGAAAATATTTCTCTGACTGCGTGACGTGTAATGACAGTCTACGATGAATCGTATTTTATTACAGTCATCTGCAAGACTTATAAACCATAAAATTTAGCTCTTTCTATTGACAAAAAGTGTACACCTAACGAAGTGAACACCTTCATTTCCTTTCTTGGCTGCTAAACAGCTCAAATCTAGCCATTTTATCACAATGTTCTCTCTCCAAAGGAATCAAAACATAAACAAACGCGCGCATTGCATTGTAGTCGACAGAGAGTCTTTAACTGTGTTGTTACATTTGAAAGGTTGTTTTCATGTCAAATTGTACTGTTTGCCATTTTCCCAGCATCCTTGCTTTGCAGTTTACATCAAAATTTCATAGTTGTGTGAATGTAGGATGTTCCATTCTGTTTTGCCTCTTTTGAAAGTAGTTAGTCTCTATGCACGATACTTCATGTATCAAATTAAAGCGTAAAGTTTTGATTACTGCACATTTTTCACACTGGACGTGACTTGACTACACTGGATCTGGGTTCGGTTTTTGCTGATTGGTTAAAATCTGACAGTTGACTAGCAAATCGATCAGTGGGC
Source organism: Siderastrea radians (assembly GCA_964017195.1). NCBI lineage: Eukaryota > Metazoa > Cnidaria > Anthozoa > Scleractinia > Rhizangiidae > Siderastrea > Siderastrea radians. The sequence goes on along the minus strand of OZ024887.1, from coordinate 73,211,277 downwards.
TTCTTAGAGTTAGCATTTGCAATTCTCAGACATCCGGCAGGTTTCCCTTCCTTTTTCTCCCTGCACTCTGGGAAGGCTGTTTGTATATAACTCAACATAATGCTTAATATTATATCCTTCTTGTTTTCATAACTGAACTTAAAATTTAACATGCTTCCAAAAAGTTCAAGCATCATTCAGCAGAATTAGGTAAGAAAAAAAATGTCCACATACAAATGGAGATTTTTATGTTGTTACATCCTTCCTTAAAAAATAGGCTAACTTGAGGAATGACAGGTCATGATCCTAATGTCTCTGTCCTGTCATTTACCAGGCCAAGTCACACTTGTGTGCTGCCAAATGTTGTGGAAATCTAACATCAAGTAAAGATGAAGTTCAGCAGTGCATGAACCAGTGTTTTGTGCCAGTTCAACAAATCCAGGAGTACCTTGGTAAAGAGTTAACTGGATTTCAGGTACAGAATTTAGGAAGGGGATAAATTCCATAGTTGCTCAACTAACAGCATTCGCTTAAATGACTGTCCCTTTTTTGCGTAATATTTTTTTAAGCAAACTACACTTACAGCTTTTCAGGCCAGTGAAAAAATTTTCACTAATAATCACCTGCAGTTGTTATTTGGGTTAAGCTAAGAAGCCTCTGGCTTACTTTTTTCCATATTCACAAACTTTGTCTCCATTTTCCTGATGCCAAAAACTAAGATGGCCATATCAAATGACAAGCACTGCATTTAGTAGCTTTTTTGTCACAGGTCCTACCAGAAAGAGGCAGTTTAGCCTGTGTGGGGATTAGATAGGGGTGCTATCCATGTGTTAACCCTGAGTTTGACTTCCTGTGCTGATGCTGTTTCAGCTGTTTGCCCTTCGCTGCTGTTGAGGGCTTCAGCAATTCAAAGCAGCATATTTTAGTCTACTGGGCATTCTTTTTATATAAAATTATGTCGATGTGATGACAAAAAAATGCACTTTAAGAGCAACCTACACCTGGTAATTATTTTAACAAGAATGGCCATTCTTCAAAGTTTCTTCACAAAAAAAGCCCCCAAAAGCCTAAAAGTTATCAGCAATGTTCTTGCCCAGAGTTAAGGACGGTGCCTCCTTTTGTTACTGTGCATACATTCTGTGCATCTCGGGATGTCCCCTAATACAACAATATTTTTGCGGGGTTTATAACTATATGGAAAAAGCAGATCTTAGTTAGGGCTATCAGAATCCAAAAAGAAAATTGGAGGTAACCATGCATTTTTCAGAGATAATTGAGCTTAAATTTGGAAAGAAATTGCCATACATTCTTTGTATTTTAATGCTTTTTTAGAATTATGGTTGCTTAATTATCTCTGAAAAATGCGTGGCTACCCACAGTTTTGTTTTTGGATTCCAATAACTCTTGCTAAGATGTACTTTTTCCCCATAGACATAACCTTTGTAAAAATACATCTGTATTAGGAGGCACTGTCCTTAATGCTACCTGCTGCAATTTATTTTCTGGGTGTTCCAGGTTGTCAACCAAGGTTATGAAATTTCTCATAGTGTTCAAATCTCCCGTAAATTTGCCCACATATTAATCTAACTACTTTAATTTTTTAGGACCGCATTGGTCGCTGTGCACAGCAATGCCAGGACAAAATTCAGGACAATGTTGATCCAAATACAACACAAGCAGAGCTCACAAAATACCAAGCAGAGCTGAACACGTGTGTTGATCAGTGTTGTAACACATACTTGGAACTTGTGCCAAAAATGTTTGAACGAATCAAGAAGGTTTTGTCTCAAGTACAAGAGCCCGGCCCAAGATAGCCCTGGAAATAAATTTAGGAAGAATTGTTTTTATTGGTTAATTCCTCTGGTGGTGAATAAATTCCTAACATGGATTTTTTATAGTATGTCACAGAAATGTCATTATATTCCTGTCTTGATGATTAAGGAACTGACTGTCTCAGAAACAGCAACTTGTTTCAGTCATTTCTAGTTGGCATAATAGACATTTAAGTAGTCATTGGGAGCCCATTCCCTCCTACATTTGCAAAAATTTAGTAGAGTACAGGGGTGTAACCAGGGGGGGAGGTTTTAGGGGGGCTGCAATGCCTCCGTCTCCCATCCCCCCTGTGCATGCATTTATTACAATGTAATGTCACAGGAGGTTTAGGGGATTTCGAACAGAATTGAAGAATATGTGAGAGCTTTGTAAATAAGACCTGCATTGAACTTTATCAAAAAAGCATTAATAGGCATTGCCAAAATATAGGGCTGAAACCCCACAAAATTATTTTCTGTGGAAAATAAGTCATTTTCGTGAAAACATATATGTGGTTATTGGCCACCAGAAATTCTACTTTATGAAGTTGTAAGCCCAGATAATACAAGTGGGTCTTCAAAGGGGACATGTTTCTTTTTTTTTGGGGGGGGGGGGGGGGGTATGCAGACTGCATGTCCTTCCTAACGTGTGAATGTGTCAATGCTCTAATAGTTCTCAGAAATTGAGGGTGATAATGGTTTAAATAGAAGCTCCGATATCTGGCCTTTCTCTTCTTCATCACCTGACTCCTCAAGGAACTCAAAATCAATGCCCTCACATGTGATCTCTGTAATGGGCCCCTCTCCATAACGCTCCAGGACATCATCAGAGGACACAGTAATGGAATATATGACGTCACTTTCCAGCGTGACGTCACCAGGAAAGGAGATGTCTTGAATGTCGCTATTATTGTCACGTTTGGTGAGATCTGCGTTGTGTGCTACCAAGAGAGAACCGCTGTTGTCACGTAACTCGACTGTGAAAAGTCGAGATGCTGATTGGTTGAAGTCTGTGAAAAGCGCCACTCCTGTTATACTTATGGGCTTGCTAACCTTAAACTTTGCAGTGGATTTCTGAGGTGCAACTGCTTTCCACTTAGGGCGAAGCGCTGTTGATTCAAAACGCGGGCAGCGGAAGGCTGTGTGTTGTGCAGGCTCAGCGCGTGGTTCGGTTGGAAATCTTATGTTGCACGATTCAAAGTTGGAGTTGTAGCCAATGTACATGTTAGCAACTTCCTCGTAGCTCAGAAAAGACGACCGCGCCACCTCTTTAGTGAACTCTTTCATGCTCATCAATGGGAAACGAATAGAATAGAACACATCGCCAAGAACCCTGCGTTTGTTCTCAACTGTTAGTGGAATCGACAAACGTTGGCACTCTCGTCCCGCCCACTTCACAGCCGCCCGGAAAATCACCATCTCCCTAGCAACCAACGTGTCACGTGATAAAAAAGCTGTAAGCATGCCGTGGTCAATCTCAGTGAAATGGTCGTTAGTGGCTACTTCAGAGGCGTGCTGGTCAATAATGGCCCAACACTGTTTCTCAAGGCCCTTACTGACCCCGAGAAGCCAGCAGTGATCTAATACAGGCAGCGTGTTCTCAACTGTTAAGTTGTTCAGGACAAATTCTGCGCAAATCTCGGCCAAACATGGAATGAGGTATTTTCGCGCCAGGAACAACACCTCTGGGGCGTTACGTGTAGTCAGCTGTACTTCGTCGTAGTACATGTACCGGAGCATCTCCAGAAATGAGTCGGGTTCACACTCTGACACTTCAATCTACAACGAGGGAGATCTGATTATTAAACAAAGTGTCAAGTATTTGACGGGCTACAACCCTACTTGAATAAAATGCAGCAAAGAGTACGAGGTTGATTGGACAGTCAGGTTTGCTCGAGAAAAAACTTTAGAAAGCACTTTGCTGTCAAGGTGGATCGGTAACATTTGTCTAAATCCTATGGAAGTGTTGCCATGGCGCGGGAAATGCCTATTTTGGGCGCTCTTGCTTAGTTTCTTAATACACTGGTTTAGTGATTATGAACGAAAAAACATTTACTTAAAGCAGGTTTCAGAAAACGCCAGGGCCCGGTTGTTTACAAGAGGATTAAGTTAACCCAGCAGAGTCAATTTTCAAATCCGTTTTTATATAGACAAATGATACGGATTCCTGTAAATTTCTTTTTCCCTACATTTTGGCTTTGGCTGCTCTTAAACAGTCACTTGTAATTTGCTGTGAGAACTTTTTTGAATAAGAGAAACAGAAACTTTGGTTTAATTTTAATCCCAGGTTAGCGTTAGCCGGCTTTCGAACAACCGGGCTCAGACAAGTAAAAATTGAATACTGGGTGATAAGGAGCAATTCATGTATTTCCGGAAATCAAGAAGCGTGAAGGTGGAAGCACCTTCCACCGCAGCTTTCGCTGTAGACGCCTGGAATCGAGGCAGTTGTGCCCCTTTAAAAATAGGTAACGTTGTTAAAATATTACCCTTTCAATCAATTTTCACCTGCTCTCTTGTGGCTAGTTCCGACTGAAGAGCCCCGAATGCAAAGAAAAGCGAGGAGAATACTGGACTGCTGATAGCCAGTATGTATCGGTGTGCTGGGATGGATGCCTTCTCTGCTCTGCCCACAAGGAAACGTACATCACTGAACAGTTCACGGTTGAACATGTACTTGTTGCGGTCACGAAGCGAACTGCGAGTGGTCTGCCATTGGTCATCCTCTCCCGTGTATCGCAGGCTTGCTCGGAGAGCGAGTTTACTTCCGTAAGACTCGCATCTGGAGTCCAGTAAAGAATCTACAGGACAATCCAGTTTGCTGTGTGGGAATGAGTCGATGATCACCTCGCCCATCTAACAAGAACAGCAAAGAAAAACAAGCAAAACAACAACAAACGCTACCGTAATCAAGGAGTTGTAAGACTTAAAATATCCGCCGAATTTCGTATTGACCGATTGGTTTTAAAATTGTAATTGAAGTTCAACTGCGGACCAAGATTTTTTTCTTTTTGCTTGGTAAACTATCCATAATGGCCTCCACATAAAAGTAAACAAGCACACTGCTTGACATTGATAGCACTGGATTCATAATGTAATATCTTCCTCCTTGTAACGAGTTCGTGGCTTCCTCAAAGAACGTGTGCACAGTGAAGCTATGTTTTGTCGGTTTTTCCTTGAGGTTCCTTTAATTAAAACCATTCAATTCAATTATTTATAAAATTAAAAATGCAGTTGTGTCGATTCTAATTATTGAAAGAAAAAACTTCCCTATTTCAATAGTTTATCTTGTAAATTTTTAAATTTTCCCTAAGCACCTGTTTCTACAAATGAAGTAAAGGGAATTCATGTTTGTAGATTCTAGATCAATGGTAATTCTGTCTTCGGACTGCAATTATTGATCTTCAATAAACGATTTTCTTTTTCATTGTGTTAAATGCTCCTGTAACATCGTTTACAGATCTTCAGCTTCTTTTGGTCCAGATCATACGCGCCTTTTCACAAAAGTACCATTAATGCTTAGCCTCGACTGATTAGAATCTCCAGCTAGTCTAAATCCTTGCAGAATTGTCATTGTTGAAACGTCTTAGCTGACAACGAACTCTCCGCACAAATTTCATTTAAGAGAAAAATCAGCAGTTAAAAAGATTCCAAACAGGTTACAGCACCGGATCTCAGTCACTGACTGAGCCTTTTTTGTGAGAACAGGGACGAAAAGACTTCTGGATAATGAAATTCATTGACATCCGTAAGTCTAGTTCCGACCCAATATAATCAACAAAATATTAAAAATAAGATATCTAGTCAAGAATGGTTACGACTGAGGGGGATTAAGACGGATTACGAATGACAAACTTGAATTTTCAAGATGCGTTATCCATGACGCAGCTCCTTTAAGTATTTTTGCAACTTTTAACTTTTTTGGTTATTTTCTGTAGACGGAAATCCTGTTCAAGGCTAAATTTTTTAAGATTTTCTTTTCGCAACTGCTCCAGTTGCGTACATAACTATGAGGTCTTCCATGTATTAAATAAGGTACAATAGTAATGCTACCTTAGCTCGGCCGTTCCCGCTTTTGTACAAGAAGAAGTTTTAGCGGTGCAGTCTGATTTGCTGTGTATCGTTATCGTATATGTACCGCAGTGACAACACACTTGTGGTAACAGAAACTAATATAATTACAACTTATTCACTCATTAGCAATAGCCTGATCAGGATCGAAAGCAAAACACTATTTCTTTCCCAGTATAAACAACACTAAAACAAGTGCAACTCGTCCAATCAAGTTTTACTTTGTGTGTTATTAGCATCGTCGATCAACCAGGAAAAAAAAGACGAAAATGATACAAAATCTGTTTTTAAATTCAGAGCGTACATGAAATAAGGGGATCATATATAAAAAGTAAAATATTTCGTTCGGATAAACCGAACTTCATCAGCTAGGCACAATTCAAATTATGAATGTCTGAAGGACTAAGATGATGCTGGCCAACTCGAAACTATTGTCTCTATTCAAAGGGGACTTTTTTATTGACATCGGTAGAAAGTTCCCTGCTGGACTTGCAGTGCTTGTGTACAGCCGACGAATCTTTGAGATGGGTTCTACAGTGAGGCCCTGTTAGGGGGGTCTAGTTATCCCTTATACCTGTTAATTTGAAAGCGTTTATCCCTTATCCCTGCATGTAAATTTGAGAGCATTTATCCCTTATCCCTAAGAGTGCCAAGACTGTTATCCCGAAAAGTGCGCCAGTTTGAATATAAACGTGTGAACGAATGATATTTTAAAAATGAGAAGAGATATAATTAAGTCATGTTTTTCTTCGACAACAACAAACAGCACACCTCAGAGATTGATGCTACATCAGTTCTGATACCGCCACATGCATAGTTGTGACATTTGGAAAGATTTCAGTCCTGTATACAGCCGGTCATTTGAATCTTCAGGTTCTTAGCTTCGTCAGGTAGAATTCCAGTTCAAAGTACCGTGCTCCACATCGTTAAAGGTTACATTGTAAGTGTTACTTATAAATTTTAGTTTTTTCCGTCACACAGACTCGATTTAAACCAACAACTTGATTTAACATTCTTCAAAACTTCTCTGATTTACCGCACTCGAATTATTATTTTAATTTCCCTAAAGGAGGTTTAAAAAAAATGTACCGAGGAAGGTACTAGAAAACACAATGTTTCAATGGACGTTATGAGCTTATATACAAATATACCACAAGAGGAGGGAATAAACATAGTGTGCAACGCATACGAACACATTCCACAGAAACGAACCTCCTATCCCTACACGACTGCTGCAAAGAGCGCTCAAACTTATCCTTGCGGAGAACTCCTTCCAATTTAATGGAAAAAACTACCTACAAATACATGGGACTGCCATGGGCACCAAAACGGCAGTTACTTTCGCCAATATTTCCATGGCTAAGGTAGAAACAGAGATTTTTAATTAAAGCACTTTAAAACCGCTCGTCTGGAAACGATTCATTGACGACATCTTCTCCCTCTGGACCGGAACCAGAGAAGAGATCACACAGTTCACTGAACAAGCTAACAAACACCATCAGACTATCAAGTTTACGGCTGTAGTGTCCGAAACAGAAACAAACTTCTTGGACACTACTGTTTACAAGGGTGAAAGATTTAGATATGAGTCGGTGCTAGATGTACGCACCCATTTTAAGCCCACTGAGACATTTCAGTACACCCATTTTTCAGCCTGCCATCCATCAGAAGTGAAAAGAGGCTTCATCAAAGGAGAGGCTCTAAGACTACTCAGAACTACCGTATCTTCTCGATTTAACGCCGGGGGCGTTTATTTAAAACTCGGCCTCGTAGACCCAGCGTTTATTCGGGGCCCGGCGTTTATTTAATGAGTGCACTTTTCGACATTTTTCAGCCATTCATTTTTTTTATCTTCAGCAGTACTGGAGGTTTGTTGAATTAAGAACCAAATTTCACCAAAAACGTTAAAAATACAAGAAACAATGTCACTAGCCTGCGTAGCAAGCGTTTCGGTAAGGCTTTCCGCACGTTCGATGCACTTTTCGCTTTTTTGGCCGCGGGAAAATTGGTGCGGGCGCAAAAAAGTGCTTCTATCAGTGTTGCGCTCGTCCCCAATTTTTGCGCAGCCAAAAAGCGAAAAACGCGTCCAACGGGCGAAAGCCCTACGGAAACGCTTGCTACACAGGCTACAATGTCACCAACTTTGTCTTATGCTTAGTGAATCATTTTGGTACGTCATTTAGCAAAAAACGTCACTGACAGGAACGGTGATTACGGCTCTTGTCAACGTTAATTTTTCTCCGTCAAACACGGAAATAATGTGTCGGCAACTGCTCGACAGCAAACGTACTTTGCAAGCAATTGAGAACAAGGTGGTGTCGAGGTTCCTGCTCCATGAGTTCTGAGAAAGGAAAAATTATGGAACGATTCGGGAAACTGCTGGAAAAACGCTGGAGAAACCCTCGAGATGATCCTCGATTGATGACAAGCCCGCAGAAAAGTTACCATGATTAAAAGAGATTGACACGATACCTGATGCGTCGGTTGTTTCTCCGTTTTTATAGTTAGAAGAACAATTGCAAATGGTAGTTTAGGTTTGATTATCAGTGGATAAAATTCAAATAAAATGGTAGAAAGGGAACTAGTATGCAGTTACGACACATAATCCTGATTTAATATACTCGTCTCGAATAAACGTCGGGACCTCAAATAAACGCCGGGACCCCGAATAATCGCTGGGGGCGTTTATTTTAAACTCGGCCCTGTAGACCCGGCGTTTCTTTGAATAAACGCCGGGGTCCAGCGTTTAATCAAGAAAATACGGACTTTTCTAAAACATTGTTTCAAAAGAGCATCACAAACTTCAAAACACAACTTCTTGAGAGAGGATACCCAGAAAGCTTTATTCAAACGACCCTCTCAGAAGTTACTTTTGAAGACAGGAATCAAGCCCTCCGACAAAAACAAAACAAAAAAAGAGAATCTTGCCCTTTGTAACGCAATATCACCCAGCAGTGCCTACCTTCAGACCAATACCCATGAACAGCTGGCATTTGATAACACAGCAACCATTGCTAAACGACATTTTCAAGGAACCGCCCCTAATATCGTACAAAAGAGGGCGTTCCCTCAAAGATATACTCGTGAGAACAAAACTTTAGAAAGGCTAAAACACGCGCGCGCGCAGGAGGCGCGCAGGCGCGCAGGTCTGTTACTCTTTGAGACACTAAAAAGAGGATCACAAAACTGCAGTTACAACTTCTAGCTTAAATTTTTAAGCCATTTAAAAGGCTAAAACACGCGCATGGGAGCCGCGCAGCCCCGTCACCTTTTTTAACTATTCTCTGTCGTCAAAGCCGCACGATTTTAGATATCGAAGAAAAGATGACAGGTCGCACTCTTCTATTTTTGTCAAAAAAGACCATTTCATCGCAGGTTTCTCATCTCCTTGTTTGTTTATATACGCTGTAACTTCGTGAAGGACTTTCATACAAGTGATAGCCGAAGCCATGCTTGATGAGAATGAAATGCGCACGTGGGAACAAAGGTCATCTCGAGGTCTGTTGAGGGGGGGGGGGGGGGGCAAAAGCGGTACCCTAGGAGCTTGGAGTGGCCTCGAATGACTAATCGATTATTAACTGAACATGCATGGTCAGAGGTGGTAAAACTCAAGGGAAAAAGTCGAAAAAAGTACGAATTAAGTGGAAGCCGACCTAAATTTCCTTATCCCTAAAACTGTTCCACTTATCCTTTATCTCCAAAAGTTTTTTGTCAGTTATCCCTTATCCCTTGAATTATTTGTCCACTTATCCCTTATCACTAAAACCCCTAACAGGGCCTCTTTAGTTTTCATTGTGGCTGATGAAGTTCGGTTGATCCGAACAAAATAGTTAAACTCTTATTTATCATCTTTTATGTAGCGTTAATTAACTCACTTGGAGCTTAGAAATAGTTTTACATTATGATTCTAGGGTAGGAAAGCAACCCGTTTTTGAATGCAAGCGTGGATATATGAAATAATCATCTGCGAACTGAGGATGAAAGAAGAAATGATGACGACCATCGCAGTTGAAGAAAGAACAACCTGAAAAATTTAGGTTTCTTTCGAAAATACTGTTAGATCGTAGTTTGATTGGATTGGTAGAGTCTAGTAGAGATGCAGAATAAGCAAACAAATTACCACGACCATCCGTTGCCTACCGAGTTGCGTGCTGTCCGCATTGAAAACTCTGAAAAAAGGCCGTGAGCGCGTCAATCAGTGCCCCAGGGTACAGATCTTTTGTACAGCGAGTAGGAAGGACGGAAGAGAGAATCCAAGAACTCCCTGGGAAGAACTGGGAGTGGAAGACGTCTGAGCGGTTAGTCTCAGGCTTCAATGCTGAAATAAATGTAATTTAGATGGCTGGCGTTTCGGGAAAGTTGGCTTCATCAGGGTCAGTAAAGTTCATTTATTACAGCGTTAAAACTCACAATAGTTTTGTTTGATACCTTATACCTTCTTGGTCTTGCCTGCCTAGAGATGTATGCGTCGATTTCTTCACATTGTTTGTTAGAAGCATGAGCGATGATCCGCCCTGATTTTAACGTTCTTCTTGCCTTTTAGTGAAACTTTAAAATGCATTAAATTCTTTTCTAGCTCTCAGACTGTGAGCTGCTGGATTTCACCAGTGCGACAAAGAGTGTTTCAGTTATATTCCTCGAACCGTTTTTGTCTTCTCTGTTGCCGTTTTTCTAATCTGCCCTTTGCACGAAGGTTCTTTGTCCTCTCAAGTGTAGTGCGTGATGAAGCAGGTGATAATTGCTTTTCCACGATAAATTTGTTTGAAAAATATAATATTGCTTCTTTATTATCGAGTTTTAAAGTTCCGTCGTCAAACAGTTTTTGATGTTATGTCGAGGCTGCCAGTCATCAGGGAATCATCACCTTCACCCCCGCAAGACTCAAACACATCTTTGTAGTGATAGTCCGGCAATTTGGTCGCATCTGGCACTGGCCGTGAGATGCGACTCATCGGGGGACTAATCCACCCGCCTGACTTGCATCCACCGTACGGAAAAAGATGGCAGCTATACATTTTACCACAATACCCTGCGAACCTAACACACCCAACAGGCACATAAAAAGCCATATTTTTTGCATAAACTTGTCCCTGTGCTCGCAACATTGTGTATGCTAAGTTTAAGGTTTTTAGAAATTTTCTTTGCGTTTCTATGAGCGTTTTTAGGGTTTTTGTGCGCTACGAATTATGGATAAATGTACCAGTCGCCATCTTCTTCGGTACGGTGGATTCTGTACAGGGTTGCCCATTGAAGGAAGTCTTAAAGCACTCCAGATAGAACTCACCTCCCTGGTAGTGTGCTTCGTGGAAATCAATAATTTTTTGGAGTTATGATGAACCTGTAAGTCTTTTTTTTTTTTTTTGCTCAACGCACTTCGACGAATACTCTTTCAGGAGTAGGAGTTCTTGATTGGAAAACAAACCGTCGTCTGGTTTTTCTGAAACAAGACACGATGTATTCTGAATGGACTGGCGCCGTCGGGGATCCTTGCAGCCACTTCATTGGCCACTTTCCAGGCATTTTTTCGCATTTGCTCCTCTTCCATTTCTTCATATTCCTGAAGACTTGAGGGTGATTTTTCGTCCTCTGAAAGTCCATCAAACCGTTTGTGATATTCCCAGTCGATTGTGGAGCCATCTACAACAGCATCACCTATTGCTGAATTTGTCCTTTCCGCCTCGTTCTGTCCGCTATCGCCAGCGGCCCGATGAACCCGAATGCGATAAGCAGATGAATATATACGTGCCAACTCTGCATCTCTGAAACATTCTTCAAAGTTACTCACTCCTACGCCAGGTCCGGCACCTGCAAATTCTGCCCAGCGAGGCTTAACCAGAGGCAGGTGCATTGATTTAATCAAGTCTAACACCTCCGTGCATTTCAGCAAAATACTCGTGTAATCACCACATGATACACCTGTTGATTCTTTGCACTTGTTTAGCAGCAGCGTAGCCTCTTCTTTTACCGTAGCTAAGGACTGGTAAATGTCTTCAACATTCCATGCCTCTCTGTCTCCATTTCTGATATTTGCCTCAAAGTGTGCCTCTGCGTTATCGATTCTGTGTAACACTTAATATTAACATTAGCTTGCATTTTTTGTTCTCACTTACAGATTTTGAGATTGATTAGTAAATAATATTTAAGGTTGAATGTGTGTGTCTGTTTTTTTTTTTTGCGGGGGGGGGGGGAGGGGGGGAGGCTTGTCTATTTAATAAAAATACATTTAGAGAGGCCATGATTTTTTTTCTTCTCCTTGGAGGGGGCAAAACGTTTTGTTTTGCTTTCTGATGGATTCTACCGGCCCACCCACTGGCATAAATAATGAATGGTCCCTAAAAAGCCTCGTTTGGGGATGTGTTTGTCAGACTACTGAAGTGGCGCATTGGTGGCATAGGACGTGTACATGTTGAGCTAGTACTGATTGTACACATGATCCGAGATATCATACTAAATTCTAATGTCTTTTATTCTACTCCACTGAGACTGGATTCCGAGCATCAGAATGAACGTTTTATAAATTCGGCAAGGGCCAACCGGACAGCACTGGTCTTGCACTCCTCGTCCGTCTACTGGGACCACAGTTTTATGACAATTGTTAGAATTCATTCCATTCTAGAAGATTCTACAAGATCAAAAACAAAATAAACGCTGCTCTCAGCAAAACACCTCAATCCTCTGTCAAATCGCCACGTTTGCTTGCATTTGCGCAGTGAAGATGAAAAATAATAGCTGCTGAGTCAACGTTGAAGAAATGACGTCATCTATATTTCTAAACCAATCAGGGAGAAGTTTAGAACGTTAACAACAAATATGGCGGACGTTCTAGTAATCACGCGTTAAAATACATTGAAAAGAAGTTCCTTTTAGGTTAACAGCGAGGAAAGGAGTTTTTCTGTCTCCTTCCCACCAGTAGCACATCTAAAAAATGTTTCTGTAAGAGGATGAACTCCCTTTATGCCTTGGCAACCTTAAAATTTGTCGCATTTATGGCGGCGTTAATTTCTGTGGAAGGAAAATTGAACAATAAGGAAAGCGATTTGTCTGCACGGAGTAGCTCTTGGTAAGGGAAAACAGAGCTTCTTATAAATCGACTTAAGCTTTCCTTGCCGTTTTTTCATCAACTGTGACCTTTGCTTGTAGTTCTCTTGTTCTTGTAAGTACACTGGATGGCAAATTGAGCGCGCTAGACACACAGGAAGATGGCAAGCTTTTATGGAGTTTACCCGCCTTCCACGGTCCCCTGCTATCGTCGAGTCTCAGCTCAATTCAGGTACTCTTGCTATTCTTGTACTTTTGTGTCTGGTAAATTAGCCATGTGGAAAGTGAGTTGTTTAATGCAATCAATTAGGGTTACGTGAGTTTATTTTTGGCAAAGACGTTTGTGAATTTCACACAGGAGTAATTTGTGTGGGAATCCCCGAAATTTTACCGATAAAAGTTTGATGTTTTCATACCAGACATGCCTCATGGATTACTCATTGCTTGAATCACTTTCCAATACTGTTGTAATCACCAACACTGCTCCCCTTCCCCTAGCATTCCCCCAGGGATTTGAAGTTTAATTGCCAACATGGCTCACACCATCACAAATTTTACTCTTGGCAAAATGGTGCTCATTGTTAGAAAGCTGAAGGATTTTATAATCAGTACGGTTTTCTGAAACGATGTTGGCAGCTAGGAATTTTGTCGCTTAAAGCTGATTATTTGCCACTGACTTGCTCAGACTTCTCGGGAACCCACCTATTAGGCAAAAATAATGGGGGTGACCCTTGCTGTCTTATACCCATGTTATTCTGCCTACTATCACAAAATGTTTTGAGTCTCTGTAAACGACAAAGTTCAAAACTTCATAATAACATAACTCTTCGTGGAGAAAGTGGTTAAAAGTAATTTCTGTGATGCCTTAACTGGTGTTGCATTTTACCTTGTAATAGACCCTTCCATGGTTTTTTCAATATTTGACGTTGACCAGTTAGCGAAAATCCGTCGACACCATTGGAAAGAGCACCCTATAATCAGTAAAATTACCAAGTTTGAGAGTGATAGGATGAAAACTAACAAAGATATGGCTCTGCATAGTCGCAAAATTTTATAGACGTTTGGATGGTGGGGGACAAGTTTGTGCCCCCCACCATACAAGCATCTGTAAAATTTTGCAACTTTGCGGAGCTAATACCTTCGCTTATTCTAACAACATATCACTCTCAAACCTCTGCAAATTTTCTAATTTTAAGGTGCTCTTTTTATCAGTGTTGATAAATTTTGACTAACTAGTTCTTGTCAAAAGTTGAAAAAGACTGTGGAAGGGTCTATTTTGTCCATATGTTGGTGAAATTTACAAGATTAACAAAAAAAAAAATGTGGAGGGATGATCATTATTGGAACAGAGCCATACATTATTTTCATGATATATGCAAATTAAAAGAACAAGAGTCTGTGAGCCTCAGTCGTCAACTGCAAGTAGAATGTTCCCTTATTTGGCTTGTTTTTGCTCCTCGCCAAAACCTGGACTCTTTTGTTTTGGAATATGGTTGCGTGCAGTTATGAATGTGACAGTGCCAAACAAAAAATATTCAACTTCTGGTTGCTCTGTGTTGCTCACAGTAAGTGACACATACTGAGATAAATTAAAGGGTAAATAGTTGTGCATATTTTTGTTCAGATGGCAAAGCATGTGGGCCTGATCCCATCACTGGATGGTGGACTGTATCAAGTCAATGGAGACAAAGTTGAGGTACATGTACAGTAACATACTGTAATATTCAAGATGTTTGTCTGAACATGTTTGTATCAAAAAATAGAATCCATATGAACTTTTTTTTTTTAAGTTATAGCTTTTTTCTTTTCATTTTGTGTTAATTCTTGATAGCTGGTTGAATATTATTTTGCAGCCCATTCCATTTACTGCTGATACTCTTCTTGGTTCATTCTACAAACTCCCAGATGGTTCCATCTTAGTTGGTGGCAAGGAAGCCACATCTTGTGGAATTAATCCTTACTCAGGAAAGGTAGCAGCTTCTGAATTTTTACCTAAAATAATAATCAGCCAACTTACAGTACCAGGTGACAGTATTATTTTATTATCTGAGGGCAATATGAGTGACCTGTCATGGTGTATGGACTATGCACACTGGCATTCAGACAACCTAACACATGCAGAAAAAGCCAGTTTAGTTAACCCATTGACTCCTGGAAATTTTGCCAAAAAATGCCTTTTGGAGTGAGTCAAGCTGTTTTTGCGCTGCTGTCTAGCCAAAAAGAATCCAAATTGTCCAAAACGTTGTTTACAAATCGAGCGCTAGACTAGCTTTCATTCCTGATGCCAAATTACAGCTTTCAAAGTTCGGGCATGCGCAGAAAGCAAAATTTCGAGAGTTTTTTTTCGAGAAAGTTTCGCTGCCCCCTCGTCTTTTACCTTTTGCTTTCTCTCCTCCCCACTTCTTTTGCTTTTCTTTGCCTGTTTTTTTTTTTTTTTGCTTTTGTTGGGCATTTACTAGGCTTTCTTTCAGTGGGAAAAAGTTTGGCAAAAAGTTCCAGGATTGTGAAATTTTTTTGAAGGAAGTACGAGTGGGTAATGGGACAAGATTTTCATTGGAATTTTCTGGTCAGAGTTACATGGTTTTTTGCATCTTTCTCTGGTCTGTTTGACTGAATTGCACTCATTTGGGTATGGCTTGAAAGATCTGATCTCCCTGCACAAGTTAGTTGTCAAAGTTGTCTAGGACCATTAAAACTTATGACATCACAAGTGGTACAAGGGATGTGGTTAAACAAGGGCGGTTACGGGCGGTTCAGGGGTCAATGTGTTAATGTCATCTTTAACCATTGTTTTAATTTTGCTTAGTTGTTTTTAGTATGATCAGTGTGACTGCTTAAAATCACTAAACATTAGTTCAGCTATGAATTAAAGCAATGTTATTATATGAGATCTTGGTATACAGTGATGTGAGCAATCTTTGAGATTCAATCGATTGCCAGCAAATTATGTGCTGCCAGCAATCATAATTATGGGTTTGCTTGATGGGTGCAGTTCATATTGTTTTGACAGGTGCGGTACCTATGTTCCGCTGATGGCTGCCAACTGACTGAACCTGATGAACGTAATGTGCAGGATGGTGAAGTTATTGTGCTCAAACGAATACAGCAGACTATCAGAGCTGTGGATCAGAGAACAGGAATAGAAAGGTGCCAAACCTGCTTATATCTCTTGATCAGCTTGCACGGCCGTGCACTTTTGTAACTTGTTTTGTCTAGTTAAAACCACAATTTGCACAGCTGGCATAGTTTCATGGATGTTAGCTTTTCTTACTACAATGCTGTTTCGTTAACCTTGGTTTACTCTTATAGTACTTTAACCCCCTGGTAAATACAGTGGAATCCTGATTTTTTTTTAACCTCCTAGGGAAACGAAAAAATTGGTTCGAAAATCAAGATTTCAAAAAATCGAAGGTGACATGAAATCACATATTGTTTTATAACAACCAGGAAAGCAAACAGAAATACCATGGCACTCTTGTACAGTTCTTCAGCAATCATCCCAAGACCCAAAAGTTAGAACCACCTTAACAAACAGCACCATAGGAAAGCCAGGCCTAATGAGTGACCATTCAAATGAAAGGCACTGAGCGTCAGCAGTACTTTCCTTGGTA
Organism: Siderastrea radians; assembly: GCA_964017195.1. Lineage (NCBI taxonomy): Eukaryota > Metazoa > Cnidaria > Anthozoa > Scleractinia > Rhizangiidae > Siderastrea > Siderastrea radians. Next base: position 73,194,770 of record OZ024887.1, on the reverse strand, counting down.
CTGTTCACTGTGTAATAGAAGGTGGTTTTACCTTTTGAGTTTGAGAATAAAATCCTGAAGTGTGACTATTCAAATGAAAGCTGCGGAGTAGTATTTTCTTGCGGGTTGGAGAAATCAAAGGTACTTAGGCTAGTAAATTTCTCATAAATTTCTTCCATGGGAGGCAAGAATTGGTTCAAAATATTGTGAGTTTTGAAAAATCGAGGGTTCAAAAATTCGGTGGTAAAAATACAGAGTCGAAAAATCGAGGGTTGGAAAAATCAGGATTCCACTGTAACTTTTAATTAGTTAAATATTTTGTGTTTCACCAAATGCACCTTTCGTAGTGGTGTGACGACTTTATTTTTCATTGAATATTAAAATTGTATCATACCAAAATTTATTTTTTGTTCCATGTGGTCTAATGGAAATTGAATATTTTTACTTAAGGTGGAACTTTTCAGTTGGACAGCATGATATCAGTTTCTTAGAAGCCATTTTAAGTGAGAATGATGATAGCCGCTGTTCAGTGCAAGATGAAGAAGTGTTTGTAGATTGGAACCTCCGTGTGTCCATTCCTAATGGCCTTGTGGCAGCAGTTCACTCCCATGGCTCCAAAGAAACTGAAGTTGTGTTATGGAGTCACCAGTTTGATTCATCAATAGCAGCAGTTTGGAGGCTGAATGGGGGTTTTATTCAACCAGTGAAGCTACTGTCAGAGGATGTGATGCCAGAACTGGCAGATTCCTCTTCACAGAAAGCATTTCCACAGGGGCCAGTTATGTACATAGGTGAGATGTTCTGAAGGAATAGTTGTTGGTACTTTTGTAGGGTATACTTAGAGGGCAGTTAGTTATTATTAATAGTGGTCTTCGTCGCTTTTGATTACCCGGTACTTTTGTCCTGATGGCCACAGGGTGTCAAGTTTTATCACTTTGCTCTAGATCAAGGTGTTGGTAGGAAGATTGGAGAGACAAGCACAGGTAGTTAGTCCACAAACTTCTCTAATCAACTCAGTGACATTTAATGGCCATAATATTGTTTTTCTCCAACATTCTAGGGAATCATGAGGGTCAAGTGTACATTCAAACATCTGAGCCTTTTAACCCTGCTCATGACATGACAGCCAGAATTGGTGATATCAGTGGTAATGCTGTGGTACAAAAGAAGCCTCGGCAGATCACATGGAGGCCATACTTAACCAGTTCACCATCACGGACACCCACCGTTGTTACTAAAGACTTGGCTGTGTGGAATCCCATGGAGTATCCATTTGGTAAGCACTGTGTTGCTTTATTTACTCAGAATATTTTCTGTGGACCTGTTTGAACAGTAAGTAATGCAAGAGTGAAATTGAGTTGTGATGGCTGAAATTGTGTAAAATGAGAGAAAATTTATCAGTAGCTTTAATTTTCTTGGCTGTACAAAAGAAAACGTAATTTAAAGACGTTGGTACTGTTATCCTTGTTTTAGTGAATTTGTCTTTAAATTCTAATACTGCCAGTCCTTTTTCATGTCTAGACTAGTTTCTGGAAGTCCTAGGGGATGAGAAATATTCCTGAATGGCCATGTTTGGTGAAAATAGAAGGAGGTGGCCTCTGCAAAAATTAATTGTGGATATCCACTGAAAATGAGATCTGAACAGACTCTACAGTATGGAGATCAACCTTCTGATAAGATCCACAATTGTGGGTACAGTTTAAGGCTACTTTTCTTATGATCGCTACGATCGCTATGATTGCTGCAATCGCTAGGAAAAAGCGTTCAGCAATCGTTGTGATCATAGGAAACCACACTTCAGCAATCATAGCAATCACAGCATTTCACAAAAATTGCTGAAGAGTGGTTTCCATAATTATGATCTTAATGATTGCTGAGTGTTTTTTCCAACGATCACATGGAACCAGCCTTAACAGAACTTGTTTCAATTTACAGACAATGGCTATTACTTGTATGGTGAGGTGATGCCTGTGATCCCGCCACATACATGTGAAAAAGAGAAAAAACTGCTTCCTGTGAATTCTGATGGTGTGATTATTGGAGATGAGAACAACTCTTCAGAGGCAGTTGTGGAGAAGGCTGATTCCTCCATATGGTGGTATGTTGCATGTATTTAAAACACTTTCTTTGCAAAAACTGTGCCAGGCACTAATAAATCAAGTCCACATGTACCATAGTGCCTTCTACTGTGTTTCCAGAAAATGTCCATACCCCTCCCATGGAAGGTTTTTGGTTTGCACCCCCCACCACTTAGGAATTTCCATTCCAAGGGGGTCTTTGATGACCCCCCTCCCCCCAACATGATTTTTGTTGTAACCTTAAGCATTTATTATAACATTCATTTTCAACATACAATGCTTTGTTATAATTGTTCTATACTATTCGCATGTTTGCCATCCAGTTTGAAATGTTCTAGGTTGCTCACGAAAATTTGTTTAAACCAAGTGTTCAAACGTTCTAACATTGGTGCCGAGGTTTGCTGTGAATAATTTGCGTGCTGAATGCGACGTAAACAACAAAGCTAAAATTCTCAGCAGAATTGAAATTGTGTTCGTTACACTCAAACCTGCCGTCAAAAGCGAAACTGTTGAATGTAACACTAAAAATCAATTGCTATGACGTTCGAAAGAGAATTAGAGTAAAATAGCAGCTTTTTTTCCAGGGATTATTTTTAGTTCGCAGTGCACTCAAAATAAATTGTGCAAGCAATATCAAACCTTTCTTTCCCCCACTTTATCCTTCGTTTAAAATTGAAATAGTAAATGAAGCTCAAATGGAAACTCAAAGATAATGAAAACTGTAAAAGAATTTGTAAGAAATAGCTAATACAGGCTGAACTTAGTTTCAGTTCAAAAAGCGTGAAATCTGACCTTTTCAAATTATGAGCGCGGTCGCTGTCTATGTAACACAACAGTTCTATTCGATGACATCCAGTGAAAAGCAGCTGAAATGCGTGATAAAAATATTTTTGTATTCGTTTAAACAGCTTTGGTGTTAAAAAACGTTCACATTGAAAGGATTGTAAACCGTGAAATATTCACTGAAGACCAAGGAGACACGCAATTTTTCTGTAAACATGAATATGCAAATTTGGTGTACCAAAATTTCATACAAATCAAAGTTGCAAAATTTGACATTAAGGTCAACACGTTTGCTCATTTTTGAAGTTCAAAACAGCCTACATGATTATTACTTCATGCTTGGGATCAATCGTGTGTTGCTTTCAATTTTTTCCTGTTTCGTCACCCTCTGGAAAAGGAGCGTCCCATGAAACCCCCACTCCCCTCAGAAATTTCTGCCTTTGAACCCCCATCCATCCATCCATCTGGTCAACTTGGTATCAAGATACCAAAAGTGCGAGAACATGGTGGTTGATGCTCGTTTCAGTAACAACGTATTAGCACCAAAGTGGGTTGTCAGCCCTCTGTCGGCCGGCCAATGTGGAGGGGATGCCTCCTTAAAGCTCCACCACCATAGCTTGGTTTGGATTTCGGAGTAGCCATCTCCTAATTAAAACCAGCTGCCTTCACCCAGCTAACAGGTCTGGTCCACCTGGCTATTTGACCCATAGCTGGGAATGGGGTTGCTGAGTAGCGGGGCGTATCCACACACCGGTGGGTCATGCATACTGCAGCCAACAGGGCCCCAATTCCTCCACTCATCATATTTATACCCCCTGATGAGAGAGTAGGCCGATTATGCCCCCGCCAACTGGGCCCGTCTTGGTCCACGCCTGTGTATTGGTTATTTCTCAGCTACCCCAAGGATCACCTCCAGGATGATCAGGGGGTATCCGCCACCCCAGGGACGCACCGTATAGGCTGACGACAGCCCACGGTTTGAACCCCCCTCCCCCTCGGAATTTCCAGTGACCTTTCCTAGGGGGGGGGGGTATGGATATTGGGCGATTCCAGAAAATATCCGTACCATACCACGGACGGCTTCCATATTTTAACCCCCTTTGTCTTCAGAATTTCCAAAATGCGTTATCCCCCCATGCCCTCGGATTTCCATAATCGTAAACCCCCCCTCCCGTTCGGACTTTCCATTTTTTCGTCAGACCCTTAAGGCCACTAATTTGCCCAATTTTGGTTATTTTATGGAAAAATATTTCTAATTACTCTACTTCTGTTCCGTACAAGTACAACTGGTCATAGAGGGAGTCGTCCTGACTCTGAAAGTTCTGGAATGAAACTTTTTTAAAAAATTAAACGTTTTCTCCTTACCGCTGTTCAACAGACTCAACCTTAGTTAACTTTACATTACCCCAAACTGGTAAAGAACATTAAAATAAGAATATCGTGTGATGAACGTGTGTCCTCGCGGAAGATATTACGATCGAGTATATTTTGTTTCCACCATCTTGAATTTGAGCCATCGGGGTCAGCAGTCACTCCCAATCTCACGAGCTTAAAATGGCGTCCTCGGTAAAAAACAAAACATGTTTCGCACTGAAATTATGGACAATTTATATATAATCTATGAGGTCGCTTTGAAAAAAAAGAACGATGTTTTTAGCGTGTACGAGAATTGAAAAACGGTGAGTCTACAGAAAAAGGTTCTTAAAAACCTGTCAAATGATTATACTTGTATTCCAGAAACCGCTTTATCGTGTTATTCGGTGTTAAGGATGCACTACACAAAAAATAAATCTTTCAAAATTTAGCCGAAACGGAAATGGTATGATTATTTACTTTCCTTGAGCATCTCCTTTGACTTCAGATTCTCCAAAATGACTCCAAAATTTGTGAAGCACGAGACAAAGTGACTTCTGAACCGAAAAATTTGAGTTTGCACGGAACTCTGATTACCTGTTTGACTTGAAAACACTCGTATGACCTAACGAACAGGAATTTATGCCCCCTTCCCCTTCAAAATCTTCTGATCATAATATTCAGCCCAAAAACAAGCAATTTCATAAATTACAATATAGCTTTCGTTGAATTTATTCTGTACTAACCTTTTGTTTATTAAATCTCAGTTTTAACAGACAACAGTTTACCGTGAACCGCTTAATGAAATGTTCAGTTAATCTATCTTGTTTAGCTTTAATTTTCAGGAGAGTCTACATCATACTGATGACAGTGGACATCCAAAGTCCTGTTCTTGAGCCTATTTCCCGCCATGATTAAGGGTTAGGGTTAGGGCCCGACTTCTGACCAGTAGTAAGTGAACCTGAGATGTACAATCAAAATCTGATGGATGTCATTTAGACTTCCAAGTCTGCTGGATCGTTAGTTCAAAGGAGCTAAAAGTAACTCATAACCATAATGGCATTTGCTCAATAACTGGAAATAAAATAAAACTACAAGTCGTGTTTACATTATTGTTACTTGTTTTTGCGGGACGTTTTTCAAAAAATCGCGAAACGGAATGAAGTCCTACAAAATTGTTTGTCATTTGAAAAATCTTTCGGATGTGTTTATACAGAAACTGCCTTCAAACATATACAAATTGTGTAGCATAAAATTTTTGTAATTAAACGGCTTTAAAATAGCCGTCCAGTCTCTGTCAGATTCTTGCTGGGGATTTTATGTTACGTAATGGGCCATTTCCCGAAATTGGCGCGAAGTGCAAAATCCGACAGGCGCTGTCACAGGCGCCCCTTAGAAAGGGACTGGCGCGAGTTTTCGACGTTCATACAACGGGAGTACAAGAAATGTACAAGCGGTAAGAAACATAGATTTTTCATATTTTATTAATCGATCAGACAAGAAATTAATCAACGTAAGGCCTCTGGAGCTTAAAATACAACCTATATTTTGTTGGTTTTCCTAATGAAAACGAACACATGCCTGTCGATCGATGCTTGACTTGTATTCTGCTTCCGCGGCGCGGTCGTCTGCAATGTCGCCAGTTCGTGCTCTATTCACAAACTGATTTAAAACGTCCATAAAAAAGCGCTTTCAAGGAATACATTCAGTCTTGTCTGTCTCCTGTGTAAATCCCAGATCTAAACCCCCCCATGCCTTCAGAATTCCACTCGTAAGTATCCCCCCATGCCTTCGGATTTCCAGTTCTAAGAACCCCCCCTTGCCCTCGGAATTCCGAAAAGCCGTCCGTGGTATGGTACGGATATTTTCTGGAATCGCCCATTTTCTGGAACCACACATTGTTGCAGGATTTAGAATTCCCAAAACTTGTGCAAAATTTTCACAATTGCCATGTTAAATTTCTACATTATGAGTAACAAACAAAAGCTGGGGAAATTACAAAGCTTCCATACAAGTCCAGAAAATAGTTTTATTGTTATTAATATGAGCAACAATAATGACTAAAAGTAGGGAAGGGTACATTTACATTATAGCAAGGGTGGGAGTAATGCATATACCTGTACATGTACATGTACCTTAACGGAATTGTGATCAAGCCCAAATTTGTACACACTCGAGACAAGGTTTCATTATTTAGCCACCCTAATCCACATTGGCATGAGGTGGTTTCAGACATGCACACAAGGCTTCATTGACATGGCTTTTTTTCAACTTGTGCCTATTTGCGAGTCTGTTTGGTCACCGAAAACAAGTTTATGTATGCAATTGGCATTGCGGCCACACTTGTGTTGACTTGCGAATCCATTTGGCCAGGGCTTTGTCCTAAGTGCTGATGTTTTGTTTTTATTTTTATTGACATCAGGCATGGTGCAGTGTTTATGACAGTTGCTGTAGCTGTTGTGGTTCAGTTTTTGATACACTTCCTTAGTAGACCAAACAAGAAAAATGTGAGTACATCTTCCATTACGGTTTTGCGCCCCGAACATGCAAATTAGCTTCCAAAAACACGTACTGGGCATGCGTAACAAGATGCAAAACTGTCAATCGTTCAAGTCCCGAGTGTATATCAATGTCATAACCATTGTTTCTGTTCTCAGCGTTCGAATCAATGACCTATTCATCGAGGAACAATGCCCGTAATTAGGAAAGCCATCGCGGTTTAACCTCTGTTGTTGAAAATAATTCACACCTGAAATTAAAATAAACGTGAAGCAGTATGAACATGTCGTGTGAAGTCCGTAGATTTTTTTAAATGGGTTAGAATAAACGGATAAACTATTAGGAAAACAAGCAAACGATCGATCGAACACTTGAATAAAATTCTTCGTTTAAACAGACAACAGCAGATGATCGATGTCTGTGTAGATTTCCACATGACTCGTGTAAGCTTAAGTGTATTCCCACGCGGCGGTCGCTCGAAGTTTTCTTTGTAATAAACGAAATATTTTTCGCATGTTTCTGGTTGAGCAATTTTCATTTCCTCTACAGCCAGCATTAATCGAAAGTGAGAGCATTTTTTGCACATTTCCACAATAGCAATTACTCCTATTGTCTTTTCACGGACGGGAAGGACAGCTGTATAAATCCCTTTTGGGAATATTCGGTATTGAAGTCAAAGAGAACCGAAAATGGCGGCATGCTTTGTGAGCACGCACAGCATCATGGATACCCCACATTTTTCGGGCAACGCAGTTCATGGGGCGCAAAACCGTAATGTCCCATTTTGTATGATTGAAGATACGAGGAGACAAGCTTCAATTTATGTTCATAGCCATGTCGACTGAATAATATTCTGCCAATTATATGTGTCTTACCAATAATGATCTGTTTTGATATCCTGTAACTTTTATATATTACAGCATGAAGCAATAATGCAATTAGAGAGAATGCCTTCAAATACATTAACAGCGATGACATCTACTACATCACTAGAGACAGTCACGGTAAATCAATATTATTATTAAGTGAATTTTTATAAACTATAACATATTTGTAGTGGCAGTGAGTTGTCAGACTTCACACCTAGTTTTGTGATCAGCATAAAACATAGACCTTGAATATTAATAGCTTTATTGCATTAAATTAGAATACTGACATGCAGGATTAAAACACCAAAATATGTTATTTGTGAAGCTATGTTCTTTTGTCTTATCTGCTATTTTTTGTCACCACAGGGACCTTCTTCATTAACTACACCCAGTACTTTAACCCCATCAAACTCTTTTATATCAAGGTAAACATCGGACCATTAAGCCTTGTATCACATTCCATAGCAAATGTTACTCATATGACGTTCTTTGGCCTTTTCTACTGATTTGTCCCATCAAAGAGATGATAAATGATGTTTGTTTTTCAGATATCTAACTGACTTTGAACATGAACTGTGCCTTGGTAAAGGTGGCTTTGGCCTGGTTTTCCAAGCTAAGAACAAGGTGGATGACTGCAAATATGCCATCAAAAGGATCCGCTTACCCCACTGGTAAGAGTTATGGCCCTATGAGACAGTGGATTGGGACATAAATAATAAATTATTATTAAGCATTTTTATTAGACATTAGTTTTGCATTAATCTTGTGAACAGGACAGTCTATTCTGAAATGTTTGTTTAAATTTTGTTGGGGCAACCTGATAAAGTACTGGAGATAGCCCACTTTGTGTAGGTCTAACATTCATCCAGAACGAGGAGAGATATTTCTAAGCTATTTCTTTCTTTGGAAACTAACTAAAACTAACTGCCACAAGTCCCGAGTATGTTTCATAAAAAAATTAATGGAACAACCTAGAATTCTTCTTAGAGTATATTCTTGCATCATAAAACAAGAACGAAAGCTTTTCCAGTGTACAGGTTGTTTACAGAATGTGTGTTTTCCACTAAGTAATGAAGCTTTAGAAAAAGTAAAGCGTGAAGTGAAAGCATTGGCTAAGCTTGAGCATCCTGGCATTGTGAGGTATTACAACTCATGGTTTGAAGCACCACCTGATGGATGGCAAGATGAACTAGATGCTAAGATGTTTGAACAAGGGTAGGAATTAAACAGCATTGTTGTTATACCGGTATTTTAATTTGTAGTTTGTATTGTATGATTTCCTGGCAAGGGTGCTTGGAGTCTAAGGTGCTTTCTGTTGGAAGTTAGTGACTGACTTTCAAGCAATCTGAGTAGAACTCATCTTCCTGCGAATTTTACTAGTCTTTGTAAATCCAGGTAATTCACCCAACGTTGCCACCTGCTTTCTATCATTTTGAACTGCATAAGTCACCATCTTCACAATAATAATTACTGTCGCCATCTCCCCTGAAGCTTAAGGGCAACCCTCTGTCAAGTTTCAGAAAGCAACATGCAGCATTTTGTCCCCATGAAAATCTGAATATGTTGCTATGATCATGATGGGGTACTTACAACTATACAGAATAATGACAATTATTAAAAACTGGACAAGGTATATTGGATTTCTAGCATTTTGATTGGCTCAACGGAGCTAGGCTATCAGCTCATATACCTGCTGCGACCAAATATGGTCAATGAACACTCATCAACAAAATGAACAAAGTGAGCTGAAAGTTTTTTCCTCGCGAGCAACCCGGCGAGAAAAATGGACGAGAAAAATCACTTGCCAGCAAATTTAAATTAAGCAGAAATTGCAACAACGTCACCAACAAGCATCACCAACAGCGTCGTCTAACACAAGTCAAAACTGTTTGAAGAAACTGTGCAGAAATAGAAATTTAAGCATCAGGCGTTGTGTTTACAATTAATTTCTATCATCGATCGTCACGTCGATCATTGAAATTGAACAAACGGTAGGTATTATCAGAAAGGATTTCCACTTCAAAATATCAAGACAAGACATAAAATAAAACACAATGAAATGGGGCTGGAGCATTTAATAAAAACTATCACACATTCATGGCGAGTCGGTGCGAAAATCATGAAGCAGTCTAAACAAGTGCTAAAAAAATACAGCTGCAAACTACCAAGCAGGAAGGAAGGGCAAGATTGTTTTTCGGCTTTAACATGCAAAATCAGGACACTGGTTTACCTGCACTTGTTGTAGCTCTGTGTTCCAACAGGTTCAAATGCTCAGAAAGAAATTGGATGCCATGTAAACGGAGTTGAAGCGCTTTTCCAGTTGTTTGAATGTTGTTTTTACCATTCCGTCCGCAACCTCTAAACCGAGAACAACTGCATTTTGCGCTTTGCGTTTAACAAACTATGATGGTGAATTCTAATGTTCCTCGCTACAGTAATCTTGCTTCTGAGCTGCATAGAAAATACCTCTTCAAGTTCAACTGTTCAAGTTTGTGCTGTCTTCAGTTCGATCAAACACGCACATGATGGCTCCGTTGTGCGAAGAGATTACAAACTTGTTCAGTTTCAACTCCAGCAGCTATATGGTGAAATTGTACAGCTTCAATCCGCTTTGAACGATGATTACAACAATGTTCAGGAAAAATCAAACGTGTACCATATTTCAGAGCCAATAATTAGAAGATTTTTTCCAAAACGTGTGCTACTTTGTTCACTTTTAAGCAGTTTTCATTGATTCATTCAGCTTTGCAATGAAACGGTGCAACACTTCGCAAGGTTTTGGCGCCTTTTTCGTTCAGTCATGTGATCGATTCTTGTTCCGCTTAAATTTCTTTTCTCATTTTTCCCGTTCTTTCTGATTTTTTTTTTTAATAGTGGTTAAGTTTTTAATAAAACAATTATTCTACTCGGGCTTGCTGGATATCAAATGATTATAACCAACTCGGCGCTATGCGCCTCGTTGGTTATCTACCATTCGATATCCAGCGCGCCCTCGTAGAATAATTGTTAATTAACCAAGACAAAGTAAACAGCACAAATACTTGTTTCTCTTTATTGCCCACTTTTACATGTTCCCAACAGAAAGGCAAGCTTTGTTTGGGTTTTGGCTTTTGAAATTGAAGGCAACTCTAGTTCAGCGTTTTCTGAGTCCAAGCCAAGTAACTACTCAGTGACGCATAGAACACTAGGGCCAGTTGCATAACACTTCATGCCTGTTATAATTGTGCTGTCCACATCACCATTTTGATGTCTGACATTTAATTAGCAGTTATGCCTAGTGTCAAGTTTTATGCAACTTGCCCAGGTCCGGTGATTAATTATATTATTTTGTTTCTTAGGACATTCTGTGGATTGCCATCGGAAGTTCCTTCATTTGGTTCAGGGATCATAATGAACGCATCACCTACTGATGAGCTCTATGAGCAAAATGGTGAGACTACCACTAGTGGGGAATAATGTATGCTTAATGGAAGGTGATGATCATAAGAGATGGGCGGACTGACAATCTGCTGCTGAATGTCTCCTATCTGATTTTGTGAGGACTAAGTGATTAATTTATTTCATATTAGGTATCCCTTATTTGAATTGCAACTCCGGGGGTTTTTAAATTGTCTTTTGAACTTTAGTATCCTCTGTTTAAGAAGTATATTTTGAGAAAAATTAAAAAGGATAAGGTAGCATCCTACTTGGGGTGTGAATGGGGATTAGGGGAACATTGGGACAAATGGCAACACTTCAAGTCACTTCATGTTGTGTTACCTTTTTTTTTGCGTATGTCCAGTAGAGATAGAGATCAGTTTAAAATGTTTAACTCTGTCATGAACAGATTTTGTCTCAGAATAACTCAACCTGTTAATTTTCACAAAATCTTTTTCCATACAACAGGTGTGCAGCAAGGCAAGGTTGGTAGACGGAGGAAGAAAACAAATTCTACCAGCAGATCCAGGCACTCTTCACATAGTTCTAATCAGGATGTGAACTTTGCTGGTGATAGAATAAATGGAGAGGCAGTTGATATTCATCAGTTAGAAAATGAAGCATTTTTGGAGGGACGTGAAATCAGCAATTCATTCGGCATAGAATTTGCTTCATCAAGCAACAAAGGGCCAACATTTCTCAAAAATGGATTTCATAGTAACACTGTGGAAGACAGTGCATCTCATAGTGTCATCTTCAGAAATTCAGACACAAACCAAACCCAGGTTGGTATGGAATTTTTAGCTCACATTCTAATGTTATAAGAGAATGGTTTTCAATGTAGAGTTTTTAAAGCCAAAACCAAAGTCGTCACTCTGGCTAATCACAACAGGTGCAAACCACACAAAGAATCAATCAGGACCTGCAGCAGATGCATGTAAACTGGCTGCAAGCATGGGAAAATCCTTGCAAGCAGCAAGTCATGCTCGAAGATTTATGTTTTGTTTCAAGATTTGGCTAAGAAAGTGGCTTGAAACCAAAGCAAACATGAATCATATCTAAAACTCAATTAAGAAGTGACCTGTGGCAGTGTAGTGGTTAATATAAGTAATGTAGTGAATCTGAGATTAGATGAAGCCCATCTTAAGACTCTGGCAACTGTCCAAGTTGTGGTATCTTTTCTCCTTTCCATGAGGGAAACATTACAAAATGATGATGCTAGGAGAGCTGGTAGTATTGGGGAGGAAGGGAGGTGGGTGACCTTGTTTCATCAGAGTCACCTCTTGATTGTGAGTTGTTTGGATTGAGGAAGTAGAGCTAATAACTTGACATGTTCTTCTGTGTTAGGATGTAAGCAGCATTGGATCTTTGTCATTGTCTGAGAGAACTGAAGACTCAAGTTGCAAGGAGACTGACACTTCAGAGGAAATGCATTTCACTTCTTCGCATCACTCCCTGCTTTCAAGTATGTGAAGCATGTAACAATACTTTTTTCCACTAAACTGTGTTGCATATCTAAAATGATAGCTAGTGTCAGAGGCACATGGTGCTGGGTTATAAGCTATAAGTTCATGTACAATGAGATTGAAAGAAGCAATAACATACTTAACCCAAGATAATATGGCAGTTACCCGTAGAAGGATGAAAGGAAAAAATACAATAAGAATGCAATTTGCTCTTTATTTTGAAAATTCAATATAGTAGCAATGGTGTATTCTGTTATATTACATTGTTAGTTGCTGAAGACTGGAATTTCTTGTGGTAAGTATGTTGTAATCTGTTTTGTACTTCTGGTCTATATACATGTAAAAGTATTGTTTAGTGGTTAGTGTTTCATAATGTGTCTATATTAAGGTAATTTAAAAATATGTCCTTTGTGCCTGCCATTTCAGGAGACAAACACAAATGCCAGAATAAGCACTGCAATGCAGACAGGCTGTCAGCTCCATTGTACCTGTTTATTCAGATGCAGTTGTGTCAGCGCGAGAGCTTGAAGGACTGGCTTAAAGCTAATCATGAAAGAGACCATGTCTACTGCCTCACAGTGTTTGAACAGGTTATTGATAATTTCAGCATATATGATAAATACAACATCTAATTAGCCAAGTTATAAGATACATGCATTTCACTTACCATATTGTACCATTTTCATATAAATTTCAGATCCTTAAAGCTTTATAACGTATGTCTTAACTGTTAATAAAATAGAGGCATTTTTTGATTGCTCAGATTCTTTGTGCTGTTGAGTACTTTCATGGCAGAGGACTAATGCACAGAGATTTAAAGGTAAGTTTAGTTTGAAGTTGACAGCATTTGTTCAATAAGCAACATGGTTCCCTTGGTTCATGTGCATTAATTCACCTTTTTCATTTGTCATTCAAACTCAGATTGTTTTACCTTTTGAGTATCCCAGTCTGTTACCCTCAGTGATCATATTTCCTACCTTTGATCCAACCATCCGAAATCCTGACGCGAAGGATAAAGTACTGTGGGTGGTCACATGCTCCTGTGATAGTTAACTTTAATCCACACTGCTTTTTCCAGTAGTATAATTTGTAACTTCATTCCTGAGACCTGTTTTCTCTCTTTCATGGTGCAGCCGTCAAATATCTTCTTCTCGTTGGATGGGTCAGTGAAAGTTGGTGATTTTGGGTTGGTGACAGCTCACACTTCAGAAAATAATGTGGACAGTCCTGTAAAAGGTACACCTATCACTCTTCTATTACACTGTCAAATTACGAATACAAATTTTCCATTTTTCTTTAATTATTGTATTCTTGTACTCCCTTTATCTCCAGTGTAAATTCGTTGACCCCCCTCCCTTTTTTTGCATCTCTGGTGCCTATAACCTATCACCATGCTGCAGAAATTTTTTTCAAATCGTTGTTAGAAGAGTTTTGCTCAAACATCGTAAAATACAGTTGACTCCTGGTAACTCAAACTTCCTTCTAACTCAAAGGGAAATTATATTTCTTTCCTTCAGATCATTTTCTAAGAGATAATTTTACCCACAACAACTCAAACCTTTTTTTTAATTGCCTTTAAAGGTTTGGGTTATCAGCAAACAACTGTAACAAAATAAATTCCCTTTGTTGTCATGTTCTAATCCTTGTAATCTGTTTCATGTATTGAATTTTCTTTTCATAACTTTACTTTGAAGGTGCTTTTATGGATGACATAAACCACACTAGTCAGGTTGGAACACATCTGTACATGAGTCCAGAACAGGTCAGTACACTGAATATTTTTACCATTAAACATTCTGCTTCCACAATACTAGGGTTAGATAGTTGCTTTTAGGTGCAGTGTGTAATTCTCACCCGGACAGTTGTGACAGGAAAATTTCTTTTTAATAATCAGTAGTACTAGAGAGAAATTTCCCTGTTATTAGTATATCGTCCTGTTCTACTGAGACAATTTCACTATTTGGCAGCTGATGGAAGCATTTTTTTGCTTTGAATTGCAGATGGAGGGAAAAGCATATTCACACAAAGTAGACATTTTTTCACTGGGGCTCATCTTTTTTGAATTGTTTTGTCCGTTTGGTACACAAATGGAGAGAATAAAGGTAAGATGAGCATTAGCCATTACTTCAATTTTAACATGCAGAAAAAGTGTAGTTTACATGTGTAGTTTGCATGTTTGAATACACACTAAGACAAGTACAGATTGGGTCCTTGCTGACCTAGTATGCAAAACAGACTTTTGTTTTCTCTTGTGTACCCTTGGGCAAACTCCTTGTGCATTTAACATCATGTCCTTTGTAATTCAAGCACTAATTTCCTACTCAGGCTATTTTTGATCACTCAAATTGACAACTTGGCCCAGATGTAAGACTTCAGGAAAGAAAAAAATTTACATACAAACATCTTCATTTCTTGGTCTCACATCTCTCTTGGATGTCAGTCTCCCCTGGAGTTCAATCCCCCGGGGGGGGGGGGGCACTTAAGGGAAGTTTCGGTGGGGTGTGCCACCGAGGCCTTTAAACCCTGACCCTGTTGAAGACAAAATCTGTTAATTTTGCTACCCTGTTTAAGACAAGAGACCTTTATATTTTGCTTGTGTTCTGCATTTTTTGTCTGCCTTGTTTTTCATTTCCCATACAGAAAGTAATTTTTTTATAAATGACATCCCAGAATGAGATTTTAAAAAATTGCTGGTACCCACATGTATGCTTCAAGGTTTCCAGTCCAGAGAGACACCCTGTTCAAGACGCCAAATAGTGAAATTGCATACCCTGTTTAAGACACAAGACCCTGGAAACCAGACCCTGTTGAGTGGCACATACCTGTTTAGGCCAAATAAGGCAGTCCCCCCCCCCCCCAGGGATTGCAGTCCATATTTAATCCTCCCCTATTTAAAATAAACGCCTTTTGAAGGAGACTGACAGACTATTCCATGCATAGCCTATTTAGGGAAAAATGATCAATTCAAGGAAATTTTTCAGGCTATTTATTTTGCAGCTACCTCAGCTGCATTTATAACTGTGATGTTTTTCATTCATTTAATGACTGGTTTTCAGAAAAATAGACTGCTTTGGAAAGAAAAGGTAGCCATATTGCTGATTTATCTTTGATTTGATTCTGTAAAGGTCATGTGTGGTGTAAAACAACGAGACATTCCAGGTGACTTTGAGTCAAAGATGCCATTGCAGGTGAGTTGTATATAGGTTGCATGTAACATTAGTACTATCATAGGCCATCAGAGGGTACCAGCATTCTCTGTTATTCAAGGTTGCATTGTGTTATTTGTGAAATACCTGCAAGGAAACTGTACTCATCAATCTTTGTACTGAAAAAACTGAATCATACTAATTAGAGTAGCCCAAGTGATTTACACTACATTTGAAGAGCATGCCTCCAAATACAGAAGTACTTTTGTGCGGCTTATGACTATATGGAAAACAAAACTGGGGATGGCCACGCATTTTTCAGTCCTTCAGAGATAATTAAGCACCAATAATATTCTAAAAGTGGCTTTTTTCCAGACAGTGGTGGCCTTTTTTTCCAGATTGAAGCTTAATTACATGTATCTCTGAAAAACGCACGGGTATCCGCAGTTTACTTATTGGATTCCAGTAGCCATTGCTAAGATCTGCTGTTCCCGCTTAGTCAATAACAACGCAAGAGTACCTTTGTATTAGGAGCATCCCGTGATGCATAGGAAGCAACGTCCTTAATAAAGCATATTGACGTGGCTTGCTTTTTTCTTTTTCAGTCAGAACTGGTGCGATGGCTTTTGTCACCTACCCCCAAGGCAAGACCAAATGCAACAGAAGTCAGGAACAGTAACATTCTGCAGCAAATCGACAAAAACGCTCGTGAAACTTTTTTCAGCAAAGATAATAGAGTATAGAAGCTTTACTCAGATTTTGTAAAAGAACTTTGAAGGGATGCCATGCGTCACGAAAAATTGTGCCATAAAACCAAATGTAGTTTTAAGCCATTTTGGAGGGGGTTGCATCAAAGAGTAAAGTGTGGGAATTGCATAGCACTATATTTGGCTTTATCTTGGAGGAGTTTAGCATTTTTCTTTTAGCAGAAGAATATAACTACATAGAATCCACAATGAAATTTTTGATACAAATCAGATCTATCAGTATTTTTAGGGAAGAGTAATGTGATTTTGATTTATCTGGTATCAGTATTGGGGAGAACGGAGTTGTAAGATGGGGACATTTTTTCATCCGGGAGTGGTAAACTTAGCACGTAAATTATGTGAACTTTGCAAGGCAGTCTTCCCTTGTATAGCTCACAACAAAATGGTACATATTTTTGTATTATAAACTAATGTAGATAGGACTGTATATAAACTGACGTGTTTTATTTATTGCAAAACGGAATAAAAAGTTTATAAAATCTTATCCTTTGACATCTGTTATCAAACTGTGAATGTAGTAGATAAGAAAGCTCGCTCTTAGTAAGCGTCCAGTTGTTAACAGACTACAACCAGGTGGATTGGCTGTAAAATTCAACAAATGATTGTTTGTGAATAAATGTTGGTATGTATTTCACGATACTCTGCAGGCCCGTTAGACTTGACTGTTAGCTGTGTTCTGTCGGTAAGTTTTCCATTCTCTTTATGCAGTTTTCACACTCCTCAACAGTTTTGTTCAGTGTATCCACCATTTCTGGACTGAACATTGTGACAACATCAACGTTTAACAGGTGGCAACGGACTGTTGAATAAAACCAAAAGATTTATCAGCAGTACTAATAATCTCTCTCTATGTCTATCGCTCCAAATTTTGTTTTATTAAATTATCATTCTTGTAACGTCTTGTTTTACTAACCACTTGCTTTAGTTACTGTTTCCTTGATGGCTGTCAGAGTCTTTTCAATCTCTCCCATCCTAATGATCATGTTTTCATAGGTATCTGGACACCCTGGACAGAAAAAGACCTGGACAATGGTTTTCTTTTCTTTTTTCTTCTCCAGTATTCAAAATATAAGTTGACATCAACAGCTGTAAAGGTTTGCAAAATTTAGACTGCAGACTAACCCTTGCTATCCTACGATCTAGCTTACTATTATTGTGCCATATAACAAGTCCCAAATTATTGTTTCCCGATACATCCTATCCTCGTAGTTACATCGCAACGAGTGTAATAGAACAAAAAGTGCATAGACTTGGTGGAGGACATCACACTTCCCCTGGTGCTGTGCCTTGTTGTGGCGGGGAGGCTTGCGTGCCCTTACGACCCCTAGAGCTATGTCAGCTGGGGCTTTATGCTCCTCGTAGGTTTAACCACGCTGAATTGGTCTGTGGGAGAGGGGCCAGACTAAACAGCGCCCTGGCCCTCCAGGTTGGGGGCTAAGCGCAGGGCTAACAACCCTGCCTTGTAAAAAACACCATGTTACTGAAACCTGAGGCCTTATGTGTCACTCGGCATGAAGAGGATGAGTGAGTGAATGAGTGGAGGACATCACAATATACTTGACAATAAAACAACACAATAGATTTGGTATATGGAGCATCATCCTTTTTCCTCTTTCTCTCTAGGCAAGTTTGCTTTGATACTGATGCCTGATTAAAAGTAAGACAAATCCGTATATTGTATTCCAATAATACCAAAAACACATTAACTAAGAAGGGCCTCATGAATTCGACGGTTGTTCACAACAGTTCTAAAATACGCACAGTGTTTGCTTTGGATTGGTCATGCATGGAACTACTCACCAGTGTTATCACTTGTTTGGCTTTTTTCTTCGTTGTTGAAAGAGAGGTTCTAGAGTACAAGTACAGAATATGTCCAAAAGAAAACGTCTATAAACCTATTAAAACAACGCTAATTAAAAAGTTTTCTTTTGTGTTTTTTTTTGGGGGGGGGGTGGGGAAGGTAGTTACCAGAGCATTTCAAAATCTCCGAAATTTTTGGATGAACTCCATATCTTTCTACTCTCAGATTTATAAACTGCAAAAATCAACGCAAAATAACTGCCCCCGTCAAGTGTGAAACGAAGTTGTTTATTAGAATTTACAGCGAACAAATTAAGATCAGATATGCTGTTGCTTAATATTATTGTTGCTTAAATATCATTATTTTTACATCGTTCGCTGATGAAGGAGCTTGGCTCCGAAAACGTTTCGTACAATTAAGAAGTTGACATCTTCTATTTTTAGCTTAGAAAACCAATACACAGATTTGATATAGCATGCGTAGCAGTCGTTTCCAGTTTCCTTATAGCCAAGCGGGAGAAGCGGGAGCCAAGCGGAGACGCGCGAGGGCATGGGGCGAAAAGGAACAAAAAAATCCCCCTGTAATTATAATATTGACGAAGAATAGCCCTTTTCACAGTTACCTTTTCTTATTTGCATTACAATGTATTTGATCGTGGATGTGAGGCAATTTCGGGAAATTTTGCCGTTTATGCCCGAAATTGCCTCACACTCACGTTCAAATACATTGTAATGCAAACGAGAAAAGGTAACTGTGAAAAGGGCTATTGTTTGTGTGCAACAGTGCAACGTGTGTCTATAAGCCTTTAAAGCGGGCTCACAAACGAAGAAACGACGGAAATACATTTACAAAAACATTGTTATCTATAAATCTTACCGCAACAATTTATAAATTTGCTAAGTAATGTGGTTTTTTTCTTTATTTTGCTTATTTCCTCATTGCGCTATTTTTCTTGTTAAACATTAAAAAACTGCTTACATGCCACGGTGCTTTTTCCGGCAGTGATCCACTTGAGTTAACGTTGAAGGCTTGTGTGATGGCACTAAAAGGAATGAGTATTTGTAATGAAAGTTGTAATTTAAATAAACAGAAATTTAGTTCATAGGAAGCATTAACACCTCCCTCGCACACTTCCAGACCGACATAACGCCGCACAATTTTCGTTATCTCAGCATTTTAAAATTCAGTTCACTTATTAAGAGAAATAGATATAAAGATTTTACTGCTGCGACAAAATCCAGCAAAATCAAAAGGGCCGAAACGCATTGGTTACCAACAGAGCTCGATAACTATTCTTTCATCTTAATTAACTTTTTTCTTTTAGACAGAGCATAACGCTCTGTACTGTTTTTTGAATAGTTCATTAAAGTTGACAGCATTTACATATGTTTTAAATGTTACCCGGAGTCTTCCTCGCGATGTGTCTCGTCGCGGAGAAAATCCATTCCACTTCGAACATCTTGGGTAGAAAACTGAAAAAAATAGGAGAATCCAAATGGGATTTTCCGTACCGTAGGCTGTGTAAATTAAAAGCTTAAAAACTGTTTTCCAGAGAAAAATGAAATGTCTGAACATACCGTATTAAAATATTCAGAAACAACCTGTTCTAGCTTGTGAATATTTAATGAGAAGGCTAAAAACTTGCCAGAATTTATCGCGTTTTATCTGTGAAGTTCTTGTCGCTTTGTGTTTTTTCAACTAACCGAACATTCATCACTAGCAGAATCTTGCTCTTTATTTTCGCAACTATCACGGAATGCAAGAAAATATAACAAAAACTTTGTAAAAACAGATATAATAATGTTTGCTTGAATAAATTCAGATAGATGCTGAAAACACCAGCTTATATGTTGGTTTAAAGAAATTCTGCTTCATTGCGGAAAAAAACAGTCATCATTTGACAAACGTTTTCCCATGAAATATTGCAAAAATACAATACACATTAAACGACCAATATATTTGTTCTAATCTTCATTCAATGGTTGCTACTCACAAGAATATAGCAAGAAAAACAATGGGATTAAGTAATAGCCCAGAGGAAAAGAAAAAACGCTTTTGTACCTGTGAACAGACACCTGTGCCTGGAATTCCGTATAAACTCTCGCCGCTGTCATTCGTTTGCATATTTAGCGTATATAAAATAGACTATCGTGCCAAAGACGAGTACTACTAAAATAATTGTTGAAGCCAGCAGTAGTTTCAGATGTCTTGGAAGTGGACGAGGAATCTGATGAACAATAATTTGTGTTTCTATTCTTTCTCCTGAACATTCGCCCTCCTCTATCAATGTTTCGGCCATCGTAACACTCCGCTTGTCGCACGCGTTGCAAGCGCGGGAAAAATTAATGTGATAAATTATAACAAGGCCATTCATTGGACAATTCTTGTTTCCTCGATCCTGTGTCTTTCTGTGGGAATAAGCTAATTTCTCATTGGCTATTGTATTAATGTAAGAAACCTAAAATGTCTCACTGGAATCTCACTAGTCTTATCCATTTTCGATTTCATATTCCGATCCGATTGATTATTAGCTACTGAAAAGTTTTAAAAACATCATAACTAGTATAAAATCAGTCTCCGTGAATCGCCTCATTGAAGATGTTCTTTGAATTATATAAAATGATCTCTTATTGGATAAGAAGTTACCCCCAATTCTATTGGTCAATTTCAGTCGACTGAACAAGATGGCTGCTCAAGGACGAGATCTGCGAAGATTTGTAGAATTTGGACGAAAAATTGTTGGCGTAGGGAAAAACTTCCGGTTTGTGAACCTTCACGTATGAAAGATCGCTTAATACATCTTTATAAAGCCTCTTCTACGTCTAAGGGGTTTTTTTTGCGTTCTAATTCAGGCCAAATGGATCGCCACAACAGCCCCCACCTCCTCAGGATCCATTAATTTTCCTTAAACCTTCTTCCACCTACCTGAGGCCAGGAGGGAAAATCAAAGTAAGTCGAAGTGGCCGGCCCATACTGATACTCGTTGTTTAGGAGTTTTATTGTTGACATTATTTTTACATGGATTTCCAGATCCCTGTGGGCCGTGATCACATAAATCATGAAGTGGAACTTGGCGTGGTTATTGGTAAAACTGGAAAAGACATTTCTCAGTCACAGGCTATGGAACATGTGGGTGGTTATGCTCTGGCTCTGGACATGACGGATTTAGACTTAATTTTCAAGAAAGTAAGGCAGTACAAGTATTTCTTCAAAATTATTGTAATTTAAATGTTATGAAAAAAGGTCAAACTTTTACTTGAGGTCACTCAGTTGATGTAGGAAAAACCCAGACTACATTTTGTGTAAGTTATTCTGCAGATTATCACTGTAGGTTTCAGGCAAGTAGACTTAGAAGCAAGAATACATTGGCGTGTGCAGCCCAAGAAAACTTGCAATTCCAGCATGTACACATTCTAATTTTTTTGCTCCATATTCAAAACACTTATTAATTCAAATAACGAGGAGCACTACAGAAAAACTATACTGTTTATCATAGTTGTTAAGTGATGGTGATGGTGATGAGGATGATGATGATGATGGTGATGACGATGATGATGATGAGGATCTTACCCCTCAGCCTCACCTCAGGGTCTTCAAAATCCTCAAAGTGCCTCAACAGAAAAAGTCTGACTATAAAATATTGTAGATACTGGTAACATGCACTTATAATGATCTCATATAACCAGTTGGTGATCAAGCCAAGCACCCTGGGAATGAGGTTGCATCAGCCCCAGAATCTTGCAGCTGGGCTTTTGCAGGCAAGTATGTTCAGCAGGTAACACCTGCCAACAAAATATTAGCTTACCTTTTGCATTACAACTGATTTGCAGAATGAAGCTGCAACTGTCACCTATCCTTGGGCCCTTGCTAAAGGCTTTGACACTGCAACGCCTGTTGGTGACTTCATTCTCAGATCAGAGATTCCAGACCCAGATAATGTGCGACTGTGGCTGAAAGTTGATGGTGAAATGAAGCAAGATGGAAACACGCAGGACATGATTTACAAGATACCTCATCTAATTAGTTTTATTAGTCAGTATATGACACTGGAGGAAGGGGATTTGATTTTAACTGGGACTCCAGAGGGAGGATCTCCTGTGAAAAGAGGTCAGACAATAGTTTGTGGTCTAGGTGATAAAATGGAAATGACATTTCCTATTGCATTGTGAACTGTGGTATTATGTCAAAAAAATTAACATTTTCTTACATTGAAGTACATCTGGGATAAACAATTGCATTCTTTCTAGTTTAGACAGCTTGTTAGGGAAGGGGCTAGTCAGTTTGCATAAAATTTCTAGTCCTTTTGGGACACTTACTTTGAAGGTAAAATACAATCATATCTCTGAGCAGGTGTTTAATCAAGAAAAGATGGTGCTTTAAAACCCAAAAATTTTGGATGGTTTATTTTGAATGAATAACTTGCCAACAAATTTTTTACTTTCTCCTATCCAGAGGTTCCTTCAGTAGAGAATCAGAGAGAAGAAAGAGGGAAATAGAGAGGGAAAAATCCTCTGATGAAGAGAGAGAAATGGTTATTTTTTATGGTTTCAAAAAATTTGGATGAGCTTTCACACACTTTTATTAATCAACTGAAAACAGTGCTTGAAATAAGCTTAACTAAAGCACTTAACCTATTAGCTCATAACAGAAGTACTTATGCAAAATATAACATTGCACATTCTACTCTACAGTGAGTGTGCCTTGACATTGAACGTATCTACCAGTACATCAAAAATTGTTCTCCTAGATGGCTATATATGGGTTTGCATGAGCCCAAAAAAGGAAACTTAACCTTATTGACCACTGTAAAATTTGTGAACTTTGAGGTGGGTTTATTTTTTGACAAGTTTTTGACCGAAATTTTTGGGTTTTAATTATTTCCCTGATAATGAGTTTGCTAAGTCATGCAATTGTTATGGTAGTGATGTCACCTCGTAGTGGTACTACGAGGTGATACTGCATGTTGCTGTCCTGGTCTGTCCTACTGTTTCATTTGTTTCATGATTTTGCATCTTTTGTTCAACCATAAGCAATCACCTAAGCTTGGCAGCCATTCACTAGCTCTGAACTTTTATTTTAGTTTTAAAAGAATTGTTTCGTTCAAACGGTATAATGGATTAAGTCTTAAAAAGTAGTATAGTTATGTGAAAGAATTAATTCACTGTTAGGATTTGATTAGAATTGAAGATTGTCATTTTCTTAGCAATTGTTTGCAATTAAAAATTAATGATTTGTGAACATGTTTCTTTATGTATTCTTTCCACTCTTGTTTGTAAAAATAAGATACGATTTCACAGAAACAATTTACTAATTGAATTTGAGGATTGGTTTTAGTTTTGCGAACCGTTGTTTAAAACTTTTCAGACAACAGAATGGCAAACTTACACTGGCGAAGTATAAAAAACTGAGAAACATTGACCAAGGAGGAAATGATTGGTGTGTTAGGAAGCAGGTGGTGGTGCTTGTGGGCAGGGGGGGGGTGTACAAAGGATTATGGTCTCCATTTGGAGGCATCCATGAAAATATGACAGTTGCTTGAGGGGTAGCCTCCTACGTGTGTGAGACCCTCCGTTGCTTACGTTGCATGAGGACCATAAGAAGTGGGGAGCGGCATTGCATGATGACCCCTAAGAATGGCTGCATAGGAGACTACTTGAGGGGGGAATCAGACATTTTAAGCTGGTTACATACCCAAATCCCCCGACTTCTCCCCCTCCCCCCCCCCCCAGGACAATAAATAATGGCTGGTCCCTAAGTTTAATTTTGTTTTGTTTAATTTTTGTGGAGTTGTGTGATTTTGAGATGCCTATCGAAAAAAAAATTCTGAAAAAAAAAATCAGAAGACAAATCAGTCCAAGTGATAACCATTTTAACAACAGTTACTGTTTATTTTGCATGTCTTGTGTAGAAAAATAAAGGAAATCTAGTTTGCACAAAATTGGAGCTGTTTACGCGGTCATGGATAAGGGTCGGATAACGTTCGAAGTGGTGTCGACTTTTGCTTCTCATTGTTACGTGTTAATACTACCTCTTATGGGAAACACTCTTTCAAATTATTGGCACCAAAATTATGGAATATGTTAATGATGACTTAAGAACTACCACTAGCATAGCCCACTTTAGAAATAATGTTGATTTATTGAATTGTCTGGACTTTGTAATCTACATGTAGCTTGATTGATTAGTCTAACTTTTAACTTGATTCCCGGTTGATTGTATTAAGGTAGGTCAGAGCGGATCAGATTTCTATGCTCTATGTGACCGAAACTCGGAAGTCTCACCTTGACATCTTTCACGTGACGTTGATCGTCAGTCAAGGCCAAGATGTAGTTCGGTCAGTTCGCCTATCTGTTGTTTTGCTTTAATCCGAGATGAGTGAATCAAGTGGGTTAAAAGAGGCCGATCTGCTTGATGCAACCGTGTGTCTGCATAAACTGGGGGCAGACAAGGCCTGCCATCGTTGGAGTGTTATGTTAAAACGTGAGCGAACGTCAACATCAATCGCGGAATTCAAGCAATGTCTTACTTTGAGTCATTCTTTCAAGGAGGTGGCTACAAGTTTTGGTGTAATGAAATTTAGCACTACGATCTTAATTCATAGACACATGAAGGAACCACAGTTTCCGAATGGGAGAATCTTGTTGTGTAATACGCAGGACGAATGGCTCATTTATCGGGAGTTTCTTAATGATAAGAAAGGCCACGAACTTCGTTTTTGTTTAATTTTTGTGTCATGGTCAAAGACATTTTAAAAAGCTAAAACATGTGTTGGGAACAAAGATGTTCGTTGCTGCAAACTGTAGTAAACATGATTAGACACTCCAGACAATCCACACTCCGACTCGAAAGTCAGAATGGAAAAGGGTCATGAATCAGATGAACAGTAAACAATAAAATCTATTAAGGACTGGGTAAGGAATGAAATTAAAAAATCTTCATCAATAATTATTTGTATTTTCAAAGTGAGCTGTCACGTTTTAGAATATTGATACAGTTTGCTGTAACTGATACCTGCGAGCAAACTGCTAAAAGGATCGTCCGGATACTTTTAAGTTGTTTTTATCGCGCTCATTACAATAACAAAGTTTTCATGAAAGCGTCAAATAAGTTGTTGCATATCATTATTAGCTTAAGATAATCGCGTATACTTGTATTATGTACTGTCCTCTCTTCAAATTCTGTTTCTTTATGGCAGGTAACACGCACAAACAAACAGAAAAGCAGTCAATAAACAAGAATCAATGCAATCTGGGATCTCGAATGATCAAATTTAAAAACGCTGGGCTCTGGGCTCCGCAGAAAATTTCATTGGGCTCCGGGCTCCACAGCCAAAAAAGGATCAGGGCTCCAGTCAGTAAAATGATCGGGCTCCGGGCTCCAAAGCAGAAATTTCAGGGCTCCAGGGCTCCAGGGCTCCAGGGACCCGCCCTTTGAGACCCTGACACATCGCATATTTATAATTTTATTTATTTTTTTCTCCCGGAGATACTAGCACTTATGCGCTACTTTTCAATCCGAGTTTTAATTTTAAAAAAAATTACTGTGGGCAATTTACCTCACCTTGAAGCGACAGAAACTCAACTTACAAAAGAAGCCAAAGAAGAAAGAAATTTTGCATTTCGCGCTTTCTGCATACTACGGGTCTTTTTATTGGATAACCGTGACAAATTCCAAGATGAGTTCTCATTGGTCAAACGAAACATATGTACAACAAAATGGAGGCTCGCACACGCGAAGTACGGAGATTTGTGGAATTTGGGCGGAAAATTGTAGGAGTGGGGAGAAATTTCAGGTTTGAAAGCAAAAACTAACATAAAAATTGTTCAAGGCATAGTAGCGTGAATTGCTTTTTTGTTTCATCATTTGACAGGGATCATGCCGCGGAGTTAGGAAACCCTGTCCCGAAAACGCCATTAATCTTTCTGAAACCGCCAACAAGCTATCTGGAGCAAGGAGGCAAAATCAAGGTAAAAGGCTATTTCTCGTAACGCCAGTAGAGTATCCTCTCCCATGCAGCTTAAGTACAGATGTGTCTGAGGACTTGTCAGGACTGAAGAGCTAGACAATAAATGCTAATTTGTCAACTCCCACCGGGAACGGGGAACGATCGATCGGGAGTTTGTCAACTCCCACCGGGAACGATCGTCTCACCAATGTTGTAGATGCAAGGAATGCTTGTTCCAATGCAAGGATGGGCACTTTGCAAATTGCTCGTCACCGCCCACTGGCATTTTATTTATTTCTCATCAGCACCCAGTTTCTGGCAAACGCACTACTACACGCATGGACGTTAAGCACCTTTGTGGATCTCACCTATTTAGATATTTGCTTGAAAAAATGGAGTCTTGTGGAGTCTTGTGGAGTCTTGTGGAGATACAGTCCAGAGACAAAACTCACTTTAAGGCCACTTAGTTTGGCTTGGGTTCAAAATCTGTAACAGCACTTTTGGTTTGCTCAACAAAAACTTGATACAGTTTCTAAATTCAGATTCTTCGTTTTCTCTTAGAGTAAAGATTCTAAATGTAAAGAAGATCCTCGCAGTTATTAACGCAACTTATGCAGTTGCGAAAGGAAAGCCTGAAAAAATCAGGCTTGCCGGGATTCGAACCCTGACCTCTGCGATACCGGTGCAGCGCTCTAACCAATTGAGCTATCAAGCCAACTGGGAGCTTTCCTTTCGCAACTGCAGAAGTTGCGTTAATAACTGCGAGGATCTTCTTTACATTTATTTCTTCATTCCGCAGTTCAAATATATGAATTTCATATATTCATAATTTCAGTAAAGATTCTGCTAGCAGGGTGGTCTTGGGTTTTGGTGAATTGTACATTTTACCATTCTACTCCCCTTTGGCTTCCTGCCATCAACTTTCAGACATTCCACACCACTGGGTGAAGTAGTTTTCCATTTTTGATTCCAATCATAACATTATGTTCAATACTTTCCTACATCTGAACTACAAACTAGAGAGATCACCACCCTCTTCCCGTCATAATATTTTCATTGATATCTAGCCCTGAACATTTCTAGCCCACAGTTCTGTTTGGTAACTTGTCATCATTATC
Source organism: Siderastrea radians (assembly GCA_964017195.1). Taxonomy (NCBI): domain Eukaryota; kingdom Metazoa; phylum Cnidaria; class Anthozoa; order Scleractinia; family Rhizangiidae; genus Siderastrea; species Siderastrea radians. The sequence goes on along the minus strand of OZ024887.1, from coordinate 73,167,549 downwards.
AACCTAATTGGCATGGATTGAAATCCTTAACATTATTCATCTTTTATCAGATTCCCCCGGGTTGTAACCAGTTGCATCATGAAGTAGAACTTGGTGTTGTTATTGGCAAAACAGGTGTATCTATTTCTGAATCAAATGCAATGGATCATATTGGTGGATATGCACTCGCTCTAGATATGACTGCTAGAGATATTCAAGATCAGGCTAAAAAACTTGGCTGGCCGTGGACATTTGCTAAAGGTTTTGATACCGCATTACCCATCAGCGAATTTATTCCTAAAGAAGAGATTCCAGATCCTGATAATGTTCATCTATGGCTGAAGCTGGATGGGGAATTAAAACAAGATGGCAATACACAAGATTTAATCTTCAAGATCCCTCATCTGATAAGCTACATCAGTCAGAATATGACGCTGGAGGAAGGGGATTTAATTTTGACAGGAACCCCATCAGGTGTTTCACCAGTCAAGCCTGGCCAAACTATAGTCTGTGGTTTGGCGAACAAGATTGAGATGACATTTCCTGTTACACGCTAAAAACAAACTGTGTCGATCTCGGTGTTTTTATTTGCTTACTTTTGTGTAAGGTACAACATTTAAGAATTACTAGTTTGGGCAATGAGTGTAGCAGTGTATTAGAATTTATTGAAATAATACATTAACTTTTTAAAGTGACAATGTAGTAGAAAAGCGTTGGTCAATCATTATCATCATTACAAGTTGTGGAAAAGGTTATATCACAATAAGCTATTGTGTGAAGTTTTAGGGCTGTCGCACAGTTTGGTGAGATGATACAGCAACATTCAGGGCTTGAAATAGCGGCCTGCCAATGGCCAAATGGCAGGCCAAATTTTAGGTTTGGCAGGCGAAAACGATGAACTGCCAAATGGATTTTAAAAATGGCAGGCCAAATTAACTGGACTGGTTTTGTGACATTTTCTTCTCCTCTTACCGTGCTTGTTTACCTACCATTTCTTTCCACGAATCAATCATCCCCGATGAAAAATATCACCGGAAGGTCCCTCAGCTGTAGCTCGGCTGTAGTTTTCACATGTAATTTAACCCAGCATTTTAGGCTCCTGAGCGAGGTTTCGGAGAAGTGATTTGTTCACGGATAAAATTAATAATAGAGGCCTGCAACCCCAGTGCTCAGAACATTGAAGTACACTTAAACTTCCAATATCTATGTGATCATTTGGATGAATATGGAATCAGTGTAAAAATGCCTGAGGCAGATACATCTGATAGCAACGAAGAAGGGCTAATGGCCCTCAATGTTAAATAAAAGGTGAAAAACCTTACTTATGATCAAGATTAAAGGGTTCTTTTCTCACTTAGGACAGGAGTAGTAGGTCAGCGGTCTGAAAATTATGACCATGTCTGTGATTTGATTTTGTGGGATGTTTTGTCTTATTTCATGTACTGCTTCATCTTCTTGTCAGCCAACAAGTGTAATACTGAAAATCAAAAAGTTAACATAACACGACTTCATCAATAGCAAAAATGTCAGTAGGTGGCACTCATGGCCAAAAAACTAAATGGCAGGTCAAAATTTGTATGGCCTGCCAAAAATAAAAAAATTGGCAGGCTGTAATTTTTTTCTATTTCGAGCCCTGACATTGTTTTCTACTAAATCGGGTTCAAGCAACTGCCAATAAATTTCTTCTTGTGCTTATTGTTCATGATAAGAGTTTTTCTTAACGTATCCAGTTAAAGGCCGATACACCATAGGAAGCCCAAGCATAATATTTGAATATCATTAAAAATGGCGTTTCAAAATATAAGACTTTGTATGGGATTTGGAAGCGAACATTTTGAGCAATACTTAACAGCAAACTAACTGAATAAAGTTCATGAAACATTACATGGTGTTGTTTGCTATCCTTACAAAGCATTTTGAGCAATTTTAGGTCCATTTACTTAACTGTGTTAGTATGTGTATAATACATTGACCTTGAAAGCTTACGCCATTTTTAATAATATTCAAATATTATGCTTGGGTGTCCTGTGGATACACACAAAGGGTTTTGCCCCCGGAGCATGCTCCAGGGTAAATTTGCATGACCAGTACACACATAGGTGTGTACTGCGGGACCTTGCTCCATATTATAGTATACACGAGGGAGCAAATGAAGGAAACTTGCTTTGGAATAGCTGATATTCACCAAACGAGGGCTTGGAAACTAGTTCAAAAATTCAAAATGGCGACTTACTTGAGGTCTCCTTCAAAGAAGAAAAAGTTAAATATTTTGATGAAGTGAAGTTTATTTTTGTTGAAGCGTGCCACCTGTCTTTGATATGTGTAATGGACTTTTGAGGTAATTTAGCCAGTATTGGTGGAACACTTTCTTCGTTCTGGCTTTATTTCCATTAAGTCTTTACGATTTTTATCGTACAACACTGGGTTGTCTCTGTACAAGTTGATAACAAGTCGTGAATTGGTGACACTCCAAGCAGGTTCCTCGGTTTTTTGACCATCCACTTGTTGTATCTCAAACTCAACACTTTCGGACGCCATTTTGAATTTTGAGCACGAGTTCAAGACTTCCAAAGGAATTATGGATGAAAAAGTTGGCTAATTTGATTGGTTTAATGTTGTACATTTGCCGTCTAATCCACGCACAACAAAAAAGTGTCACTACACATGAGGGAGCATTTTCAAGTTTGCTCAATTTGCCCCCAGATCTTGCTTATGAATATTTAACCAGTTTTAATATCATGGAGTATTTTGCAGGGTGGAAATTCTGCTCCTGAGGATTGATTATACCCATGAAATTGTTATGCCTATGACACAAAAGAAGTCCTACTTTTTCTAGACAGGAATATTTATTCACATGTGGGATAAGATTATTCTTGGGGATAAGTAAGGATAATATTGTAACTTTTAATCAGATTGCTTAAGATTCTTCAGAGATAGTTGGAGAGTGTTTGAGATGGAAATCGGATGTTTCGAAATGTTTAAGAAAGCAGATTGTTGAATGTTATGGAGGTACTAAGTTTTGTAACATTGGACTGCCCCAATAAACCACAGAAAAAGGAAAGATACCCGCGCCCTTATTTTATGTGAAGAGATTCCTAAGCGCAGTGGAAAAATCTGTGAAATGATCAATTACACATCTTACGATCGATATTTTGCGAAACGAAACGAAACGAAACGAAATGGTATTTTGCGAAATGGTACTTTGCGAAACGGTGAGTACAAGTGAAGGGAAGTGAGTACAAATGAAGGAAAGTGAGTACAAATGAAGGAAAGTGAGTACAAGTGAAGGAAAGTGTGTGTTAGTGGAGGTAGGTGCGTTAATCAGTTGGTGTGTATATTCATATAGGATTGTAATGTTATTAGTGCCTTATACGTAGGCTAGCATGACGTTCTTGCCAATGCAATCACT
>OZ024887.1:73116265-73164138 GCA_964017195.1 Siderastrea radians | reverse complement strand
GAGCCAAGGAGACCCACATGGCTGGAGCTTAACCCAGTTTCTGCAGCATGAAGCAACTGAGAGTATTGCTACTCCCCCCTGGATGGGATGCTAGTCCATCCCAGGGTTACTCCCAGCAGTATGCTGCAGCTACCCATTTATACACCAGGGTAAAGTTTGCGGACATGTGCTCGAGTGGGACTGACAGGTCCTCGACATTAGTTGACTCAAGTCCGTTGTGTCCAACTGTTTCCAGCTGCGCTTTTTTGTTCATTCTCGTATTCTGCCAGGCAGTAAAAACGTTCACCGCCCACTTTGTATTGTACGTGCTCTTTTTAGGTACTGTTTCAGACAGTAAGGAAATTTCTTCCTCTTCAGTTTTCGGAGGACGCAAAAGAGCTGTTGTCATACTCACGGTTTGGCAGTGACTAAAACTTATTAACAGTTCTATTATTGTCTCATGCACTCTCTCCTGTGGGGCGTACAGCATTTTGGCATGCATGTCCAATTACCGAATCGCATAACAATGCCTTGCATTCAATTTATTGTTTTCATTTCACAAGTAGGACAAAATATTCGTGTCCGATCTGTATGGGCGTTTACAATGGCTTGCCTATCGGCTTAGCATTGTAAACACCCATACAGATCTCCCGCTCATATTTTATCTACTACTTAAAATGGTTTACCAACCAAACCAACGAAATATGGTTTTCTCTCAAAGTAGTGCAAAAAACGTCTACAACTAAAAATGGCTGTTGCCAATAGAAGCAGACCTTGGTAAGTAACAGTTACTGATGAAGTGTGTTTGGATTTCAGGGATTACGAGCCTCACCTTGTACACATTGAAAAGAAGGACACTCTGGGAATTTCCATTGCTGCTGCCTGCCAGGGGGGTGTAATAGTCTCTTCAGTCACTGAAGGAAGTCCAGCTGCCAAGGCAGGGCTTAAACATGGTGATCAGCTGTTAGAGGTTAATTAATATACAATTTCTCTTAAGCTCTTCTTAACAAATTCATGTGAATGGGCAGTGAGAATAAACAACCTTATTGTATACTTAAAATGTTGACTTGAGTGATATAACTGTAAGATGAACCCTTGCGAAATGGATTCCCAGCTTTCTGGGAATTCCTAGGAATTCCTAGGAATTCCTAAGAATTCCCAAAAATTCCCAACTATGCAAATTAGCTGTGACTAAGAAAGCTTGGAATTCTTGGGAATTTCTGGGAATGAAAGATATAAGCTCTGTGTAGGCTTGGAATTCCTAGGAATTCCTGGGAATTCCAAGCTATGTAAATTACCTACAATTTTAGAAGCTTGGATTTCTTGGGAATTTCTGGGAATAGATCTTTTAAGATCTAACAAGGCTTGGAATTCCTGGGAATTCCTAAGAATTCTCAAGATCTTTTCAGGTTAAACTGCTTTTAGTGTTATTCTTGGGCATTTAAGAGTGGTCATCTAAGTGTAGATTGCTAAACTGCTTTGGAGTTTTCTCACACCAAGTATCTCTTGACGTTTGGACAAAAACAAAAAAGCCACCGAAAAACAAAACTGCTATTACTACAAAGTACAAGTATCCGTCAAAATATTCAAACTTTCAGATAAGCACATTTTGAGTTTCAATTTCTATTTGGAATGCTATGCTTAGTCTGTGCAAGAATTAACCATAAAACAGAAAAAAATCATTTGTCAAAGAATAATCAGTTTTACTTTACCTTGTTAATTTACATGATCTGGGATCATATCTGTTCAATAATGCAGCATGGATTACATGTTTGTCATAATATTCTCGCAACTACTCAGCAATTTAACGATTAAAATCCGTAGTTATCGAACTTTTGCAGGGGTAAATTTGTTCTAAGTCTCCATAGGTCCCAAAAAACGATTCAGTTGTGACTTCTTAGCAGAATGCAATCCTTAAAGTGAGCAAGAAAAGTGGAGCCGGGAGCAGCAGCCATTTTGGAATCCTGAATATGTGAGGAGAAACTGGTAATGAATGAGCCGCGCCGCTCGTAGATACGTGGTGTAACTACCATATAGTGGTTTGACTTAATCCAATATAGGCATAAACATAGGAAGCAATATACATAGCTATACACAACCACACGGCTATACACAGCTATACATGGCTATACATGGCTATACATGGCTATACACAGCCATACACAGCTATACACAGCTATACATATATACATGGCCATACATATCCATTACACAGCTATACATAGCTATAGCTGGCTATACACAGCTCTACATGACTATACATGGCTATATGTGACTGTACATGGCTATACAGGGCTATACAGATCTATACAGGCCTATACACGGATATACATAGCCATACATAGCCATAAACAGCCATACATAGCTATACATGGATATACACAGCTATACATGGCAATACATGGCTATATATGCTATACATGATATACACAGCCATACACAGGCATACATGGCTATACACAGATATACATAGCCATACATAGCTATACACAGCTATACATAGCTATACATGGCTATACACAGATATACATAGCCATACATAGCTATACACAGCTATACATAGCTATACATGGCTATACACAGCTATACATGGCTATACATGGCTATACATGACTATACATAGGTTTACATGGCTATACACGGCTATACACAGCTATACATGGCTATACACAGCTATACATGGCTATACATGGCTATACATGGCTATACATGGCCATATACAGCTATACATGGCTATACACGGCTATACACAGCGATACACAGCTATACATGGCTATACACAGCTATACATGGTTATAAATGGCCATACACAGCGCTACATGGATATACATGACTATACATGGTTATACACAGCTATACATGGGTATAAATGACTATACGCAGCTATACATGGCTATACACCTCACTAGATGCTATACATGACTATACATGGTTATACATAGCCATACATAGCTATACGCAGCTATACATGGCTATACATGTCTATACATGGTATACATGGCTATACACAGCTATACATGGAGATATACATCTATACCTGGCTATACACATCTATACATTGCCATACATAGCTATACACAGTTATACATGGCTATACGAGATATACACAGCTATAGATGGCCATACACACTATACATTGCCATACATAGCTATACAAAGCTATACATGGCTATACACAGATATACATGGCTATACATGGCTATACATGGCCATACACAGGACTACATGGATATACATGACTATACATGACTATACATCCCTCCACACAGCTATATATAGCCATACATAGCTATGCACAGCTATACATGGCTATACATGGCTATACATAGCTATACATGGCTATACACAGCTATACATGGATATACACAGCCCTACCACGATATACATGACTATACATGATATACATGGCTATACATAGCCATACATGGCTATACATAGCCATACATGACTATACAGGCTATATGCAGCTATACATGACTATACATGGCTATACATGCCTATACATGGCAATACGCAGATATACATAGCTATACACAGCTATACACAGCTATACATTGCCATACATAGCTACACACAGCTATACATGGCTGTACGTGGATATACACAGCTATATATGGCTCTACACAGCTATACATGGTTATACACAGCTATACATTGCCATACATAGATATACACAGCTATACATGGCTGTACGTGGATATACACAACGATACATGGCTTCACACAGCTATACATGGCCATACACAGCTATACATTGCCATACATAGCTATAGACAGCTATACATGGTTGTACGTGGTATACACAGCTATACATAGCTATACACAGCTATACATGGCTATACATGGATATAAAGAGCTATACATGACTATTAATGGCTATACACATCTATACATAGCCATACATAGCTATACACAGCTATACACGACTATACACAGCCATACACAGGCATACATAGCTATAAACAGCAGCACATGGCAATACACAGATATACATAGCTATACACAGCTATACATGGCTATACACAGCTACACATTGTTCTACACAGCTATACAAAGCCATACATAGCTATACACAGCTATACATTGCTATACGCGACTACACATAGCCATAAATGGCTATACACAGCTATAAATGAATATACACAGCTATACAGAGATATACAGAACTATGCATAGTTATACACAGCTATACATGACTATACACCCTATACACCTGGCTATACACAGCCATACATAGCTATACACAGCTATACATGGCTATACACAGACATACATAGCTATAAACAGCTATACATGGCTATACACAGACATACGTGGCTATACACAGGCATACTTAGCTCTACACAGCTATACATAACAATACACAGCTATACACAGCCATACATGGCTTTACACAGCTATTAACAGCTATACATGGATATATACAGCCATACGTGGCTATACCCAGCTACATATCGCTATACACAGCTATACACTGCGTTTGTTTTCCCTATCCCTTCTCTTGAAATATGCTGTTCTTTGAGGGTGGGCTGAGGGGGCTTTTACCCCCGTTCCCTTTTTTGGTGCCATTAAAAAACAAATGAAAAAGTTGGACAATTTTTTTGTTTCAGGGTTAATCAGTTTTCAGTTTACCAGTTAAATATAATTTTTATTTAGACCAAATAGGAACTGAATACTCTAACTCCGTGTTGAAATCGCCTTTCCTTCATTTGGCTTGATTAGTTGAAATTCTCACGCGCTCTTGGGGAATCTCGAAGAGTCTGGACCTGTTCAGACTTTTTCAAGTCACTTGTATCGATGGAAGTTGAAACTGTCGCTCTCGCTCTTGTCGGGCCATTAACTCTGCGCGTACTGTCATTGACTCTTTCCTGTTGTTGAAGAGTTTGGACTTATGTTGACTTTTGTTCTTGTGTTGTCCGGGCATTATACATTACGACCGTTACTTTTTCAAGCTACTCTACGAATGTAAACGTTTCGTCTAGGATATATAGTTGCCAAAAGATGTCATTTTCTCAGTTCTATCGATAACAAATAAGGCGTTCAGTCCTTAATTAGGCCGCTTCGGACTGACTTTGGTAGAAATGTACGTTTCATGATACTAAACTTAGTAGTGATTTAATATTCTACAGGTCTGCTTGTACACGTTTTTTAAAGGAAAATGTTTTCATGTTTGAGATCTTTAAAAATGCGAATACGATAAGGTTCATAGCTTGCTGGTTTCATCTTTCGAGTAGAGCTGGCCAAAGAACCTGTCAAGGAGCATTATTTTAGGACTGTTTTGACTGACAACTTTTATCACACTTGGCTGCTCTAGATGCATTGCGAATTACTTGAAAAGAGAAAGTTTTTGCGTGAGGTTCCCCCCCACCTGCTTTACACGAGCGATCACCAATTAGCCCCCCACTCTACAATAGGCCGCACGGTCCCTGTCTATTTAGCTGCCCCAGTTAACCGGTTTGAAACAACTTTTTTGGTCAGTGCTCGCTCAGAAAATTAATCTAGAATCATGTAGCGACGACGGGTCACCGCTTGTTATTTTGTGTTAGCTCAGTCAGCTTTTAAGCAATTATTGGTCAGGATATCCAGAATAATGAAGGCTTTAAAATTATAAGTAAAACATCTGTAAGTTTCTCCGATCCCTAGCACAAACTAAAATTTCAGCACATTCTTTACAGACAGTGCATGTACCACCCTCATTTCGTTCGCTTCCACACTCACAGCTATACATAGCTATACAGGGGTACAAAGGTACAACGCAGGGTAGTATTAGTCGCCCAAACCTTTTCAACTTATTCCTGAATGACTTGGAAATAGTTGTGTTACGAAATAAAAACTGGGGGTTAAAACACTAAAAAAAAAACAAACAAAAAACACACACACGCACACATTTGATTCAAGCAGTTTTGCTTTTGTTTACCGATTGATTCAAGCAGTTTCGCTTTTGTTTATTAATCTCCTATTCAATCAGTTTTCGCTTATGTTTGCTTTTTATCTGTTTTCGCTTATGTTTGCTTTCGGGTTATTTGGGTTGTGCTTTTCTTGGTTTTGGTGTTGGGACATAAAATTCTGTAATTGCAGGTTTGGGGACTAAAATAATATAAAACGTTGTTTTCAAACATTTCTTGGAGTAGTATTGCATTTTCAATCAAGCAGTCTACAAGCTGATATCAATCTGTGTGATTCTGTAACTTGAACGAAGCTATACAAATACGCTCGTTCGGAATGTAAATGCTGTGTAGGCTGCTTGATCTTTTAAATTTGCCTTTTGTCAAAGTCTAGCAACTGGAAATACAAAACTTTCAATAGATTAAATGCCGTAAAGTAAAATAGAGTTTCTGTATTTGTACTTGCTTGAAAGGACGAAAGGTTTCTTTTATACTCCATGTAATCTTAGCTGTAGCCGTTGTTTTGTATTCGCTGAATAGCGTTCATTTCGTAATAGACCAGACGTTTGAATTGTATTTCTAGTTGTTATCCCTTTTCTTATTTCTTGAATAGAGTCCAGTTTTACAATAGAATATGATTTCTTGGATATAGATTTTGCTTTGTTAAAATGTAAACTTTTGTAATTTTGAAGGGTTTCTTTTATTGTTATGTTAGCTGAGCTGGCTTTGTTCAGCCTATCCTATTGAGTGTTCTAACTACCGATGGTATAAATCGAGCGTTCTTGTAATTATACATGGATTCAGAAGTCTCGACGATTTAAGTGTGTTTGAAGTCAATTTCAGTGTGTTGTCCGTGGTTCAGTTGTTGTTAGTACCAGGAATTCGTGACGAGATTCCGTTCCCGCTAGCTAAGCGAGTTGCAGAGCTACGTTCCCCGAGTCAAGTGTTCATTTTCCCGCCAATTGTCGCCCAGAAGATAACGTTTTCCCCTGCGTAGCTTGAGAGTGGAAAAACCTATCGTCACAGTTGGACACGAAGAGATATCTTTATTTAAATATGCAGATGATTCTACAATCTTAGTTACGATCTCTAGAGATTTACCTGATGTATCGGGCATCGCATTGTCCAAATTTATGGATTGGACTCACGCAAATAGTGTGCACTGTAACACTAGTAAATGCAATTACTCTTGCATAAGAAAGGCAACCCTACAGCCTATCCAATGTTATACAGTATAACCAGGAGCCCATTGTGATATCATGCAGTATAGTTGTATCTCTATACTGGGAGTCACAATACAAAGTAATTGTTAGTTTAGCTTGCATGTTAAGGCAAAGCTTCATGAAGCCAGCAAATGTTTATTTATAATTACAGGTCTGTGTAAGGAAGGATACACACAGGGCGAATTAGATCAGCGTTTTTAATGCGATTGTGCTCCCTAAAATACTGTATGGCCTTTCAGTTTTTGCAGCTAGTGCTTCTGACCTCACCGCTGTGCAAAACTTTTTAAAAAGATGCCACAAGCATCTTTGAGCTCTTGGAAAATAGTGACCGCCGCCTTTTTGACAAACTTAAACGTAGTGACCATCCGTCACATAGTCTGCTTCCTAGGTATAAAGATTCATTGGAGTGCCTTGGAAATAGATCCAGTATAAGACCTAATATAAATACAGAACGTTTTAAAGATAGTTTTTAATAGATTAATTTTTAAGTATAACCTAGTTAGTTCCTAATTTAGTTCAGTTATATATTGTACTTTTGCGCATATAAATAATTTTTTAAATAATTTCTATTGTAACATCTGATACCTATTTTCATCCGATGAATAAATACATTGTTATTATTATTATTATTACTATTATTATTATTATTATTATTATTATTATTATTATTATTATTATTATTATACACAGCCATATATGGCCATACACAGCTATACATAGCTATACACAGCTATACCAGGAGACCACAACCCTTATGGGCTCCTGGCTATACATAGCTGCAGCCTTCCGCAAATCCTTAGCGGGCCACATATCAAACGTGTCGCCCTCTTTTGATCAGACTTCCACATAGGGCAGGCATGCACAGGTGCCTTGAAGGCTATTGCCAACCAGGAGCACCTGTCGGTTGAATATAGAGTCCCGGTGGCTTTTTCCTTGCCTAGTTCCTGTGTGGCTTTTTCCCAGGCCTTCACGGTCAAGCCATTTAAGTGACGTATCCGAGATTGGACCACGTGACGCGAAACGGTTTTTCCGCGACGAGATATAGAGGCCTAGGAACTGGGCAAGGTTTTTCCCACATCTTCATGCATCTTTCTGACACTCGTGGTCGTCGCAGAGATGAATATCTATGTCACATTCTGTGTACTTCTGTTGGTTCTGTGCTCTTTGTTTTCATTTGGGCGAGGAGTTTGGTTCTATAAAGAGGAGCAAAAGCTACTGGATAATTTTGGACGTGTTACCAAGTCCAATAAAGGATTCCTTTCCGTTTAGAATGTCGCACAGATCTGCTTGTTCAAACCGCCTGCTTGATTACCTAATAACGTCCTTGACCATGGGGCCAGCTTCCTCGATATAACAGAATCTATACTCGACATTAACTATCGCGCCTTTTATCGCATACATGGAACTGACCCTACGGCCTCGTTTCATGCAAGCCCATTGTTTTCAAGTCCGGGAAATGACAAGTTGATGCAGATATTTCTGTCCTATTATGAACAGATCAAAGCATCGATTGACAATTTCTTTTTGTCTACACATTGTCACATTTTGTTTTGTGACCATACCTTTAAAGTAAGTAAGCACATTGGGATTATTCGAGGTTCTGATTCTGCGTTTGTGAGCCAATTTCAGAATCTATACGTTGGACTAAATGAAAATGGCGAAGTATTGACGTGGCGTCTGACGAGGTCAACAACCTTAGATGAAATTGATGACCTAGTTCTTGACTTAAAAGAGAGGCTTACCATTTCTGGGGATAAGTTGGAGATGATTATAGTGGATGACTGTTGCCATGTAAAACATTTTTACCACCGTTACTTTCCACATGTGTCAGTCAGGTTAGATATTTTTCATGCGGTTCAGAGAATCGTTAAGACTCTCTCCAAAGGAACAATTGAAAGCTACAAGTTTGGTAAAGAAGTGGGACTTGTATTTCGAAAGGATGGTGATGTTGGAGAGGAGAGAATGTTCCCTACTCCTGATCCTGAGTGCATTGAAAGTAACCTTGAACAGTTACTTTTTAAATGGAAAGGAAAATTGTCGGAAGCTACTCTTAATGCAATTGAAAATGTAAGAGTGCATGTGCGTAAGGGTTGCTTGTCTGGGATACCACCTTCTATAGGAACAACTTTGAATGAGCGCCTACACAGGCATCTCAAACGATCAATGTTGTGTGGTGCATCCTCTATTTCCCCTGAACTGGCCATTCGCTCTGGTGCTTTATGTGTGGACCTGTAGACGCAGAGGACTACAGACGCATGCCAGCAATCGAAGAGTAACCCCCCTAATAGCATTTGAGTTTGGGGATTTGAAGGAAAGAAATGGCAGTGGTAATGGCTGTCCTTTGCCATTTAAATGCGCACCTGACAAAGATGTTCAATGTAAAGGAAAAGTTGGTCAGGAAGAAGATAACGCAGACAGAGTTTCAACTTGGCATTCACACCATCCGGTTGCAAGTGTAAATGATTTGTTAAATGGTTGTGTGGTTAGCTATGTTATAACACGTGTGCTCCAAATGAACGATTGTTGGAATTCTCTTAAAAATCAGACATCATTAACTGTTCTTTCAATGCTAGACTTATTTGGACTTGAAAGAAGCTTCATGAAGCTTTCACAGTATCACGCCTCAGAAGAGGGAACTGCTGCTGGCTGCAACCATGAAACACTTGAACGTAATCTAGCCTCATTTGGACTAACCAAGGTGTGTGTAGTTGGAGACGGGAACTGCTGCTTTCGTAGTATCGTCAAATGTCTTCACAATTATCTAGAAAAAACAAATGACAACACATCAAGCTATGTTATGTTTCTTAGACGTTTTGGGTTTGGAAAAAGTGAAGAAGATGACACCATGCATTTGAGGTATCTCATGTGTCAAGAGATCCTGAGCAAATCTGGAGAGTACCAACATTGGCTGGGTTTAACTGCAGAACAGCTTTCAAAGGATGTAAATGCACTCAGAAAACGGGGATGGTTTAACAGTGATGCTGGTGATATTGCAGTTAAAGTATGCAGCAACATTTTGGAAATACCAATCATTGTTGTTACCTCATATCCCCAAATGCCTTACCAGTCCTTTGTCCCACCTAAGATTTCTTCAATTCATCCTCTTTATGTGGCATTCAACCATTCACCACCTGGGCATTATGATGCCACCACAGGTTAGTTCTAAATAGTACAGTAATTTTTGTTTGTTATTAACATTGAAACATCTGCATATTCGTACCTTTTTAACTTTGTGACAGTGAGCTTGCAATTGTGCACTGTACTTCTTAAAAGGAAATGTTAACTCTCCAATCCGGATGTGAGAGGAAACTTGCAATTGCTACACACTCTTAAGGGGAAATGCATGGACATTTAATATACCTGTCGAGAAATCGGATGTAGTTGTAAGCGTAGCATTAAACGTAGCGGGGTCACGGTGCTACGTTTTAAGGTTTTATTCGATTTTTTTAGTAATTTGTTTTAGTACTGGCGTACCGTGGTAGCGTGGTAGTGTATATGATCGACTTGACGTTTTAAATATAGAATTACTTAGAAAAGATGCACTAAATTGACTTTGAATTTGTATTAGACTGCCTGCGTACCGTCGTACCGTAGTAGCGCGTACCATACGTCGCAATGCACTATCCAAACAAGAAATAACCGTTTTAGAAGAGATTCCCCTTTTTATGTAATAATTACTGCTTGTAATTTGAGTGAAACTCTATGATAGTCTCTGGGGGCGCGGTGGTGTAGTGGTTAGGGCGTTTAACTTCCTCTCCACCCAGGTGTATAAATGGGTACCGGCAACATACTGCTGGGTCTTGTAAATTTGTCGCAGACTCCTTAGTCTTGCCTGATGTTGTAGCTCTATTCTCATAACTTAGATAGCAAAAGGATTCATTTCTGTATCTGCTATATCCGCGTTTTGTTTTAGGGTATTTCAAAGTAGAATTATCAGATTTACCATAATATGAAAGTCATTAAAGTGTAACATGTCGGTGTCACATTGATATTGGTTTATTGATACTTTGTTGCAAATCTTATAGTACTTTATAACTACTCTTGTTTAATGAAACGAAGTGACGTAGTGACTGCAACTACTTCATTTGGTAATAAATTGAGATCCTTACTCGGCTTTAGTAACCATCCCCCCCTTTTCTAATGACATAATTAACGATAGGTTTCGGTATTGTTATTTTGCCACCAACTGAACATCGCCTTACTAGTGTCACCTGCTACATCAATAAAATGTTAGGTATATTCCCCTGCGATCTTCATTTCCCTTCAAAACCCACTTAATTATCGCACATAGGATCCTTTTTTGGGCGTTTCCGTTTTGTCATCGTTTATTATCTCAAGAGCTACTCTAGTGTGTTTTTACGCCACGTTTCTCTTTTGCGTAGGATATTGCCCTTTCTAAAATGGCTTGTTAATTATGTCAGATGCTACGCTAGTACGCTCTTACCGCACGCAGCTCTTTTGCGTAAGATTGCCTACACACTTTTTCTTACCGCTACTCCATTACGCCGTTACGCGTTAAGCTTTTCCCGCGTTTTAAAATTGCTCGCTAATTGTCTCAACGGGAATGCCATTAAGCCACGTGGTTCTTTTGCGTAAGATTGCCCGTTCTATAATGGGTTGTTAATTTTATCCAGCCCTACGCCGCTACGCCGTTACGGCACGTGGCTCTTATGCATAGAATTGCGTAGGATTGCTCGTTCTATAATTGAGCGTTGATTTTATCCAGCGCTTCTCCGCTACTCCGCTACGCTGTTACTTCACATGCCTCTCTTGTGTCTCTTGTGTATCTTGTGTCTCTAGGTTGTTGTTTTTTTCGCCAAATAGTCCCAAGTATATAATACTAATACTACGAAGTAGTTTACTATCTATTTCATGGGTTATGCATGACTCCTCTACCATTGGAGTTATGTTAATTAACCGGTGAAAGTGTCTACATGCTAAACCACTACATCTGCAGTACAACTCACTAATTCCATGATTTTCTTGTTGTAAACTTCCGTTAACCAATTTGCAGTAACTGATACTTTCTGACTGTCCTCTACAGTGATACTGCGTAATGTTCGCTGGTTACACTCTTTCTTTTATAGATATAAGAACGTGGACATTTTTAGGCGAGGGTTAACCGGAATTGAGTGATCTTAATTTTTTGGGCAATTTGTGCCCGAGACGTTCTTAACAATGTTCTTAAGCTTAATTCAAATCATTTTTGTGAAACATAATTCTGAATGATAGAAAGAACAAATAGGTCAAGTTCTACCAATTTCCTAATAGTTATGTGTTTAATTTTTTGCAACCTCACAAAAATTCTAGCATTTGGGGCTGAAAAAGGCTGTACATTGTTTTCACCAAATACACTTAATTTTATTCTCTCATATCCTGTTCTACAAATATGAAGACAAGATAACGACGTTTTAACAAAATCTAAGCCTCGGTATGTTCTTAGCATGTTCTTAAAATGTCGGCCAATCCCAGCCTCGACGTTCTTATAACAAAGGTTCTTATAAAAAAAAGTTATTGTAGTAGTTACTGCTAAGTTAGAGAGTACCTCGGTACACTTTTACGTTATTAGAATTATACGCTTTCTGTTACTTGATAACTGAGGCTAAAATTGCGAATTTCTTTATTTCGGTTGTTTGCAAACATCACACTTGTAGTCTACTTTTTTCAACAGGGCTTCGCTTAGTTGTAATCCTAAGCACTTGAGATGTAACCATTGCAAGCATTTTGTACACCTAATGTGTCCTGTTAAACTCGTTTTTCTGTTGCACTTGCTACAGGTATTTTTGTCCATCCTTTTTGGCCTGCTTTGTGTCTTTTTATCTTGCTTTCCTTTTTTTTGTTGTGGCTCCTGGCCTGTCAGTGATATTTCAAGTGGCAAACCTTTGAAGTAAATAAATGTAATAAAGTTAATTGTTTCTTTTTGTATTGTTTTCGGTTTTCTAATAGATGTATGACTTTTATTTAATTTCTGCCTTATTGTTTACAACAAAATTTATTTGACTCAAAAGGCAAGCTGGCATCTCTTAACCCATACAACCATTAAATTCAACTCACTCACATTGTTTGCTTGTTCCTGCTTGCTCATCTTTCCTTCCTCCCCCTTGTTTCTTTACTTCCACTTCACTCAATGTTGTTTTTAACGTTTCCAATTCTTCCTCGTGTCGCTTCCTCTTTGTCACCTCTTTTTCTAGTTCTGTTGAGGTAGTGTATTGACTTTTGATATGTACCTATCAGGAAATACTTTCCGCTTGTTCAGTTCATATACAATTTCGGGGATTACTTATTACTGTCACTTGGGTTCTTCCTAATTGTCACCTCGTGTTACACTGTTCAGCTTATTGAAAACGTTTAAGGTTTTGCTATTGCTTATTATTACCCTTAATTACCTTTATCCGCAAAGTAACTGGTTTATTTTCCAATAGGTTACGTTGCGCGTAAAACCGAAATTAGGCTGAGTGTGATACGTAAGGAAATAACTATTGTTGTAAACGTCATTGCGATTTGAGGTAATTTTTTCTCTTGATTGTTGCCATGTGCTCATGAATTCTATTCCCAGAACCCGCATTATACCCTCCCCAGGAGAACAGTTAAACTTTTCGTTTCCTGTTAGTGAACTTGTTAACCTTTGTCCACTTTCATTTACCTTGATTTGCTTTTGTTAGTTCCTTCCTAGCTTGTTGAAGAAGTTCTTTGCAGTCACTTAGCTCTGTTTTGGTTTCCCTAAAGAACTTCTCAGATTGATTTCTTACAAACTCTCCTCTTCCATATCTGTGTGTAAAATGTAAGGACAATTTTAAAATGGAATTAGTCGTTTATGGTTTTATAGAATTATTTTTTTTTGGCAAGGTAGATGTAGTCCTTAGCTAATGGGCATTTATTTTTCTACTCCAACTACATCTATCATTATCTGCCAGGGATGTGATCTTCAGCAATTTATGTCCCTACCCTTTTTGAGGTTTGCTACCTCCATCTCCTTCTTGCGAAGCAAATCCTTCATCTCCGCCAGTTCTCTCTTCAGTTCCACGTCGTTGTCACTTTCGTTCTTGCTCTGTTCTGTAAAACCCCAATATACCAATACCAATAAAATTTAATTTTCCTTATTCTTTCTCTATGGGTTTACATTGATAGTTATAAATTTTGCACACTAACAAATAGTAAGTTACAATTGGTGCCAACTAGAGTTCTTCTTGACTTAACGCTACCCTTTGTTTTTCCCTACCCAATTCAGTTATGGATTCAGACCATCAGGTAACGTGTTTCGCTAGAGTAGAAGGAGATGGTGGCGGGGGCGGGGGAGGGGGATGGGATCTCTCTAACACGTGTTTTCTCTTGAAATAAAAATGCCTCTGCCTTTGCCCTATTGGTTACAGTTTTGATTAAGAGAAATAAAGATGCAGGGACCGATTTGCCAAGGCCTCTCATCTGAATCCGTTGCTGTAATGAAATTATTCTTATCACGCTTGGAAATGGCTAATTGGTACGATAATTTCCAACTGCTTTGTGTTTAAAACTTACTATGGGTAGAAGAAAGTATGTTTACTCATGCACTTCGTTGTCCTTCCACATAAAGGACGGTTTGTTATGCTCTGTTTCGGATGCAGTAGTGACAAGAACTGGTGGCATAGCCCCTTTAAGCAAGCATGTTTAATCTTGTTATAATTTGCCTGTATTTGACACTAACCTTCGTTGGGGCTGCCTTCGTTGTTTTCCTGTGTGTTTTCTGTTATTCTTCCTGTTGCTGTTCAAATTAACAGAAATAATAAAAATTTAAAAAGTGTCTCTTGCAAAGTATGGCGATAGATTAAATATCAGTTCACCGTAATTCTATAACAGCCGCTCTGTTTTAAAACTGGGAATTTGCAATTTTTACTTTGATCGGAAATATTATTTTCTTATAATTTGTTTCCTTCCTCTTATTATTTTTTTCCTCTCTGTTATTTTAAACTTTTGTTTCTTTTCTCTATTTATTCAGGTTCCAATTGAAGCCATTGGAGTCTTACCTTTGTCCAGTTTGGCCAATACACCACCTGAAAACAGGGATCTTCTTATCATCACACAGTGTTTTGGAGCTACTCGTCTCTTCGTTGGAGAATAGAGTTCAGCTTGTCCTGATCTTTTCCCTTTACGAGATAAACAGACGTTACTTTCAAACCCTACGTAGCCTATCTTCGAAGACGAGAATTCCTCGCTTTGTATTGTTTCCATTACACTTAACTTGAGTTTGTTTGCCTTCACTCCCACAATTTATTTCATTATTATTTTTATTGAAATTGTCAATTAAAAGAGTCTTCTATTTCTCCTCACTTGTTGTTATGCACCGTACAACCTTCAAACAATATAAATATACGCAACCTTAAAACTAAATTTATGCTGTCATGTTCTGACATCTGCAAGCTACGCCTGCACCACAGAGGGGGGAGGGGGGGGGGGGCGAACTGCCAGTGGGCATTTTTCCCTGCACTTCTGCGCTCACGCTTTTCTTTATTTCTGTTTTATTATTATAATTTAATTATTGTCAATTGTACCTACCCATCTCGACTGTGGAAATGACATCCCTTAGCTCTGCTTCAGGGACACCCTGTATTCCTCTCTTTCTGCATTGTTTGTTTAGCTCACCGATTCTGATCGATACCATTTCTACGGGTTCCTCGTCTCCAGTCACAGCCGTCTTTCTCCTGGTGTGTACAAATTCCCCAACCTGCAAATGCGTTGTTGTTTTCTTGCGTTACTATTGCTTATTTCCTATTTCACAAGTTACCGCTTGGCTATGCCACTTAGCCAAAAAGTATTTACCTGTTGTGGAGTTAGTCCGTCTATTGCGTTCTCCATTGATGTTGTCAGCGTATTCATGAAAGGTCCTGGTGTTTGTGTGCTTCTTTGCCCTGTTACCGCTTCCCCGTGTTCTGGTATTTGTACTTCGCGGATATAAGGCGTGATTACATTTTTCCAGTGCTCTATCAACTCTGGATCTGTTACGCTTGAAGTAATTTCGCCTATCTGTGGTTAGTGTAAAAGACTCAGTTACTTATCATAAATTGTTTTGTTTTCCTTCACGACTTTTTTTTCGGGTGTTTTAAATTGCTTTTACAATTTCACAGGTATATTTGCTAATACAGGTAACTAGAAGTAAAATTGACGTTTATAGTTATTTTTTTCGAATTCCATGTCGCTTACCTTTCTAGCAGCGAAGAAAACAGTTGCAGCGCTCTGTGTTACGCGGTTTATCTTACTGTGACTTCCTAATTCGCCTTGTACGATTCGTGTGCATTGGATAAAAAAATCTCTACCCTCTGCGGAGTGCAACCACTGTCCGATTCTGATCACTTCGCCTACAGTTGCTGGCAACTTCTTTAGAAGTGTTGCAAATCGTTGTCCCCAAAGTGTCATTTCTTTGGCGTTGCTGTCAATATCTTTTCTTTCTTTAACTCGAATTACAGTGACTCTTTCCAATAACCTGAGTTAGAGTAAATTGCGTTAAACTTTAGGCGGGCCCTCTCAACCTAAATTACTTGGATAACTATGCTGGAGTTATTTTCGGGTTCTTCGACGGACAAAGACATCAACGAAAGATTACAAATTCTAAAGGCAACGACTTACTGGACAAAAGTGAACATCGACTTAGCTAATCGATTAGACGATTAGTGGTGGTTAATATCCCAAGTGTCAGATACATTAAATAACACGTTCTATTCCTGTTTTTGTTTTTTTCTTTTTCTTTTTTCATTTTTTGGATACCACTTGTCAAAAGTGCTAGCGCAATTAAGCCCTACCCTTCACTCACCTTTGCCTGTCTGCCTGCCCCAGCCAGTGCATCACGTGGTCATTTACTGTTGTTATGAAGGTGCACTGCTGCGTTGATTCTTGTCTGCACGTTGCACTTGTAGCGCCAGAGAAAAAACGCTTAGCAGCTTTGCCTATTTCCCCAGGTTCCGTTGGGTCGTTGCCTCAAGGCTGGTCTTGGCTGATACAATGCCATTGTGGGAATCGGTGAAAAGTTCAAAGAATAGATGTGGGAAACCGCCTACCGTTGCTAATGCGACATTTCCCGCTTTCGTTTTCCCACTTTCCGGCAGCCCAACCCCTAGAATAACCGGACAGAAGCCAAGCACTTCCTGCCACTGTCGTTAGCCGTGGGGGAAACAGAATAACATTTACTATAACAGTTCAGGAAAACTTAAAACTTCCTACGGGATCAGTCTCTCACAAAAACTATAGACCCGTAGTGAAGTTGTACCCAAGACTAACTAAAGCCTACACTTACGCCATTCACATTTAACACAGAATGCATCATCATTGCCTTGTCTTACTCAAAAAATTTTCTTTGCAATAGTCGCCCTCCATCCAATGTTGTCACCGTAACACTGGCCCGTTAACCATATTTCGGCCCCCTCTAAAACTCCAAGAGTGTTAACGCTCGTGTGGTGAAACTTTACACGTTTTTAGCACGTCATTACGTTAACAGGTTAAGCTTAGAACGTGTCATGACGTCACAATGGCCATATAAACCCGCCATTTTCAATTTTGAAGCCGACATATTGAATCCTGAGCCTGCAATCATAATCTGACAATGACATTATCGAAAATATATATCCGACTGAATTTGCCAAAACATACCTGCAGCTACTATAACCAGCAAATTAGCCCGATCCACTTGCCTCCCCTCCCCTGTGGAACTCTGACCCCCCAAGGCTAGCTCTGCTGAATTCTGTGGTTCCCCAGCTTGCAGTCTATTGTGGCAGTACAGCTGCGATCGTCCTTTGACCCAGAGACACACACAAAAGACCCTTCATGTCTTTCAAGCACCATCAGAGCACTTGTCTTGTCTTGAAAATCAGGTTTGCTGGGCAAAACAGGCCAATTTCTCCCCACCCTACCCCCCCCCCCCCAATTGGGCCTCCGGACCCCTACAATGCCTACCGTTAGAAAGGGCAGTCCCTGGGCAGTGTGCTGGCATATCGGGTGACGTAAACCCCATCAAGTCTGGCCGGTCGCAGAGGGGGTATTTTTTGCAAAATTTGCTCAGATAGCAGGCTCAAAACTGACCGGCTTGCTGCAAATCAACACGGACTTGTCTCATTTGACAGGGCAAGGAGTGCCCTGCAGCAAGAGATAACATTTTAAAAATATTGCCCTTTGCTATCTGACTGAATTTGCCAAAACATACCTGCAGCTACTGTAACCAGCAAATTAGCCCGATCCACTTGCCTCCCCTCCCCTGTGGATCTCTGACCCCCCAAGGCTAGCTCTGCTGAATTCTGTGGTTCCCCAGCTTGCAGTCTATTGTGGCAGTACAGCTGCGATCGCCCTTTGACCCAGAGACACACACAAAAGACCCTTCATGTCTTTCAAGCACCATCAGAGCACTTGTCTTGTCTTGAAAATCAGGTTTGCTGGGCAAAACAGGCCAATTTCTCCCCACCCTACCCCCCCAATTGGGCCTCCGGACCCCTACAATGCCTACCGTCAGAAAGGGCAGTCCCTGGGAAGTGTGCTGGCATATCAGGTGACGCAAAGCCTCCTCAAGTCTGGCCGGCCGCAGGGGGGTTAAAGGCGGACACGTCCGCCTTTAACCCGAAAAGTTCGGGGGTTTGTTTTGCAAAATTTGCTCAGATATATGAATTTTTTTTTAAGAAACATACTTAATCAAAACAAGCACACAAAGGTAACGGAGTATCTTCTGGCAAACGAACTGAAAAAAAAAACTTAAAAAAGATATCAAATAGTAACGTGAGAACAAATCCTGAGTAGACGGTTGCTATGGAAACGTCAATCCTCAATAGACAATTTCTTGGCACAGGAAAATTTTTTCGAATAAATTTTACGAAAAGTAACGAGATTTGGTGATTATTCGTCCAGCCGTTTAAACGATATAATTAGTTAAAGTAAGCGGGGCTACAATGTGCCCCCTCCTCCCCTCCCAGGTTAAATAGGGTTTTATTTGCACAAAACAATGATACCTTGATATGTTTAAGTGTGTTTTATAATTACATCTCACCTCTAGATAATTGGCCATGATTACACCTGTACTTGCAAGAAAAAATTGAGAAAGGAAATTTTCCTTATTCAATTTATTTGTAATTTGTTGGTCACCGTCACTTTCCATCTGCTCTCCCGCGCAGCCTATTTCAGGAGAATTTGGCTCCTCCTCGCCATCCCATTCTGACTCAAACGCTAACGACGGATCGTGTCCAAACAGTTCGCTTACTACACTATTTAGTTGTGGGTTTTTCTTCACGTTTTCCTCCAACGAGCCACCTAGGAAGTGTGACATTGCGTCGAAGTGAGCGTTTGTTATCTCCCCTTTCTCCACTCTTGCAGATAAAGACTCGTCTGCGATTTCTTTTCCATTCCCTATGTCCGTTAAGTGACTTATCCAAATTAGCCCGTGATCCTCAGCTTTTGTTAGACAGCCGTCTTTGTCTATTGCTACGTCCTTGTTTAGACACCATACTGGCTCTCCCCCTATTCCGATATTTTTCCTACCACGGACACCGCCTTTAATATCTCCTCGTCTTGTTCCGGAATTTGTACGTCTTCAGTTAATTTTGTCAACAGTTTGTCTAGTGTTAAGTTGTTCACTGATATGGAATACCTCCTCATTGCTGATGACCCATAGTTGAGCTCCTTATCGAAAGCTATGCCGTTTCTGAAACTGCTCAACTGTACGAAGAATTCTCTAGAGAAATATAAGCATAACATATATAACACTCCATTTCACAGTGTCGGTTTAGGGGGATATGGCGGTTTACTAGTCTTACTGATGTACCAGAAAAAAATATCTAAAAAGACGTGACCTAAATACGCCAAATTCCCCTCTAAAACCCACAGTTGAAATTTGGAACCCTGTTATTGTAAATACCCTGTTTGATCACCCCTTGAAGTGAACCCTAACCCTAACCATAGGTAATAAAAAAAAGATGGAAACGCTTGTGATATGTTAGAAGCGTTTAGTTACAATTACTGCATGTCACTACTTACTTCGATACCCCATTTTTATCTGTGGCAGTTCCTATATATCCAGACCTTTCTCCAGCTTTAACGGCTGTTTTTAATCGCAGAGTACAGTTGGAAACGACCTTCCTTTCCGCGTTAGGAGCGTTTGTTGTGTAGACACCATTGCGAACGACTATGTCTTGGACATTCATCTCTTTACGCTTCCTTCCACTTGTTCCTTTATGTGAGATCTGAAGCTGGCTTTCCTCTTCTGGGTTAAAAAAAAAACATTTTGGGTGCTCCAATTTATATGATATGCTCCGGAGGCTCGTATCAGATAGCAATCAGTTTTTCTTCTTGATTGCATTACGGGAATGTCATCATTTTTCCCTTTGCCGCTGTTGCGCTAATTTTTTTTTCTATTTTTAGATAGGAGTTTTATTTCATCCAACCACATATGAAAGTCCATTTTCTATATATTAAAAACTAGGCATTTCGTCATTTTGCTTCGGTTTTCCTATTTTCCTCATTACATCTATCGACGGGTGATCGGTTGAATTTTCCACAAATTCTCAATTTAGCCTGCTTGTCACCGGAAAAGGAGTTGTTATGCCTTCCTCTGTCTATTATCGCAAAATTGATATAAGATCTGATATAAGAGCTGTGAAGGACTTATATCTAGGGAAGAGTGTAAGAAGGCAATTGAAATGTTCGAGAACGGTAAAACACCAGGAAATGATGGAATACCTATTGAATTTTATAAGAAATTATGGGATACGTTAGCAGATCAACTGGTCGACGTTTTTAACTACTCGTTCCAGCTAGAGGAAATGACAACGTCACAAAGACAAGCAATTATTACCCTTATTGACAAGAAAGGAAAGGACAGATCCTACTTAGAAAACTGGAGACCAATCTCTTTGGTTAATGTAGATGCAAAAATTGCCTCCAAGGTCATTGCTAATAGAATAAAATGCTGTCTCCCAGACATTATTCACCATAACCAATCTGGCTTTATAAAAGATAGATTTATTGGAGAGACAGCTCGCTCAATACTTGACATCATAGACTACACAGAACGCTCTGAAGTGCCAGGAATGATGATATTCATTGACTTCGAAAAAGCATTTGACTCGATCGAGTGGTGTTTCCTTTATGAGTGCTTAGAAGCTTTTAATTTTGGCCCGGAATTTATAAAATGGGTGAAAACGTTTTATAAAAATGTCTCTAGTTGCGTAATTAATAACGGTGTAAGCTCTCCTTTGTTCAAGTTGGAAAGAGGAGTAAGACAGGGAGATCCATTGTCACCTTACCTTTTTGTTGTTGCCATTGAAATTCTGGCTATTTCTATCAGATCGAATACCAAAATAAAGGGTATTACAATTGGTGATAATGAAACAAAGCTGCTTGCCTATGCAGATGATATGACTGCATTGCTATCAGATATTACCTCTGCGAAGGAACTGTTAGACAGTCTTAACACTTTTGAAAAGTTTTCAGGTTTGAAAATGAATGTCTCTAAAACCAAAGCCATGTGGATCGGAACAATGAAGAATTCTGTAGAAAAACCTTTGGGTTTGGAATGGTGCACGACTGTTAAAAATTTAGGAGTACAATTTTCCTGTGATCAGAAAGTGGTATCTTCGCAAAATTTTCAGGAAAAGTTAGACAAAATTCAGAAAGTTATCAATATCTGGAACATGAGAGGCTTATCTTTATTTGGGCGAGTGACAATTATTAAAACTTTTTTGATACCTAAACTTTTGTACCTATCATCGATAATCCAAACCCCAATGGAAATCATAAAAAGGATGGAAAGAATGTTTTTTAAATTTCTATGGAAAGGACCAGACAAGGTCACGCGACATTCTGTTATAAATTCAGTTAAAAATGGGGGGTTGAACCTCATGGATATTGAAACCCAAATTAAAGCATTGAGACTCTCCTGGATTCCGCGCATTTTAGATAGTACTAGAAAAGGACCCTGGAAGTCGTATTTTAATCATTATTTGAAACCTTATGGAGGAACCTTTCTATTAAAATGCAATTATGAATTCAAGGATCTGACCACTTCACTAAACGGTTTTTATTCAGACTTGCTTCTTTGGTGGGAGGAGTTTAGAAATACATTTTCCGATAATAATTATGCACAAAGAATTGTTTGGAACAATAAAGACATTAAAATAGACAACAGATCAGTCTTTTATAAATCGTATTATGACAAAGGGATTGTTTTCGTACGTGACTTGATGTTTGAATCCGATAATAAGCAGTCTCATGATTTTTATAAACAAAAGGGTCTTAAAACGGATTTCCTGACATGGACAGGTTTAAGACTATCAGTTCCGAAAGAACTCAGGTCGTGCGAACCGCTACCTGAAATTGACTTGGTAAATTTCAAACACAATAATATACAATTCGACGTCTACAGGGCTAAGTGTAAGCATTTCTATAAGCTGTTAATAACAGCTAAGGCTAAATTGCCTAATATGTCAAAGAAACTAATTTCGGATTTTGACATTTCAAACTCTTTGGAGGAAATATACTCACTTCCACAAACTGTCGCAAGCGAAACGTATATTTGGTCCTTCCAGTACAGAGTGCTTAATTATATATTGTACACAAATGCAAAACTTTTCAAAATAGGTTTATCGTTGAATGATAAATGCACTTTCTGTGACTCTTCAAAAGAAGAGCTGCATCACCTCTTTTTTGAATGCTCCCATGTGCAAATCTTTTGGAAAACATTCTCCTCTTGGTGGTTTGAACTTGTTAAGGAAAACATTACTTTGACTTTAAAAGATATTATACTTGGGCTTACAAATAGGACCGATATTATAAACTATCTTATAATTCTCGGAAAACTGTGTATTTGGGAATGTAGAAAAGCTGGCATATATCCTGACTTTAATATTTTTCTTAAAAAAGTTAAAAATAAGTTCGAAACCGAGAAGTATATAGCAAACAAAAATGGGACGTTTGCAAGTTTCAGGAAAAGATGGGAAGCAATTCTTGCTAAATTTCTATAGATATTGGTATTGTTTAGCCTTGTTCTCTTTATATAGAAAGATAAATGCATATTTGTGCCTATTGTGTCTGTGTGTGTTTTCGTGTGACGGTTTTCGCTTTTGGTAATTTTTTAGTTGTTTGCAAAAAAAAAAAAAAAAAATTTGTTGTTTGCAATCAGAATCTGTAATTTACTTTTAACAATTATTAATTATGATATACCTGTAACACATATAAGACTGTAAACTGTATTAGAACTGGTATTGATGTAATATTGAAAATGTAATAGTAGGATAGGGATTACACAATATTTGTAAAAGCATTGAAAATAAAACCGTCAAAAAAAAACAACAAAAAAATTGATATAAGATGATATTTTTATATTTTGTGTTAATCAGATTGTTGCAATATGCTTCCCCCTCATTTTAATACTTTCGTGGAAAGTGACTATCGCTTTACTTATTTTTCTCGTAATGCCTCGTTGTTTCTTACAGATGCAATGCAGAAAAAGATGTTTGTTTGGTTTGTGTTTCTTATAGAGCATTGTTCTTCTTTGCAATTTTTTTTTGTTTGTTTGTTTTGCGCGTGGACATGTTGACATATTACATTTTATGCTTTGTTTTGCACGACATCTTTTAAAAAAAATTCTCTCTTTACGATTTCATTCATCAAGTAAATGCAACATGTATTTATCAAAGAATTATTGCTTTGCACTTGCGCATGGCAAACTCATGACCTCCCACAATAAACTTTTCGTCTACTTCGCCCTCTCTTTCAATTTTCGTCCCTTTTTTTCCTAAATTTTCCATGAAATGGTTACTAACAATACAACTGCCGATACTTACAGTACTTCACCTGTCGTTGCATTTTGTGCCTAAAATAATTTTGTTTTACGTTCCTCCATGTGAAGATAATCTTCAGATTTCAAGCATGTCACTTGTGATTTGCGTTTGTTATCCACTTGATGTTTAGCAAAGATGACAGTTTTCCGCATTGTCACTTGTGGCTTGGTTTTCCATACCCCGCCTTTTTTATATATAAATGCCACTTTTTCCGTATTAACATTTCATTTTTTTAATTCCGCTACTAAACGGTTATTTTTTGCACTGCGGAAAACTCTCCATTTTCAGGTAATATATATTCTGTGACCACACCTGTTGGTGAATGTTCTTGTTACGTTGCCAAAAAGGAATGACTTCCGATCCTGGCACAATGTGACTTGAAAATCGCTAGTTTCCTTATTTCTTGACGTATTCAAAAATAGGTTTTTCTTCCTTTATGTAATATTTCATTTGTAGTTTGGTTTTTCCATCCCCCCGCCTTTCAGTGGAGAAATGCCTCTTTTTCAATGTTGACATTTCTCCATTTCCTGCTTTTTCCCCTGCTGATAGGTTATTTACTCTTTTTTTTTTTTTTTAATGACAACTCTCTTTCCCTTGTTCACGTCTATTTCGTTTCTACACCTGTTGGTGAATTTTCTTATTACCTTACTAAACAGGAATGACTTCCTGGCACCATGTGACGAGGAAATCGCTAGCCTCCTCAATTCATTCCATTTTTTTTTTATTTCTTAATCCGCTACTAAACGGTTATTTTTTCCTTTGCGGAAAACCCTCCTTTTTCAGGTAATGTATATTCTATTACCACACCTGTTGGTGAATGTTCTTGCTACGTTGCCTAAAAGTAATGACTTCCGATCCTAGCACAATGTGACTTGAAAATCGCTAGTTTCCTTATTTCTTGACGTATTCAAAAACAGTTTTTTCTTCCTTTATGTAATATGTCACTTGTAGTTTGGTTTTTCCATCCCCCCGCCTTTCAGTGGAGAAATGCCTCTTTTTCTATGTTGACAGTTCTCCATTTCCTGCGTTTTCCCCTGCTAATAGCTTATTTACTCTTTTTTTTTTCATTTATATATATATATATATATATATATATATATATACTTTTTTAATGAAAACTCTCTTTCCCTCTTTCACGTCTATTTTGTTACTACACCTGTTGGTGAGTTTTCTTATTACGTTACTATAAGCAGGAATGACTTCCTGGCACCATGTGTCGAGGAAATCGCTAGTAGCCTAAATTCAGGAAAGCTTGCACGCGAAGCAGCTTGTCTCTTCATTGTTGCTCGTGGGAAAAAGTCTTCTACAAATACACCTCGTTTTTTGTGGTTTTGTTTTTTGCATGAGTTAAACTCGTTTTAAGGCATACCACATGAATTTTAGTATACCTAAACCCGTTATTTGAATTTTAGAAACCATGCCTGGGTATCATTTCAAGGATTCAGTGAAGCTTATAACGACTCCTCTGAATCATCTCGATGGATTACGAAATTTGAAAGCGAATGGAAAGGTTTGTAAGTTATGCTGTTTAATTGCTTGCAGTATACCTATAACAGTAGATATAGGAACACATGTTTTATGCGACTTGTTGGGGTCGTTTTTTTTTCCTTTGAAGTAGCACAGCCTCTGCATATGGCCCGTTGTACTAGGTTACATATGGGCCAATAAATATGCCCAATGCCCTTTTGTTCAGTGTTAGAGCCCACCTTTCATATTGCTTTTCCTTCAGTCAAGAAAAAAAAAACCCGTGCGTATAGCCACAGTTTTATGCGTTTTGTAGCCCTTTCGCTGTTCTTTGCTACATTAACCTTTGTCATGTTAACTTTCATATGACAGCAAGGTACCAATTCACGCTGCGTTTGGACAGACAGTTAGTATCGGATGGTTTCTACTGGCATGAGATCGAAGACGAACTTAAAGAACGGAACCTCCACTGGAATTTCGTAGGCAATGACGACGTGGCTCTGCGAGAAGTACTTGTTAAAATCAACGACTTACGCCAAGGCGAACTTTACCGCCACAAAAAATGTTCCCAACAATGCAAAGATAAAGGTTCGTCCCCTCTTTAAACAACCTCAGTTAACATTACTTACGAATATGACCCTTTCCATTCAGCGGTCAACACGACGCTGAGGAAGCCTAAATTTGTTAGCCGAAATATTTGCCATAAGTACATCATGTAGCCCTTTGCTGTAGTGCCAGACTTGCATTCCATTTCGTCTTATTAAACTTACTTGTTATTATGCGATGTAAAAACACCAAAAGCGGTTTCTACATGTCAACTGTTTCTCTGTATGTATTAACAGGCTGTGAAAATTTTGTGGCAATGGACGGCATTTGGAAACTTCGCTTCCCTCACTGCATGTTTCCGGTTAAAGCTGAGGTTTGTGGAGTTCCCACACTCAACTTGCCGAGTGTGTGTACAGAAGAGCCTAGAGACCAAAATTCGGCACTTTGCAAAAAACACTGCGCTATTGCCACGGAGAAGGGAATCCCAACGAAGCTACGTGACTTTATACATACTTACTGTGGCGTCCCCCGGAAAGGCAAGTAAATCTATTAAGCTAACCCCAGGGCATTAATCTACCACACTGGCTGTATTGTACATGGGTAGTCCTAGAAATAAAATTCCCATTTGAAAACGAGATTTTTTTTTTTGCGTGGATAGGCATATTTTATTACGTTTTCGGTTTTGACATATGTGTCAAGATCATTGAGAAAAAGATATTGCATATCCAATAATACTAAAAACACGATTTGACGCCAACTTTGTGACTTGCAACTTAAGAGGTATGGAGATAGGGCCTTGCGGGGGAAGTATCTCTCTAAAGGTTAAGAAAGGAGGTTATTTAAACCTCGCTAGATAGAGTTTACACAGCAATAGAACAGCTTAGAGACTAGCACCCTATATGAGGTACCCAGGCTGTCCATTTGCTGGTGTGTTTCATTTTCCTGTTCACATGGTAAACTTCGTAAGTTTTTTAACTTTAGTATGTTACAAACAGGGATCTCTTTTTATTTATGATAGTGTTAATTTATTTAATTCATTTCTCCCCATAGATGCGGAAAACATCACCTTTAAAGATGTCGAGTTGGTGGAGACTTCCTTAAATAAGCTGCGTGAGAAGGAGAGCGGTAGTCTCTCTGCTTCTACTGTCCCAGAAAGTCAAGGTGCATTTGAAGTCTTTTGCTTTGTGGTCTTTGCTTTTTCATTGCGGGCATACTTTATCAAATTGATATATTCTCTTTTGCCATCTGAAGGAATATCATCATTTCTGGCTAAACACAAAGGACTCCTTAGCATTGACAATCCACCGCAAAACGAGCTAAAGTGTAACAAAGACACGGGTCAGAAACAGAAATGTCTACAGAAGTGGTCTCGTGGTTTGATGCATTTTGTCCGCGGGTCAGGTTTCATCAACTCCTTCCATCCCTTGTTCGTGTGAGTAGCAAGAGCAATACCAAAATTCTCTCCTATATATTTTTTATTTTTTTTTATCCATTCACATTTTACTTCTACTTGTTTTTTGCAGCAATGTAATTTTAAGATATTCGGTACTTTTAAACGTCTACATTTGTTAGACGCCTCTCAAATTGGATTCTTTTCTGAATTTTCCGCTACTGATCACATTTACCTTTCCAACTTCTGTTATAGACACTTTATGGACTCCGTGAAGCGTTGTTAAAGGAGATCACTCCAGAAACGATGTATTTTTTGTAATCGCTAGTAAAAAGATAACACTCAACATGTTTTTAACTTCTAAAGAGCATCCCATCTCACTGGAATTCATCTCCAGAGGGGCCAAAATTCAATACTGCGCCCCACCATTTTCAATCGAACTTGGCAGCCTGGCCCCTTTTCCGCGACGTCAAATCGTGCAACGAGACCAGCGGTCGGGTAACGTGGGCTCGTTTTCAGAGCCCTCTTTGGGAATGAATTTCAGTGGGATCGGATGCACTTTAGAAGCTGAAAACACTGTCAGTGTTATACACCGTTTCTGGAGTGACCTTGTCCTCGCAATTTGTTACATAATATAAAACACGTTGACTGTCGCTGTTCCAATCTCACGTTTTCTGTTTTAATTTTTCAGCTCGGAATCTCCCAGTCAAGCGTTCCTTTTAGCCATACATTTCTTGTATCTAAGACTGCAACATGTTCCCAAGGATAAATGGCACGATTTCGTTCTCAGTTATGATAATTTATGTCATTTGGACCGTTTAAATGTAGCCAGGAAACCTTTACCTATCACTTACCCCTACAGCCATTTATGGTTGTCTATAACGCGTGTCATCGACAAGTTACACTTAAGGAACCACGTGAATGCAAGTTGTCGCGAGCTATACAACCCTGATGCATTGAAAGATAGATTTACACATCTGAATACACCCGTGGCAGAGCAAACATTCCTCAAAACCAACTAGGACAAAAGGGGACTAAAGAAGCCTTTCTAGGGGAGGCTAGGGCCAAAGCTCATTCAAGCGAACAGCCAATAATCCGACGAGATTGTCAAGCCTTGACAGTTAAATGACAAGACATGGAAACATTGCAAAAACCACAGATGTGCACAGGTTGAAGCCCGAAAAAAAAATTAAATAAAGCTGTGCTCTGGAATGGCCTTTCGAGCTCGGATTCACAGAACAGACCCCCAAATTTAGTTTTAGTGTAAAAAATTAGACTAAAAAATTAGTGCAGTATTCAAAAATTTCAAAAGTGGCCTTGTTACTTCAAAGAATAGCTTTTACAACAAAAAACATTGTATTTTTAGTTAAATCATATACTCGAGATTAACAGCTGGAAAAAAATAAGATATGTTGCTGTGTGCTGCTCACTAGTTGTTCTTTAAAAATAAAAAATTAAAAAAACTGGTCTGTTTGTCGTTAACAAGTGCACGTCCATTTTGTGATAATAGTCTGTCTTAATTTGTCCATGACAACAGTCAATCGCTCTTTGTAAGCGGAGAGTATGACAATGTTTTCGTTGGTTTTCAGTCGTTTCAGTGCTTGTCGTTCAGCTTTAGTCAAGTTACTGTCAGGTAGAGAGGCTGATTGTATAGCAGAAGCTACCCTACTTCTGATGTTATCCTCGGTCGATTCTGATAGTTCCTCTGATCACAAATCCAGTATTTAGGGTACAGCGTCAAATGTTGTTCTGCCTTTGACATAAGCATACTGGTCACCATCTATAGTCTTTGGTGACTTTTTTTCTGAGCGCAAGACAAGGGCTTTCGAGGCAATCTTCAGTACAGAGAAGCCGACTCCAAACGCGGCCGTTATCCCATCATTTAACGGCCTCGTTTCGTTTGAAATAGAGAAGAACTCCAAACGTGGCCGTTATCCCATGACTTAACGGCCTCGTTTCACTCGGTAGAGAGAGAAACTCCAGATGCGGCCGTTATCCCGTGAAGTCATGGGATAACGGCCGCGTTTGGCTCGGTATATTTAACAATTAGATTATGAGCTCGAGATTTCTATCGCGTGATAGTTGATGAGGCCGAAGGCCGAATCAACTATCACGCGTAGAAATCAAGAGCGAATAATCTAATTGTTTTAGTATAAATCTACTAGACGTTCAAAACTTAACAGCAGACCCTACATGTTTTTATTGAAAAATGATATAAATAGGTCACACCACGCGGGGAAAACACTCTACTCACTATCTACAACAGAACAGATAGTGAGTAGCGTAGCCAATCAGAGAACAGCATTAGTGATAGAACGCTAGTAGATTTATACTAAATCACTATATACCGACCGAAACGAGGCCATTAAGTCAAGGGATAACGGCCGCGTTTAGCTCGGTATATATCACTATATACCGACCGAAACGAGGCCGTTAAGTCATGGGATAACGGCCGCGTTTGGCTCCGTATATATCACTTTAGTATAAATCTACTAGCGTTCTATCATAAATGCTGCAATCTGATTGGCTACCCTACTCGCTATCTATTCCGTGATAGATAGTGAGTAGCGAAAAGGTGAGTGGCAAGCACAGTCTTATACTTCAAAATAACAGTGCAATGATGTAAAACTTTTCACTTTAGTGGAATATTAATCGAGATTTATACTAAAACAATTAGATTATTCGCTCTCGATTTCTATGCGTGATAGTTGATTCGGCCTTCGGCCTCATCAACTATCACGCGATAGAAATCTCGAGCTCATAATCTAATTGTTAAATATACCAAGCGAAACAAGGCCGTTAAGTAATGGGATAACGGCCGCGTTTGGCTCGGTATAGATAATGATGCTGAAATACGGACGAAGATAACGGCCTCAAAATCGTTCGTATATCTGACAGACCAAGATTGCGGCCTCTTTCGTGATTATCAAAACACGCGTTCGTTTGTGCAGTATTTGTCTTATCTTCTCGACGTTTCTCCGTACGTTAGTTCGTTTGTACAGTGTTTGAGTTATTTTCTCAGCGTTTCTCCGTACGTTAGTTCGTTTTTACAGTATTTGTCTTATCTTCTCAACGCTTCTCCGTACGTTAGTTCGTTTGTACAGTATTTATCTTGTCTTCTCAACGTTTCTCCGTACGTTAGTTCGTTTGTACAGTATTTGTCTTATTTTCTCAGCGTTTTTCTGTACGTTAGTTCGTTTGTACAGTATTTGTCTTATCTTCTCAACGTTTCTCTGTACGTTAGTTCGTTTGTACAGTATTTGTCTTGTCTTCTCAGCTTTTCTCCGTACGTTAGTTCGTTTGTACGGTGTTTGTCTTATCTTCTCAACGTTTCTCTGTGCGTTATAGCGATACGCTGCTAATCTACCATAAACCTTCATGTTGCTATTTTGCAGTAGCTCTCCTGCAGCGTTCCAGCAGCTCCCAATGTCGCCTCTGCAGCACTCATGCAGTCATTTTTTGTCACTGCTGCAGCGCAATGAAAACAGCGTTCGTGCAACCTTTCCGTTGTGCTTACTGCAGTCATTTTTAGCCGCTAAAGCAGCATTGCGTGAACGTAATCTGTTTCGTACGGTTATAGTAGCTTTAGTATTGCGATTTCATCCAGAACATCCGTAAAACCCACTTTAAGAATTTATGACAAAGTATTTACAATCAATTAAGTAATGAAGGAACAGCGTACCGTCGTAGCCCCGTACCCCCACAAGGTATATATTAGGGAACTTAAGCAACCACGACGGCAACGCCAAGGAAAACGTCACTTTGAAAATGACTTCCAAATATTTCAAACTTTTTCGCGATAGTTTCAACTCGTTCAATCTGTCTAATGTAGCCGAATAATCCGGGAGCTGACTCTGTAAGGAAAGCGTTACAGTTCAGGTAGAAAAAAGAAAATTCACTGTCGTATGTTCACGTTCTACATAAAACTTTGAATTTGGTCATTTCACGTTGTTGTTTTGCAGAGGACGGCAAAGAAATGTACAAAAATCTGTATCGCACGTGCAGAGTCATTGTTTTGCTAATTAAACCTTTTGTTTTGTGACGTTCTCGTCAGCCGTCGCCGTCGTGTTTGCTTAAGTTCCCTAATGATCGACTTATGCAGTGACGTAGGAAATAATAGTAGCGTAGCGTGGTAGCGCCATACCCCCACACAGTAAGAGCGACAAGTTATAGCAGCGTACCGTGGTAGTCCCGTAACCCCGCACGGTACAGAGCGACTACATCGGCAAATATTGAACGACATGTCCTATGTTTCTCCACTAGCATCATAGCAAAGTAGGCGAGCATTACATCCTTCTTTTATCTTATAGTTTTTTCTCATTAGCATCGTATCGTATCCTGCGAGCAAGAGAGTAGAATCCGGCGATTAATTTTACTTGTATTTATTATTTATTTTCACTTGTTAAAGAAAGGCACAAGATTTCACGGCTAGTTTAATTTTTCTTC
Source organism: Siderastrea radians (assembly GCA_964017195.1). Classification (NCBI taxonomy): domain Eukaryota; kingdom Metazoa; phylum Cnidaria; class Anthozoa; order Scleractinia; family Rhizangiidae; genus Siderastrea; species Siderastrea radians. The sequence continues at coordinate 73,132,424 of OZ024887.1, read as the reverse complement.
ATTGAGCGTGTTTGTAGCGTAATAGTTTTGATTTTTACAATGACCAGTTTCCTCTTCTATACCTCAGTACATCTCCGTACACTGATCATGTTTGTAGCGTAATAGTTTCAATGTGCACAGGTAGACGTAAGTATACAATGGCAAGGTGTTAGTGTTACCTTCCCCGCGTTTTCTCAGAAGTTTCACTCAATTTATAGGGAACACTTTTATTATAAGTTATGTTACCATGGTAACTGAGTGACGAAAAGTTATAGAAATCATTGCATGCTTGGGTGATAAGTATGTATAAGGCAAGAGTAGCAGCGTACCGCGGTACGTTCAATGCTACGGTTTGAAGTGCATCCGATTTTGCGACAGCTATAGATCATCCCAACTAACCTCACCCACTGCCAGACAACATCTCTACAGCTCGACGCGAATTGACCAACGCAACAACCCTCGATGATGTATAACTAGTGTATGTAGTTGATATACACTAATTATGACAGGGATCTCTTCTCCTATAACATTAACATAAAGGAGGCCAATTGATTTTCTTTAACGGAGAACAAAACGTTGTCAGTTTTTCTTGGTAATGTTTTTTTTACGAATAAGTGAATTTTCAAACATTAGCCCAGTTTTTCAGGGTCATTTTTTGCAATAAAGTAAGGACAAGTGAATTTTCACACATTAGCCTAATTTCTTCTAGCTTCTTACATCAAGCCCCGAAATTTCTCACATTGTTCTTTAAGAAGTTAGGCTTCTGTTAGGATATCGAAATGTCAGTTAAAGACATGATCTTTTAGCCAACTTCAGTTCCAACTTAAGGTACATGAAAAAAGGGTGGCGACTAAAGCTGTTCCCATTTTGGTGTACGAAAGTATGATATGTTTGTCTGCAAGTACAGGAAGCGCTTACCACATGCCAGGAAAATTATTTTGAGGTTTTGAATAACAAAATACATGTGCATAGAAAAACGCAAGTGATAAACTGAAAAAAGCACGGCAAATACGCATAGAAAACGTTCCTGCGTTCAACAAAGTAAAGAAAACATCGGTGCTAATCAACAAGAGGCCCTCGTGGCAGAAATGAAAATCTCACTTGCTAGAAAAATCGTTACTAGACCTTCCTAAAAAACACAACTTCACTTAGGATCGAAAATGCAATAGCCAGATTGGCTAATTTGAATTAGCGACTAGAAATCCTTCATTTTCGATCCGCTCCACGAGTACTTAAACGGTAGCACACCTCATTTTCAACGAAATGAGAACAGCTTCCACTACCATTCCTCAAAACCTTAACATTACCAGTAGAAACTGAAGAGATTCACTGAAAGAATCGAAACTGCAGTCTTGCTTGAGACAAACCATGGAGGAAAAAAGCATCTTAAATCAAGACGGATTAATTTGCCTGTCCATATTGGCATGCACAAACACGCGGTCGTCAGACTTGCTAAGAACAGGAGGAAAGATATAAAGCTCCTAGATACGAAACTCTCAGTTTCAAGAGGGGCTTAAATGCCGAATAGAGTACAGTGCCCAAAAGAGTACGACGCATAAATTATGACTCATTGTGCAATATCTGTCTCAGCAGGAAGTAATTTAGTCTCACATTGTCATCCAACGCACGCTTTCTACATTTTTAACATGAGCCGGCTTAAAAGCCTTTTTCTCCCCAGTATCGGGCAAACCCACCCATCAAAAGAAAAGAGATGAAAAGTTAAGGCGGCAATCAACCACACAACTACAAAATCAAAACGCGTTGGTAGTTTCTATTATGTATACCCGCATTCACCCTGACTGTGTGTGCAATTGTGACTCGATCTTAAAAACCATGTCACACATTACCCTTGACATGCTTGATACAGTGCAACCAAAATAAACCCGATGTGTTTAATATTGATCACGCCACGACAAAGCGGTTTAAAATATCTGCAAAAGTAAGAGTTTCGCATCTCGGAGGAGCAAGTGTAAGCAGAAGTTGACAACTGTACAGTTCGCATGGAACCTCCTCCGGGAACTTGAAAGCTAGAACGTGTACTCCAGGCTTAAGAGAATCGCTTGTTACAAAGTTTCACACATTAATAGTCAGATCTAAAGGAAATAAAAGTGTACTGCTTGGTGCAGAATAGAGAATGATGCTTGTCTACCCTAACGGGTAACAGGCAGATCCCAAAGCGTACCGAATAGAATACGAGAATGATGCTTGTCTAACCAAGTGTTTAATAGGCAGATCTTATTGCGTGCCGAATAGAGTACGTGAATCATGTCTGTCTACCCTAATAGACAATAGGTAGATCTAAAATTAAAAAAAAAAACAATAAAAAATGGTGTTCTCGTGCCGAATAGAGTACGAGAATGGTGGTTGTCTAACCAAGTGATTAATAGGCATATCTACGGGAAAAAAAGTAAAACAAATAGGGATTGTAGTGCGTGCCGAATAGAGTACGAGAATGATACTTGTCTAACCAAGTGATTAATAGGCATATCTACGGGAAAAACAGTAAAACAAATAGTGATTGTAGTGCGTGCCGAATAAAGTACGAGAATGATGCTTATCTAACCAAGTGATTAATAGGCATATCCAAGGGAAAAAAAGTAAAACAAATGGGATTGTAGTGCGTGTCGAACAAAGTAGGAGAATGATGCTTGTCTAACCACGGGATTAATAGGCATATCTACGGGAAAAACAGTAAAACAAATAGGATTGTAGTGCGTGCCGAATAGAGTGCGAGAATAATGCTTGTCTAACCAAGTGATTAACAGGCAAATCTAACGGAAAAAAAGTAAAACAAATAGGGATTGTATTGCGTGCCGAATAGAGTACGAGAATGATGTTTGTCTAAACAAGTGATTAATAGGCATATCTAAGGGTAAAACAGTAAAACAAATAGGGATTGTAGTGCGTGCCGAATAGAGTACGAGAATGATGCTTGTCTAACCAAGTGATTAATAGGGAAAGTTACGGGAAAAAAAGTAAAAAGAAAAGGAATTGTGGTGCGTGCCGAATAAAGTACGAAAATGATGCTTATCTAACCACGTGATCAATAGGCAAATCTAACGGAAAAAAAGGTAAAACAATTGTTGATATAGTGCGTGCCGAATAGAGTACGAGAATAATGCTTGTCTAACCAAGTGATTAATAGGCAAATCTAACGGAAAAAACGGTAAAACAAATAGGGATTGTAGTGCGTGCCGAATAAAGTACGAGAATAATGCTTGTCTAACCGAGTGATTAATAGGCATTCTACGGAAAAAACAGTAGAATAAATAGGGGTTGTAGTGCGTGCCGAATAAAGTACGAGAATGATGCTTGTCTAACTACGTGATTATAGGCATATCTACGGGAAAAACGGTCAAACAAATAGTTATTGTAGTGCGTGCCGAATAAAGTACGAGAATAATGCTTGTCTAACCAAGAGATTAATAGGCATTCTACGGAAAAAACAGTAGAAAAAAATAGGGGTTGTAGTGCGTGCCGAATAAAGTACGAGAATGATGCTTGTCTAAACAAGTGATCAATAGGCATATCTACGGAAAAAACAGTAAAAAATAGGGGTTGTAGTGCGTGCCGAATAAAGTACGAGAATGATCCTTGATTAACCAGGTGATTTATAGGCATTCTTCGGAAAAAAACAGTAAAACAAACAGGAGTTGTAGTGCGTGCCGAATAAAGTACGAGAACAATGCTTGTCTAACCAAGTGATTAATAGGCATATCTACGCAAAAAAGCAGTATATATCGGGATAAAAAGTGACCTACCTTTACCGTTCGTACTCGTATAACAAATATACCGTGTAGGTCGGTATTCTGAACATGCGTGCCGAATACAGTACGAATTGCGGAATGACTTAACTCAGAACCTCAAGAGTTAGACGGTATTTGGTTGTATTGTTAATGAAAGGCCATTGTTTCAATATTGCAGGGTGCGAGGATTGTGGTACCTTGGTGGGACCAATGTGTTCAGCGTGCTGGTCGACACTTTTCAATGTTTTTTTAATATTTGCCCTTCTTGCGAGATAGAAAGGCAGTAAAGCCGGACTCTCTTAGTGAGGAAGGGTGGCAAGTGCTGCGTGCTTTCTTTTTGAAACACAGAGATAGGTTGTTTGGAAGGGGAAAACAACCAAACCGAGGTACAGGTTATCAAGTGGACTGGACGAAGAGCAAAGCATTTTATATTTGCAGCACACTCGGGATGGTCTCTCGGCAGACGACGGAACGGTGTATTCTGTCACCAAGGAAGAAGCGATCGAACGACTGAGAGAGATTCATTCCTCCCCATCGGGAGTTTGTACTGTTGTAGGTATTAATAGCTTAGTAAGGCAGTTCTGTCTTCGCTTTTACTGCAACGGTATCAAGCAGTTGGCCAAGGAATTTTGAAATCGTGCCCAGCATGCCAACTACATACTTCGTTCCCTACTATCTCCCCTCCGCCCCGCCCTGTCCGTTCCTATGCGCCTCTGGAGAGGATACAGGCGGACATTATTGACATGGCCCCTGGCAAGAAGCGGTCCTTTATGACCAAAAACAGAGGACAATACCGGTATATTTTGGTCATCAAAGACTGCTTCTTGAAGTTTTGCTGGTTGATACCGGCAAAAACAAAATCGGCGAGCGAGGTGCACTCCATTCTACATAATTTCTTCTTTTATGATGAAGGGCCACCAAAGTACTTGCAGACCGATAATGGCACAGAATTTATCAACGAGGTTGTTAAGAAACTGTGTAAATCTCTTGGCATTAGAATCCTCCATTGGAGGCCGTACCACCCACAAAGTCAAGGCCAGGTGGAGAACCTCAACAAGAGGGTCCAGAAAAAGCTTGCCAAACTACTGTGCCAAAGACCAACTGAAGAACGAGCCAAGCTATGGCCCTATCTTCTTCCACTTGTGGCGAAGGAAATTATTAACACTTGGCATCACACCATTCAGGATGTTCCGTTTAGGGTGTTAAAAGGGCGTCACACGGCTCAATTCAGGTACCCAGATGACGAATATTTTTTTTGACGAAGTGCCTTTTGTAGATGACGGAGCGGTTCGGAGAAGACGATGCCTTCTCTTTCTCGAAGCGTGTCCACTACAATATAGCAACGACGAGAACGATGATGACGAGCATCGCACCTTTGAAGATGTCTCTGTGAAGCCAGTGTTTTCTTTTGCAGAAAGGTTGGAAATTGGGTGCAGCCTGGCACGTATAAGAGAGGAGACGCGATTGCAAGCCCTCGAAGCGACAGAGCGCATGATTGCTAACAACACCAGACATCGCTTTCGGGTTTCAGAAGAGCGAATTGCACGATTCTCTGTTGGTGAAGTTGTACTCTTTAAAGATCCAGAAAATGTACCAGCCAAAACCAAAAAAGATGCAAAGGATCCCTTTCAGGTAAGGAACGTATTGGGCGTTGTCAAAGAAAGGAAAGTTCTAAATTTCTATCGAGTGCAGTGGGAGAAGAATGGAAAACAGAAAGTATCCACCTTATACGCGGGCATGCTTTACAAATACCTTAAGGAAAACAAAGCACGAGAGGAGAAGAATTCGCAAACTAGTTCTATTCCACATCGGGACGTTGCAGACGAAGTAGCGAGCTTTACTTACACTTTTCGTCTGACACAGAAACTCAAACGTCAGAAGAAAGCTCAGGTACTCGAAGAAATAGAAAAGGAAATGAAAGAACTGTGGCTGGCGTTGGACTTCGGGGTAGCTGTATGCATTTTATCTGGCGAAAAAGCTGATGACGATGTGGTCGCAAGATACCAGGGGCAATATGAAAGAGGCATTTCTAGTTTAGCAGAAAGGAACTTCAACTTCTAATAATCGAGACTAATAATCGATTCAGTTCTCGATATTTCTAAGGAACTTTCCAGAGTTTTAGAAGGGGAACGTTGAGTTGCAGAACTCAATATTTTTTTTGTAACTTCCTTACATAGCGCATTTTTTTATGTATATGTATTATATATGGTAGGTAAGATTCAGTTCCACTGTCAACCCTTTCACTCCCAGAGTCAGTTGTGGAAACATTAAGGTGAGTCTGACTTTTGAGTCTGTGGATGGAATCCTGAGGTGTGACCGTTCAAATGAAACCTCGTCAGCAGTAATTTTACATTGTACCATTTATACGGTATTAAAGTATTTTACAAAATGATATTTGGGATTTATCTTGTATTTTACGCATTTAAGCACTCTTAGGAGTGAATGGGTTAACACAAAGAACTTCACAAGACCGAGTAGAGTGACGAACTTAGGAAGTGGGTTATTAAAATGTCACACCACTGCAGACTCGCGAAACGGCGTTGCTGCTATTTGTGAGCGTTAGAGCGTGATAAGATCAGTCAGACTGAATCGACGTTTGATATGAAATTTATTTGACTAGCAGAAAAGAAATAAAAGGCTTTGAACTTTTTTAGGTCTTTTTATTAAACACTTGGTTACTGGCAAGCACCATTCTCGTACTCTGTTCGGCACGCACTAGAACACCATTTTTTTAGTGTGTGTGTTTAGGTAAACAAGCATTATTCTCGTACTTTATTCGGCACGCACTAGATCAACAATTGTTTTACCTTTTTTCCGTTAGATTTGCCTATTGATCACTTGCTTAGACAAGCATTATTCTCGTACTCTATTCGGCACGCACTACAATCCCTATTTGTTTTACTGTTTTTTCCGTAGATATGCCTATTAATCACTTGGTTAGACAAATATTATTCTCGTACTTTGTTCGGCATGCGCTAGATCAACAATTGTTTTACCTTTTTTCCGTTAGATTTGCCTATTGATCACTTGCTTAGACAAACATTATTCTCGTACTCTATTCGGCACGCACTACAATCCTATTTGTTTTACCGTTTTTTCCGTTAGATTTGCCTATTAATCACGTGGCTAGACAAACATGATTCTGGTACTCTAGTCGGCACGCACTACAATCCTATTTGTTTTACTTTTTTCCCTTGGATATGCCTATTAATCACGTGGTTAGACAAGCATTATTCTCGTACTTTATTCGGCACGCACTACAACCCCTGTTTGTTTTACTGTTTTTTTCCGAAGAATGCCTATAAATCACCTGGTTAATCAAGCATCATTCTCGTACTTTATTCGGCACGCACTACAACCCCTATTTTTTACTGTTTTTCCGTAGATATGCCTATTGATCACTTGGTTAGACAAGCATCATTCTCGTACTTTATTCGGCACGCAATACAACCCCTATTTTTTTTTACTGTTTTTTCCGTAGAATGCCTATTAATCTCTTGGTTCGACAAGCATTATTCTCGCACTTTATTCGGCACGCACTACAATAACTATTTGTTTGACCGTTTTTCCCGTAGATATGCCTATAATCACGTAGTTAGACAAGCATCATTCTCGTACTTTATTCGGCACGCACTACAACCCCTATTTGTTTTACTGTTTTTTCCGTAGAATGCCTATTAATCACTCGGTTAGACAAGCATTATTCTCGTACTTTATTCGGCACGCACTACAATCCCTATTTGTTTTACCGTTTTTTTCCGTTAGATTTGCCTATTAATCACGTGGTTAGACAAGCATTATTCTCGTACTCTATTCGGCACGCACTATATCAACAATTGTTTTACCTTTTTTCCGTTAGAATTGCCTATTGATCACGTGGTTAGACAAGCATCATTCTCGTACTTTATTCGGCACGCACCACAATTCCTATTTGTTTACTTTTTTTCCCGTAACTTTGCCTATTAATCACTTGGTTATTAGACAAGCATCATTCTCGTACTCTATTCGGCACGCACTACAATCCCTATTTGTTTTACTGTTTTACCCTTAGATATGCCTATTAATCACTTGTTTAGACAAACATCGTTCTCGTACTCTATTCGGCACGCACTACAATCCTATTTGTTTTACTGTTTTTCCCGTAGATATGCCTATTAATCACGTGGTTAGACAAGCATCATTCTCCTACTTTATTCGGCACGCACTACAATCCCATTTGTTTTACTTTTTTTCCCTTGGATATGCCTATTAATCACTTGGTTAGACAAGCATCATTCTCCTACTTTATTCGGCACGCACTACAATCACTATTTGTTTTACTGTTTTTCTCCTAGATATGCCTATTATTCACTTGGTTAGCCAAGCATCATTCCCGTACTCTATTCGGCACGCACTACAATCCCTATTTGTTTTACCTTTTTTTCCCTTGGATATGCCTTTTAATCACGTGGTTAGACAAGCATTATTCTCGTACTCTATTCGGCACGCACTACAATCCTATTTGTTTTACCTTTTTTCCGTTAGATTTGCCTATTAATCACTTGGCTAGACAAGCACCATTCTCGTACTCTATTCGGCACGAAAACACCATTTTTTAGTGTGTGTGTGTGTGTGTGTGTGTTTTTAAAGTTTAGATGTACCTATTGTCTATTAGGGTAGACAAACATCATTCACGTACTCTATTCGGTACGCAATGAGATCTGCCTATTAAACACTTGGTTAGACAGGCATCATTCTCGTAGTCTATTTTGTACGCTTTGGGATCTGCCTGTTACCCGTTAGGGTAGACAAGCATCATTCTCTATTCTGCACGAAGCAGTACACTTTTATTTCCTTTAGATCTGACTATTAATGTTTGAAACTTTGTAACAAGCGATTCTTTTAAGCCTGGAGTACACGTTCTCGCTTTCCAGTTCCCGGCAGAGGTTCCATGCGAACTGTACAGTTGTCAACCTTTGCTTACACTTGGTCATCCGAGATGCGAAACTCTTACTTTGGCAGATATTTTAAAACGCTTTGTCGCTGGCGTGATCAATATTAAACACATCGGGTTTATTTTGGTTGCACTGTATCAAGCATGTCAAGGGTATGCGTGACATGGTTTTTAAGATCGAGTGACAATTGCACACACAGTCAGGGTGAATGCGGGAATACATAATAGAAACTGCCAACGCGTTTGATTTTGTAGTTGTGTGGTTGATTGCCGCCTTAACTTTTCATCTCTTTTCTTTTGATGGGTGGTTTTGTCCGATACTGGGGAGAAAAAGGCTTTTAAGCTGGCTCATGTTAAAAATGTAGAAAGCGTGCGTTGGATGACAAAGTGAGACTAAATTTACTTCCTGCTGAGACAGATATTGCACAATGAGTCATAATTTATGCGTCGTACTCTTTTGGGCACTGTACTCTATTCGGCATTTTACAGGCTTTACTCACACATGTTTGACTGAAGCAGAGTTCAGCCATCTACTACATGTTGCATAGCTAGAAAGAAGCTACAACTTCAGCCGAGATTCATGACGAAAAGGGTCTATAGATCACACTCCGTGATGCGAAAGACAACATCCTGCATAGCCGGGCCCGGCGTTACAAACATCAGCAGGGAAATTAACTGATCGCGTTGAAGATAATATTTCAGATCCTTTATTGTCACAAAAACAAAGATGAGAGGCTGAAAAAGCTCTATCAAGTTCCTAAACGAGCCAGATTCAACGTACCTAATATGCCGAAAGCGGCATAGAAACCACATTTAGTCGCTTAACAAACAATCAGAGGTCAAATTTAACTGAGAATAACAAACAGTGCGCTTGAGCCACAAGAATCCACTGGTTATTAGAAAATTGATCAGATATGACCTAGAGATCAAAGTTTTAAAAAATGCGACGCCTAAGTTGTAACGGTTCAATTCAGTCACCACAGAAAAATCCTCCAAACTAAACCCACTACAAAAACACAAGAAGCAAAATTGGTCAAGAGACCGAGATAATTTAAAGCCGTACTCGTTAGAGCAAAGCTTTGAAGGTCAACGTTTTATCGATCTTGACCAACAGGAGTCGTGTTTGGCCTGTCAAGTTTTTGTAACATCAAGGGGAAGCGAGCTGGTTCATTACTGGGTAAGAGTAGGTGAGGGGGTTCATTACTGGGGAGGAGTAGGTGAGGGGGAGTTTTGTCAAAGATGGCGGATAGTCAGATCCGACAAACAGGGAGAGATCAGTAATGAAATTTATAATACAGTCGGCATTGTGAAAACTAAAAAGAAAAATAAGGTGTTTGGATGTGGAGAACACACGATGGAAGTCGTGCTTAAAGTTGTGGCGTTGGTCGAGCTCGTCGCGCCGGTGAAGCCGTTGTCTGTCGGTCGAGTTGTTCCGTCCTGTGGTGGAACGAGGGTAAATGATAATAGAAAGATGTCAAGCGGATACAGTAGCAAATCGCAACACAACACAACGCAACACAACAGGGAAAAGACAAGAACACAACACACAGCAAATCGCAAGACAACACAACGCAACACAACAGGGAAAAGACAAGAACACAACACACAGCAAATCGCAACACAACACAACGCGACACAACCGGCACAACATGACAAAACTCCAGACAGGTATGAAATAGACAGTCGAGCTGGTCGATCGACCAAAACCTCCACGGAAAAATTTGGTCAAAAAACGCTGCACATTTGTGAGCGAGTTCAGTTCAACAAAACTTTTCACGCAAAAGTAATACGCTAATTCTTCAAATTTTCGATCTCAGGCCAAGAAATAAGTGTGCAACAGCGTTCCTCACATGAAAACCAGCCTGTGTGCCAATGTTCAGCTAAATAGGAGCAATTTCGATTTTAACCTCAAATCATCACTTACGCCCTTTTTCCACCGGGCCCTTCATTTCCTTTCCAGTCTACAAAATTTATGAATTCGAAAGCCTTTCAGTGGTGGTTCAAAGCATGTGTGTTGTTTTACTCACAAATACAACAGATTTTATTCTTTCTTTTGAGGTTCACTACAAAAAACTTTTAATCTAGAACTTAACAGTAAATCTAACTTAACCTTATTGACCACTGTAAAATTTGTGAACTTTAAGGCGGGTTTATTTTTTGACAAGTCAGGGGTGTAGCGAGGATTTTTCCAGGGGTACGCACGATTTTCCAAATCCCCCCCCCTCTCACTCAAGTGCTAGATTTTTTCATTAGCCTTGATTAAATTTTCTTTATCATCACTATGGTGAAGTTTTGCATTAAGCGTAGCGTTCTTACTTGATATGAAATGACAGCTAACTCGTAAAATTCTTTGTAAGTTGCTTTTTTGGGATCACTGAAGCGCTCCGATTGCTTATCATTAATAAAGCGAACATGTTGGTGGTATCCCAGAGTTTCTTCTTACACACAAATGAGTGATTTGTGTGCTGCGTGCCACATTGTTTTTGACTGGCATTGTTTGCCTTGTTAAAGCACCTACATAGATGTAATTGCAGTGCCCTATTAAGGCTATTGAAAACAAGGTGACCAAAACGCGTTCACTCTTTACCACCCCGCTTGCTTTTTGTTTGCTATTTTCTCGCCTTTTTTTGGACCATTCGGTCCACCAGTGAATCACGAAAACCAACATTCGGGCGTGGAAAAACGCCGTCCGTTGTTTTATTATAACCAAATTTCAAAGAAACAAGAGGAAAAAAATGACTTGAGGTAAATTGTGCTTTTTAAAATAGTTATCTTTTATTTATTTGCTTTTTTATTCATTTTACATTATTATTTTACTTTTGACTTTTTCAGGTACGCACGTGCGTCCGTGCATACAGGTAGCTACGCCCCTCCAAGTTTTTGACTGAAATTTTTGGTTTTTAATTATTTCCCTGGTAGTGATGTCACCTCGTAGTGGTACTACGAGGTGATACTGCATGTTGCTGTCCTGGTCTGTCGATCCTACTGTTTCATTTGTTTCATGATTTTGCATCTTTTGCTCAACCAAAAGCAATCACCTAAGCTTCGCAGCCATTCACTAGCTCTGAACTTTTATTTTAGTTTTAAAAGAATTGTTTCATTCAAAAGGTATAATGGATTAAGTCTTAAAAAGTAGTATTAATAGTTATGTGAAAGAATTCACTGTCAACAGGTTGAGAGGGCATTAGGAATAAACATCTTACTGATGATGCTTAACTATAAAACTTAACTTTTACTTACAATGATGTACAATCTTAGAATAATTATTTTAATGTAAAAATTAATGTTAGGATTGGATTAGAATTGAAGATTGTCATTTTCTTAGCAATTGTTCATCATCAGAGAGGTAAACTCTGATATGCCTATCTATATATTAACAGAACAAATGTCGGAAAAAATCAAATGCCCCGAGCGGGATTCGAACCCACGACACCCCGATCTCATGGAAGGTGCTCTAACCACTGAGCTACCGAGGCAACCACAGTGGAGTGAGTCGAATATTTGCTACAAAGGAAACATTGATTACCAGACATTTGCTCCCAGGCCTCTTCAGACTGGGAATTACTTCTGGGGGTCGTCGAGACGCATGCTCATCGGACCCAGATGTTATAGACCATTACAAATGTACGTAATACGGCATATTTCGAACAAATGTTCATCATCAGAGAGGTAAACTCTGATATGCCTATCTATATATTAACAGAACAAATGTCGGAAAAAATCAAATTTGTTCTGTTAATATATAGATAGGCATATCAGAGTTTACCTCTCTGATGATGAACATTTGTTCGAAATATGCCGTATTACGTACATTCTTAGCAATTGTTTGCAATAAAAATTAACGATTTGTGAACATGTTTCTTTATGTATTTTTTCCACCCTTGTTTGTAAAAATAAGATACAATTCCACGGAAACAATTTACTGTAATTGAATTTGAGGATTGGTTTTAGTTCTGCGAACCATTGCTTAAAACTTTTCGGACAACAGAATGGCAAACTTACACTGGCGAAGTATAAAAACTGAGAAACATTGACTGGGGAGGAAATGATTGGCGTGTTAGGAAGCAGGTGGTGGTGCTGGTGGGCAGGGGGTGGGGGGTGGTGTACAAAGGATTATGGTCTCCATTTGGGGGCGTCCATGAAAATGTGACAGTTGCTTGAGGGGTAGTCTCCTACCTGTGTGAGGACCCTCCGTTGCTTACGTTGCGTGAGGACCATAAGAAGTGGGGAGGGGCATTGCATGATGACCCTAAGAGTGGCTGCGTAGGAGACTACTTGAGGGGGGAATCAGACATTGTAAGCTGGTTACATACCCAAATCTCCCGGCTCTCCCCCCCCCCCCAGGACAATAAATAATGGCTGGTCCCTAAGTTTAATTTTGTTTTGTTTAATTTTTGTGGAGTTGTGTGATTTTGAGATGCCTATCGAAAAAAAATTCTGAAAAAAAAAATCAGAAGACAAATCAGTCCAAGTGATAACCATTTTAACAACAGTTACTGTTTATTTTGCATGTTTTGTGTAGAAAAATAAAGGAAATCTAGTTTGCACAAAATTGGAGCTGTTTACGCGGTCATGGATAAGGGTCGGATAACGTTCGAAGTGGTGTCGACTTTTGCATCTCATTGTTACGTGTTAATACTACCTCTTATGGGAAACACTCTTTCAAATTATTGGCACCAAAATTATGGAATATGTTAATGATGACTTAAGAACTACCACTAGCATAGCCCACTTTGGAAATAATGTTGATTTATTGAATTATCTGGACTTTGTAAACTACATGTAGCTTGATTGATTAGTCTAACTTTTTACTTGATTCCCGGTTGATTGTATTAAGTATTTAATTTTTAGAAGTATGTATCTATTTAATTGTTTTGACGTTGAGAATGTACATACATATCGCATATTTATAACTTTATTTATTTTTTTCTCTCGGAGATACTAGCGCTTATGTGCTACTTTTCAATCCGAGTTTTAATAATAAAAAAATTACTGAGGGCAATTTACCTCACCTTGAAGCGACAGAAACTCAACTACAAAAGAAGAAACAAATTTTGCATTTCGCGCTTTCTGCATACTACGGGACTTTTTATTGGATAACCTTGACAAATTCCAAGATGAGTTCTCATTGGTCAAACGAAACATGTACAACAAAATGGAGGCTCGCACACGCGAAGTACGGAGATTTGTGGAGTTTGGGCGGAAAATTGTAGGAGTGGGGAGAAATTTCAGGTTTGAAAGCAAAAACTAACATAAAAATTGTTCAAGGTATAGTAGCGTGAATTGCTTTTTTGTTTCATCATTTGACAGAGATCATGCCGCGGAGTTAGGAAACACGCCATTAATCCTCCGTAAAAACTAAAATCTTAAGTTAAGACGTTTTTTTGTCTTACAGACTGGTGCCAAGATAAGATGCGCATTTGTCTTAAATTAAGATTCCGGCGTCTTACTTTAAGATGATAAATCGTCTTAGAGCAAGATGTCAACCTCTTAATTTTAGTTGCCTGACATCTTAAACACGAGGTGCCTAGATAAGATGGGTTTTCGTCTTAATTTAATATTTCAACTCGTCTTATTTTTCCGGAGACCGTTACATTTCAAAAATTGATTACGCGTATTCTTTTTTCGCGTCGCGGCTTGCCCGCTCAGTAAAACGAGAATGAACAAATAACCACAAAACATATTTTAACCAAAAACGCTTTATTCACCACTAAATTAAAATAATTCAGCTCAAACACAAAAGGAAAGATAGAACATTAACAACAAGCTCATCACCGTATCTTTGCTTTTTTTTGCGGCCCTTTGCCAGTCTTCTTTGCATGCACTCACGCTGAGCTTTTCAGTGGCGAAGGAAGGAAAAAGCGTCAAATATGGTTGAATACGTCTTCCGGAAGATTTTCTTTTGATGGTACAGATCCGTTGCTTGTGTATATTTTTCCCAACAGTTGCCATTACATCTCCTTCTCAGTAAACCACAGGACACCCAAGCATAACATTTGAATATTATTAAAAATGGCGTTTCAAAATATAAGACTTTGTATGGGATTTCGAAGCGAACATTTTGAGCAATACATAACCGCAAACTAACTGAATAAAGTTCATGAAACATTACATGGTGTTGTTTGCTATCCTTACAACGCATTTTGAGCAATTTTAGGTCTATTTACCTTACTGTGTATTAGTACATGTATAATACATTGACAAGGAAGGAGTCATTTGGCCCGATTTAGCCACTATCACCGCTCGACACGTTTGGGAATTCGCTCGAATTTACCCACAAATCTAGTTCAGGCTCCCATTCTGACTTAGCGACTTGACAAAAGGAAGACATACAAGTGATTTTCTCAAAACCAATTGCACATACCTCGTGTCCCAAAAGAATTATCCACTGCACAAAATCGTAATAGCATCTCAAAATAGGCCGCCATGGATGCGTGAGGATCCCGATAGCCCCGTTTGACCGCGGTCGGCACTGGACACCAGTCAAATCATGCCCTTATCGGGAGGGCCACGCTCGTTTTGGTCGTGTTACAATTGTAGTAACTATGACCCGGTACGGACACAAAATTGTCGCTCCAACGCAGTCTGGTTCGCGTGAGAAAATCGCTGCGTGTTGCAAGCGGATAGCAAAAATAAATCATTCCCATTTCTGAATTTATATCCATTTTCAGGGTGTATATTTTCTTGTTTTTTTAATAAGTAGGTTACCTGACCGACTTCATGCAAATATAGAAATAGATATTGTATATACAGTTATAACAATTTTGAAATAAAACATTTTCACGCGCGTGAGGATATGAATTTAAATGAATTTGCCGACTTCGGTTCGAAAAAATATACCTCAGTGGTATATAAAACCTATCGACGATTCCAAAAAATTGAACACATTCAATTCACGCAGAGTACGTATTTAAAATTAACGCAGTAGACTGACCTGTATTACAAACGTTTTGTACATCAACGCAAATATGTTCAATTTACCACGCATGAATAGAAATATAGGAGGAAGGAGAAACACGGTTCACTTTCTCTTTTTCTTGACTCGTTTTCAGTTTCTAACGGCCAAGATCGTTTTAATTTCTTTCGATAACTTAATTCTCTCCATAAGGTCACGGAGTCCCGCGCAGCGATTCCACCATTCTCGCGCGAACCAGACTACGTTGGAGCAACAATTTTGTGTCCGTACCGGGTCATAGTTACTACAATTGTAACACGACCAAAACGAGCGTGGCCCTCCCGATAAGGGCATGATTTGACTGGTGTCCAGTGCCGACCGCGGTCAAACGGGGCTATCGGGATCCTCACGCATCCATGGCGGCCTATTTTGAGATGCTATTATGATTTTGTGCAGTGGATAATTCTTTTGGGACACGAGGTATGTGCAATTGGTTTTGAGAAAATCACTTGTATGTCTTCCTTTTGACAAGTCGCTGAGTCAGAATGGGAGCCTGAACTATATTTGTGGGTAAATTCGAGCGAATTCCGAAACGTGTCGAGCGGT